>WBMZ01003965.1:0-413984 GCA_013400975.1 Atrichornis clamosus
AGCCCCCCGGCCCCCGCCGCGCCGCTCCGCCCCGGCCGGCGGCACAGTAGGACGCGGAGGAGCCGGGCGCGGTGCGGGTGGAGCCGGGGCGAAGGGCGGGGGTGTCCGCGCAGCCGGGGTTGATGTTTAACCTGGAGCGCCCGTTCACGGAGAGGGGCCACTTCTTCTCCTCCATGGAGTACCAGCGGCAGCTGGAGGAGGAGGAGGGCTACCCCCCTCCCGGCACCAACGGGACCTTTAACGACAGCGGGGCCGGGCCGGGCTGGGGCACGCCGTACCCTCTGCACACCACCATCACTCTCATCAGCCTAGCCGGCTTGCTCATGCTCTTCACCGTCTTCGGCAACGTCCTGGTCATCATCGCTGTCTTCACCAGCCGGGCGCTCAAAGCCCCCCAGAACCTCTTCCTGGTCTCCTTAGCCTCCGCTGACATCCTGGTGGCCACACTGGTCATCCCCTTCTCACTGGCAAATGAGGTGATGGGGTACTGGTACTTCGGTAAAGTGTGGTGTGAGATCTACCTGGCCTTGGATGTGCTGTTCTGCACCTCCTCTATCGTGCACCTCTGTGCCATCAGCCTGGACCGGTACTGGTCCATCACACAAGCCATCGAGTACAACCTCAAGCGTACCCCACGCCGCATCAAGTGCATCATCTTCATCGTCTGGGTCATCTCAGCTGTCATCTCCTTCCCACCACTCATCTCTATTGAGAAGAAGAGCGGGCAGCAGGCTGACCAGGGGGTGGCATTGTGCAAGATCAATGATGAGAAGTGGTACATCATCTCTTCTAGCATCGGCTCCTTCTTTGCCCCCTGCCTTATCATGATCCTGGTCTACATGCGCATCTACCAGATAGCCAAGAGGCGCACCAGGGTACCACCGAACAAGCGGGCAGAGCGCCCTGAGAAGAAGCATAATGGCTTGGCCGACAAGGAGGACCTGCCAGCCACAGTGCAGCTCAACGGGGAGAAGGCAGCAGGAGGCAGTGGTGGGCAGGAGGGAGAGGTTAATGGCATAGACATGGAGGAGACTTCTTCCTCCGAGCACCAGGAGAACAACCAGTGTAAGAAGCCAGAGAGACCATCAAGAGGAAAGACCAAGACTAAGCTGAGCCAAATTAAGCCTGGGGACAGTTTGCCCAGGAAGACAGAGGAGGAGAGGAACACCAAAGGGTCCCGGTGGAGGGGCAGGCAGAACCGGGAGAAGCGCTTCACCTTTGTGCTTGCAGTGGTGATCGGGGTCTTTGTCATCTGCTGGTTCCCCTTCTTCTTCACCTACACACTGATGGCCGTCTGCGAGAGCTGCTCCGTGCCCGACACCCTCTTCAAGTTCTTCTTCTGGTTCGGTTACTGCAATAGCTCCTTGAACCCTGTCATCTATACCATTTTCAACCATGACTTCAGACGGGCCTTCAAAAGGATCCTCTGCAGGATAGAGAGGAAAAGGATTGTTTGAAGGACCCTTTGCTACTGGCAGGACTAATCCAGACTTTGTAGGACAGTAAAGCATGTCTCTCTTGGGCTGTGCTTGCATGGGGTGGTTTCCTTCAGCTTGTGAGCAGGAAGCCTTTAAAACCTGAGATGAGCCTGTGGAAGCACCGGGCAGCAGCAGTGAGGAGCAGCAGGCAAGTGGAGGTCCGAGCTGTAGCATTCGGCTTTCCAGGGGAGGATGGCCCTTGACTTGCTTGGTTTATTTTGTTAGTTTTTTTTCTTTTGCCAGAATCTCTCAGTGGATATTCTCCTGACTGCTCAGTTTGACTCTTGAAAGACAAACAACGTGCAGCTGTGCGAGGTGAACAACAAAGAGGGAGTATGCCACACCAGAGGTGTTGGCTTTTTTATTTTGTTGTATCTCTTCCCCCCCTGTTGTATATGTAATGAATTTTGACCCCCTTGTAAAATACAGTATTGTATTCTTGAATTTGAATGTCTTAATTTTTGTAAGGCAAGCAGCTTTGAAACTGTGAATGCTTTAATTATCTTTGATACCTTAAAAGTCTTTCTTTTCCTATGCCCCGCAAAACCCCTCACTCAAAACCACTGAACAACTAGAGCCATCCCCCTACCCGAGTTTGATAATATTACCAAAATTTCCAATTTCCTGTGATTTTAAAAATTTTCGCTATAATGCTTGGGATCACAGACCTCACCAGACTGGCTATTTTTGTTGTTATTTTTTTATATTATACCTGTTTCTGTTTAATTTCTGTGTTGCCTGTGACATGGTACAGCTGAGATGGTAGCTGCCATCTCGTTACTCATTAAAGCAGACCCTGATGGAGCCGTGGCTTTGCTGTGCAGGCAGGGATGTCCCAGGCAACGGAGACTGTCTCCCTTGCAACGTGAGCCTTGGGACCCAGCCAAGCTCCCCACGAGTTAATCTTGTTTGATATTACACCACTCTGCAGCACTGAAATGTGTTCGATGCTCACTTGCTTCCTCCACCTCAACTGTAAATAGGTAACGTTTCAAAGCAAACAACAGGGCTCTGCATATCATCTTATCTCATCTGTGCTGATTTGTGATGATTTAACTCGTGTAGGATTTCCTGCAGAGAGGAGGGGGTTTGTGCACAGTGGCTGTTTGTCTTTCCCAATTAAGGGAGAAGAGTTCAGTTTTTAACCTGCCAATCTCATCTTTCCTATGAAATAGGAAAGCATCCCTCTTTCAGTCTTATACAGGGCAAAACTCTGAAATGGGAAACTTAACTGACAGTTTCTCCATTATTTTATAGTGTAATTAAGCTTTTTCTTTTTTTTTTTAAAGAAATGTGTAAATATTGTGAGATTGGAGCAGGAGAGAGAATTAATACTGCTTTTACACTCTTTCCTGAAATGGCTTTCAGCTCTTTCTGCTAAAAAAAAACAACAAGAAAAAAACCAAAACAAAAATGGATAGAACAAAACTAACATCCTTGTGCCATGAATAAATTTCTAGAGGACATTTATAGGAAAAGCTTTTGATTGATCACAATAAATGAGACTGCAAGTCTTTTAATGTTATGAAAACAGCTTAATCAAATGCTGACAAGTCACAGAAAGTGTTTGGAGAAAGCAAAGTTTGTGTAAGTTTCATGTATAAGATGAATTTCCCTTCTTTGGAGTTGTATGGTGCACAGGAAGAGACTTTAAAAATACCTTTTTACTTTTGGGAAGTGTTTTGTTGATTTTGCTCTCTCTTTTGACTTTCTAATTAACTCCAAGTGTCCCTGGATTCATCTTGGGACCTGGAGAGCAGTGTTTACATTCACTTGCATTTTCAGAACTGAATCCTCAAGAGGTGAGGAAAGCAAATAAACTGTGCTTTAATGTAAAAAAAAACCAAAACCAAACCACAAGCAGAAGTTGCTATAATGGATGATTATTTTTATTAAATAAAAGAGCGTTTACAAATCAAGTGTGAAAATCCTATGAATAATGTTAGCTGTTTTATTATATTTTATTGTATTTTATTTTCTGGACGCTCCACTGATCCTCTGGCAGCTTTGGTCGTGACATTTTTTGAAGAACACTCTGGGAAAAGCACTCGTGTTTTCTGAAAGGCATTGTTAGCCCAGGTAGGGAACAATGGCTCTCTTCATTGTGCAGCAGCATAATAACAAATGAATCCTTGATATTGCTTGGGTATTCCCCCCCCCCCCCACCTTTGTGCCACAGTAAGGGCATTCACGTGTTTGTTAGAGAAAAGAAGGTAGGGTTTGAGGGTGTGATTTGCATCCTGGAAATGCCGCCTGGCGTTGCTGCTGGGAACGCCTGCCCGGTGCAGCGTTTGCAGCTATTGCGTTGTGCAGGTCTTCAATAATTAGTTTGCAGATGGGATTAGAAACAATTAGGCTGGGAGGCAACATTTCTTGATATATGCAGGAGTGTGCACCTGAGTGGGGCTTTGTTTCCAGCCCCCAAGAGCCGGCTGGCTGAGCTCGCTTGCCCTTCCATCAGTGCTGCCAAGACCCTCCCTGCAGGAGGTGTTGGGGAATTGTTATCCCAGTGTAGAACTGCATCTGGGAGGCTACCTGCCTCTCTGAGGATGCCAAGGTCTGCTCATCAGCAGCTTCTTTGGGTTCCTTCTTTGCCACGAGTGGTAACTCCATAGGCGAGGGACACTCCAGGTGCTGATCCTATGAGTGCTTTAGTGTATGCTGTTTTGCCCAGGAGCACATGTAACCATTTGGGTGCTCTGGCTCCTGGTCTTCCCACTGTTAGGGTGCCTGAGGTCACCCAGCTTCCCTGTGCTTCTTATTTGGTGAGAAAATAAGTGACCAGAGCCCTGTGCAGGAGCTGCTGGTCCAACGGCCCCACTCTGCCAATGCCACTGGGGTTGCAGTTAGAGGTGCTCAGGAAGCTGGGAGGGGCCCAGGGTGGGCAGGCAGGGTCCCTGCTGGGTGTGGAGCACCCAGTGGTGGCCCAGAGATGAACATCTTGCTTACCTCATGGTGGCCTTTGCAGGCCAGGGGAGCTTGGTTTGGGTAGAGTGTCCTGCTTCCACTCTGCTCTCGGCTGACCCTGTTGGCCTTGGAGAGTCTTACAAAGCAGACCTTGTGGGAGATCTTGGGTCAGTGCCTGGGACAGGAGGTGACCCAGCAGCCTTTGATTGCACTTGCCCCGTCCCTCTGGCTGTCAGATGTCCTTGTGGCCAAATCTCTAGTATGGACAGCAGAGTATTTTGGTGGGTTTGGGGCTGGGAGCCTGAGGCTCTTCGCCTTCCCCCTCCTGACTCACTCCCACTCATTGCTCCCAGCTCATTCCCTTGCAAATCTCACATTAAGGGATGTAATGAAGTTTGATTGTTTTTTATTGCATTGTATTTTGGGCCTTAAAGGTTCGTGGGGTGAGGGCAGGGAGGGGGACTTGCCACCCCAGCTGGGTGGGAGCCATTCAGGGGGGCCTGCCTCCGCAGCTGGGTGGAAGCCATCCAGGCTGGCACAGCAAGCAGCAGGCAGAGATGCCACTGCCAGCTTTGCCCTGGGAGAGGTTTCTCCACCACTTTCCTGTGTGGAGTTACCCTGCACACCATCCCTTGTGCGGGGACCCCCAAAGAGAGCACCCAGGTGCCAGACAAGGGATGTACAGAAGGGGCCCAGATGAGTTCATCTGGAGCAAATGTCCTAAAATGTCTCCAGGGATGAGCTTCACAAGCAGCAGGGTTGCCCTTGCAGAGACCTGTGGCTGCCTGCCCAGGGCTTGTCCCTGATCCCCTCAGCCTACTGATATATTCATTTGTTTCTGTGGGGTTTCAGTCCCTGTTCTCTGGGGGACAAGGAGCTGGTCACATAGAGAAGCCTCTGCAGCGTGTTCCAGTGAGGGAGGGACCTGGCCTGAGTCACTCTGCTTACACAAAATGAGTTTCCCAGACCCGGAGTAGCCTCGGCGGGCTTCAGTCCATGTCTGTCAGCCTTCTCGTGCCATAGGCACCCCTAGTCCCACCCTGCATCCCCTTGCCCAGGGGGTGGTTCCCTCTGGGTTATGTGGCTGGCCTCACTGCCTGGGCAGCTTTCACCAGTTGAAGTTCTTTGTCTTATTTTTTAACGTTCCCTGTTCTTTGGAGAAGTTCAAAGTCTGTCGAGATTGCTCCTTTATTACAGGCAGTGCCCTGGCAGACAGCTCCACTTGGAGCTCTCACCATCCCTGCTACGAAATGCTCTTTGCAGCTGGCTTATAGGAACATCTCTGTGAGTTGTGAAATGTTTGTAGTAGCTGTGATTGCTGTGCCTTATCTCAAGCTGTAGAAATGGAGCGAAGAGAGAACAGGAGTAGCGTCAGCCCAACCCCTGCAGTGGCCACGGGGACTCAGCTCACAAATGCTCCAGGACCAGATCCTGATCCCTTTGTGAACAGAAAGGGTTGTAGTCTGAGCCCTGGGAAGTGCAGGTGAAATTCTAGCTGGGGATCACAGTGCAGTAATGCAGCCCAAGGCCACAGCACACACCCAAATGTCCTCAAGGCTGAGCAGAGGGGGTGGTGAACAGGGCTGTGGAGGACACAAAAAACCATGTCTTCTTTGGGTCAGGCCATGACTGGTCCTAGGAGGGAGGTTTGATGCAAGCAGAGAAGGAGGAGACCTGATGTTGTGGAGCCGGGGATGTTGAGAGGTGTTGAATGGAGATACTGATCTTGCGCTGATCATTCAACATCCTTCCGTCTTGGGGGACCTTCTTGGCCATTTGAGTTGTCCCAAAGGAGAACTCATTTCCCAAGAAGGACCACATATGTTTGAGGACAACATCTCACATCCAGGTGTATAGGGATGTGAGATGGGTCTCAGCACCCAAACCCAACAGAGACACAGGAGGACAAACCAAAAAAGCGAGCAGGAAGGCATCTCCCTCACTTGAGCACAGCTGTCATCAGCAGAGGTGCAAACTTGCTGGCTTAAACTAGCTCAAGACTGCTAAAGCTGGCTCTAATTTAGTCTGTTAGTGTGATTCCATATTCCAGTTCCATGTTGACTAAGTTCAGAGAGAACTTAGCATCCGTGCTGGCTTGGATCTAAGGTCCTGCTTTACTTCTGTGGCTCTGAGAGCGCTCTGTAGCAGATTTTAGAGAACAGTGAAGAGCAGGGACCCTTCCCAGGAGGTTTGGGGGTCATTAGGTGCTCTGGGACTTCCTGGGGCCAGCCGTGCCTTTTGCACTAGTGGAGAAATTCCACTGACATGTGTTTCCTGTCAGCGATGCTCTGCAGCAGGAGGTCTGGATGGCTTTCAAAAACGTGTTTGAGTCAAAAGCCAGCAATTGGGTCTGTGTGAGAGTAATGGGGTGCATGGGTTTTAACAGGAGATGAGCTGACCTGAGCATCCCTGTTTTCCTGTGTGCAATGCCTGCAGTGTTTGGCCCATATTGGTTTCGGCACAGCCCAGGATATTGCATGTGCTGGAGCAGCCTTGAGGTCCTCCAGAGCTGTGTGACCTGATGCAAGGGTTCACTCCCAGACATGAGAAACATTTGCCTTAAGTCAGCTGCTACATGGAGGAATAAATTGCTCTGCTGATTGAAACTGTTGTGCTTTGCTGGACCATGACTTTATGGCCTTTTTCCTGTTTGTTTTTCAATTGCTCTCCCCAGAAAAAAAGAAAAGAGCAAGCTTCTCACTGCTGGACATCTCTGATAAAATAATTCATGCTGAAGGGTGCTTTTTGTTCATCTACGTGTGTGGAGTTGCTGCAAAGCATTCTTCTGAAGTTTGAAACCTTAAGGTGTTACTGAAAGATTTCCTGATTTAAAAAAAAATTAAAAAAATTATAGATAAATATTTAGGACACATGACCCAACCTTCTGCTTTTCTGAATTGACTGAACTTTTTAAAAGAGTGAAATGCTGAATTCTGGCTTTTTACTACCAGGATAACTTTTGCCACCAGGGAAATTTTGAGAAACTATTCCTCTTGCAGACCAAACCCTACAGAGGTGGGCCTGAGTGTGGCAGACCTGGCAGCTTGGCTGCTGGGATGCTGATTTATACCCTACTGGGTATATCCCCTTTCCCAGTTTATTCCTGCAGTCCTGATCCTGGGTAATCTAGTGATAAGTCCTCTCTGTGTAAGGCCGAGTTTGTTCTTGATTTTATGATGCAGATATTTGACCTGAAATGGCTCCTTGAACACGGTTAGAAAGAATGAGTTTCCTGTTAATTTAGGCATGGCTGTGCCTGGTGCTGTGCAGCACAGCCATGCCTAAATTCAGTGGCACAAACAGCTCTCCACGTGCATTGTCTCTGCTGTGCTATTATCCAGACAGGACACACTTCCACACGGGCCTACAAATGCAGCAATGAGCTTTTCTTTTCCCCAGAGGGTACCCAAAATGCAGAGAAGTGACACAACCCCAGTCAACCAAGTGGCTGCCGTGAATAGGGAGTGGAGACCCCGCAGGTTTCCCTTGGTTATGAGTTTGACCTGTAACCTAAGCACAACCCAAAGATTTAAACATCAGAGTTAAAAACAATCCTGCATTTATTATTTTCAAAATATCTTGTGGCCTTAAACCAGCCTCAAAATTTAGTGGGGACAGAAGAGTTAAAATGGCCGGTTTAAGTGGAATCACCTGACTTGCTTACTTTGAAAGATTTGCCATCTCAGGGCCTTTGGCGTTGCTGTCTCAGGATAATGAAGATACATCCGATACATTTTGAACAGCAGTATAATTGCTTTCATCAACACCAGTCAGCGTTTGGGTGAGATGGCTTTCGAACAGTGCAGCAGGGAGGAAAAGAAAAGCTAAATGCTGCTCTGCTGAGCTGGGCATGCACGGAGGAGAGCAAGGTAAGCAGTGTTGGATACAGGGTAATCTTTCATCACTGTTGGCTCTACAGGGGCTAATTAGGGAATGTGTTCTGGCTGGTGTGACTGGTATGGATGGGATTTTGTCCAAACAGGGTTTTCTGTAGTAAAATAAGGTGGTTGTAGCAACAGATGCAATGGTGGCAACTACCTTTAAAGTCCAGTGTTAATTGGCTGAAACCTTTGCATTGGACATGCTCTGCTTCTATTGCAGCTGTTGCTCCTTGTTCCCAGAAATGCCTGTTCCTGGCCACACTGCTGGGTGATGTGTGAGATGTGCAATGTGCCAGGAGGGTGGTCGAGGCACTAGGAAACGATTCACACTGGCCACATCCACCCGTGAGGGGCCTGGGTTTTATTTGCCCTAAGTCCAGTGGCCATTTTCATCACCTTAATTTCGTGGATTCCTACTGCTGAGGATGTAATGATGACTGGGAGCAGGATGAGGGGACATACTCGTGGGTCTACAAACAAACTTCATGGAAAATGAAACACAGTGAAGCAGGATGTGGAAATGATTGGTAGATGATGCCACTCTATACCCAGCTGAAAAAGATTCAGCCTGAAATGCTACAAGATGCAAACAACACACCACAGCAATTCCAGCAACTGAGAATATAAAGATAGGACCCACCCCTCTTATTAATTGCCATCTCACTTGGGATTGTATAGACTGACATGTTCAAGTTATCAGATGTTTGGAGGAAGAGGTGAATTTTTAGCTGCTGTTTATTCAGACCAAGATTTAATTAATATTAAATAGATTAAATATTTGATGAAATAGACTCAAATTAAATATTTAGCTCCCTCTTCCCCCCAGATAGCAACCCCAGTGGATGTTTATGTGGGCAGTAAAGCTAGAATATCTTCTGAACGTCAGAGTGTGTTCAAAGATTAGAGTTACATGGGAGCATCATCCTATCTCTGGATAGGAATTAAATTTCTCTTGGATCCTTGTGGGAACATGGTCTTCCTTCCTCTAGGTTTATTCAGCCACGACCTGCTGGGACTTCAGGTACCACTTCAGTGCAGGTTGTCACCCTGTTCTCCTGCCATGTCCATCTTTAGTGGGGAAAGAGGCCTCATGGGGAAGGGTTTTCTCCCATGCTTTTCATTGCTCAGGGCAATGGGCACAAACTGGGAAGCAAACAGCATTGCTTCATACAAATTAATTACATCCCGACTCCTGTAGGAGAAAACGTGGGAAAATGGCATCTTGCCTGAAGGAGGGCTGTGCAGGCTCCTCAAAAAAGCAGATCTTCAAAATTCAGTCCCAGCGCTACCTGAACCCCAAGGCTATAACTTCTGCTCTCCTGACACCGCTGCTCTCCTCACACCTCTGGTCTGGCTGGGCACGGATCAGTGCCCTGATTCCCATTCAGGGGCTTTTCTGCCATGTCCCTTGTCAGTGGGACAGGACTTCAGAGCAGCTTGCACTGTGGCTGGGTGACCTGGCATCTCCTGAGATGGCACCTCCTCTCCTGGCAGTACTGTGGGCAAGCCCTGTCACATATCCAGGGGGCTGGTGATGGGACCTTATGGACACTGGAAGGGACTGGGCTGGGGATACACTCCCTTCAGTACCCAATTTTTAATGCCGGTGTTTGGCCCCTGTGCTGGCACTGGCAGTATTGTAGCCAGGGTTTGCTTGGATTTGGGTACACTAAACTTGTTTTAAAAGTATGTGCAACATCCTAGCAGGAGTTTTCTAAACGAAGGTATGGTCATTACCCAGCAATACAGCTTGTACGCTCAGACAGGCCCTCCCATTCAGAGTGAGGGATCTTCAGTGCTCTTGTTGGCCAACAGACCACCTTGGTCTACTGGCATCTGGAATATTTCAGAAGCAGTAGCAGAGTAGTGGCTTGTCCCTGTCAGCCCCTCCAGCATCACTGCGTGGGGATGAAGCCAGTGCAACCCATTCAGAGTGGTTAAGTGACTTGCTATACGTCGAGTGAAAAAAGCTGTGGTAGATTAATAAAAGATGGTTTTAAATAATTCAAAATGGGCCAGATGATGAAGCTTAACAGGACCAGAAAGCTGATCTCATTCAGCTTGGTGTAAAGCAGTGCCTGGCCAGCTTTGTGGCAGGGGGTAAGGCAGACCTGTGGGGTACCTGTCGAGCACCTCTGGGGGTCTCGTGCTGTGTGACCAGGTTTGCCCACCCCCTTGTTAATCTCGCTGTGGTTCTCAGGGACTCGTTGGGGATGGGGTATTTGCTGCCTGCCCATGGGTTTGGTGTGGTGGCAATTGTTCTCTGTGTCCTCTGGTGTCTTTAGGGTCCCTTTTGGTTTCCTGCTCTTGCCTGTGGTTCCTGTCAGGAAAACACAGACCCAGTGCTGGGAAGGGCATCCCTGGTCTGGGGGGCTTGTGGGGCTGTGCTGTCCAGGAGTGCCCAGGAAAGGTCCTTGCTTGGGGTATGTGCATCCCCAGTGCACCCCCAGTGATCACAGCATCACCTGCAGACACCTGGGGAAGGAGCCAGGCCATGGGGCTCCCTGCCTTACTCTGCCCTCCGATTCCTGTGGCTGCAGGTTGGCCGCAGCTCAGCACCAGTCCCTCTGCAGACACCAGCACCCCATGCTGGCCTTGCTTCTGGATGCTGCTGCAACACCTCATTAAGTCCAGGTTCTTCTCCTAGGACTCTGTTGAAGAAAACCCAAACAAACCTGTCTTTGCTTCTATGGCTCACCTCTGTGCTGCTGAATTGCCTTGAGTTTCATTGCCAGCAGACAAGCAGAGCCCCCACACCCATTAGGGATGTCTTTTCCATTGTCCTGCCAGGTCTTCTCAGAGCTGTAAACATAGCCAAGCTGAGAAAACCGTTTCCAGAGCAGATTTCCGAGGGTCCCCACAGGACCACAGCCAGGCAGGCAGGTCAGCACCTGGCAAGGCCATGCCTTGCTGGCATGCTGGCAGCTCTTCTCTTCTTTTGCTGGATTGCACCAGGCTCTGGGATCTTGGCTCTTTCTAAGTGCAAGAAGCAGGTAAGGGCAGGCTGCCCAGGTGTTGGGAAGCTGCCCTCTTGATGCATGGACATCAGTGGCACCATGCCAGTGCTGAATGGACCTCCTGTCACTCATATATGGCCCTCAGACTGAGGCTTCCTCTGCTGGGGAGGAGAATTAGGTGGTGGCTGAGCTGATAGTGTTTTTGCCTTGTGACACAGAAAGAGGCACAGGCAATAGGAACCCAAAGAGGCTCTGAGTAATGTGCTTCTAGAATCAGATTGTTTAATGCAAACAGCTTTAGAGATATGACTAAAGTAGGAAAAGAAACTTGGAAAAGACCCCATTTGGGATAAAAGCAAAGAAGGCTATTTTTTGCAAATACCAGTATAGCTTCTTCTAAAAATAATGTCTTGGATGTCTGTTTGAAAATGAGAACCAAATGTGATTCTGAACGCTCTAATGCAGCCTGTCATTTCAAAGGAGGAGGGATGGAGACCTCTCATTGGAGGCAGGGAATGTGCTTGCAGGCTCTCAGAGACACGACAGAAACCAGGCTGTGCAGAATCCAAGGCACAGCTTTGGAAGGAAATGTGGATGTGAGTGAGCAGCATTTGCCCATAGGCTGCTGAATTGTGGGTTCCCACTTTGCTGTGTTGGCAGCCATCTTCAGTGATAGTTCTGGGAGGATTTTTGAGAGTGTGTAAGAGTTTCTAGGGATCAGGAGAACGGCCATGGTTTCCCATAAGCAATGGTATTCACTCAGGAAAAGGAGTCACCCACTGTTAACTTCTGGTGGTTTTTATTTTCCTTTTTAAGCAGAAGCAGGAACAATATCAAAGGATGGGAGAGAAGAGGGAATGGTCCTTGCAAGAGAGGCCATGTCAGAGCTGTCTTTCTGTTCAACTGTTTTGGGCCCTTTTTTGCTGTCCTTGCCTCTCTGGGGCACTGTTCTTGAGAATCTTGCAGAAGCAGCAAGGTAGGTTTCTCTTTTTTCAGGTCTTTGCCTCAGCTTCTCAAGCAGTTTTTTTTCATCAGCCAACAGCTGAGAACACTGTGTTCAAAGTGAGTTCAGGTTGCAAGCGTCGATGCCAGTGCCAAAAGCCCTGCAAATGATTGAAAACCTTCAGGGTACCCTTCAGTACTAACTCAGACAGCATACAAGCAGTTTTGGAGTGTTTTCATAGACTTCTCACTAATCTAATATTAAGCTCTGCTCCAACTGTGCCCTTTCCAAGCAGTGGTCCAGCCGTTCTGTGACCCTTCTGTGAAAAGCTTACAAGAGGATTTTTTTTCCTTTGGAGCTGATGAATGTGAGCGTGTTTTATTTGAAATGTATTGATCAGAGCACTCAGTCTCAGGCAGGGGTACAGGGACATGCACCCTACAGAGTACAGGCTTCTCCAGCCCTGCCTGATGGCTTTACCTCACCTTTGGCTGGGGAAAGACCTGCCTGTTTGCTTTATGACTAGTGTCTGTGAGGAACACAATGATGAGAAGGCACTGAGGCCACCAGCGTGCAGAACGTTTATATTGGGTAGCACTGGACCTTTCCTAACTATGAAACAGAGTGTCTCTGGAAGGAAATTTTTGTCTTGGATCTCCGTGATGGGATTTAATTCATCTGCCTCTGTCTGTTTGAAAATGCAGATGATGTCATGATGGGACTGAGAGGCCAAGATCACAGCAGGAGTCAGAAGTAGGTGATCTAATGGAAAAGGTCTGTAGGTGTCAGCTGTACGTCCCCAGGGGGTTTGTAGTGGCCTCAGCTGCTCTCACCTTTGTTAACCCATTACACAAATCCTTTGGCACGATGCCTAAGGCCAAGAGAGCTGTAAGGTGGCACAGGGAGGGCCAGGCAGTTGTGTACCAAGTCCCTGGGGCTGAGGGTGGTGAGCAAGCTCTCCACCCTGCAAGCTCAGAGCACCCTCTTTGCCCTTGCCTGCTAGGCTTGTCTCCAAGGTGACTTGCCCAGGAACACACTAACCTTCACGGGACTTAAATTGACCTTGTAAGCTGGAACATCGCATGGCCTGCAAGCTAGTCCTCATTTCTAAAGAGAAGAGCTACTTCAGCTGAAACTATGCCTGATCACTATCACGGGGACAAAGCTGCAATATTTCTTTGGGCTGTTTTAAACTGATTGAATGACTGATGGTAGTGCTGGGAGCTTTTCAGAACCCAACTGGGATGCCCCCCACCCAAACCAAAACAACACCAGAAGGTGTTTTTCTTGTGACATGTTTTGGTTCTGTCACTGTGTGTAGTTTTTGTGATCACTTTGTTTTGCCTGACTGTGTTGCTCTGGGCACGATGAGGGGGAAAATCCATCTTTCAGTAAATACTCCTCAAGCCACCCGCTGTCACAGCAGATTGCTGCATGTCTCTCTGTTCCCAGAGAACAAAACCATTACAAGTCTGAAATTTCAGGCCATGTTGTGTGTCTTCCGCTGATCTGATCCACCTCACAGTGCAAAATTTCCAGCATGTTTTGGGTGCAACCGTTATAGCATGAAACAGCTGTAATATAGAATGTGAACCTCATGTACAAGGACTTAGAGGATTTGGATTTCCAGGCCAGAGGAAGAAGAACATTCTGCAGCAGAAACCCTTGTGCAAGGGTTTTAAAAACCCTGGCTTTTACCTCTCTGAGACACTGAAGGAGGAGAGACTTTTGCCCTTGCCAGGGAAGAACTCAAGCACTGTGCACTAAGTGGTCTGACATGCACCTTAACCCTTTGCCATGGTGCATGAAATCTGAGTGTCTTTCTGCATCCTCAGCTTCATCAACAGCCTTTGGAAGGTTTATATTTGTACTCTGGGTTTCCCCTGTTCTGGGTCCCCCCTGTACACCCTAGCTCTGTGAAGACAGAGACTAAACCTTCTCCTGGGCTTCTCAGGGACTGTATCTATGGATGAAGCAGCTGACTTTGTAGGCAAACGTTTGCCCATCTTTATGCCTGTCACAGCTTATTAATGTGTGGCAAGACCGCAATGCCTCTGGAAAGAGCCCAGTGCTAACTGCTCACTTCCTGGCTTTGTCATCCATTCCTTCTGCCAGGTTGTCTCCACTTCAGATCTGCTTTCTTTTGGATGTAATTTTTTTTTTTTAAAGTGACAGTGCCCCCAAGGATTTTGGCAAAAGAAAAGCAAAATGGAAAAATCTTCCTGGCAGAACCCATTCTTCTGACACAGCAGCAGCTGCTGGGGAGGAGAGCCAGCAGCAGGGATCCTCTTTGGAGGAGTTTACAGGCTGAGGATCAGAGTCTGTGCTTCTTTCCTTGCTTGGTAGCACAAGCTGCCTCCCTGCAGGGAGAGGTGATGGCCAAATGAAGCCTGAAATGTGACATTCACAGCTCTAATTAGACATATGCAGTTTCGCTTTGTCTCCAGCAACCAGCCCAGGCAGGTGACAGTCTTCCAAAGCTTGCCAAAAGGTAGTCTAGGAACCTCCTTGGTGCAGTGACCAGCCAATCCAGGTCTTAACAGATTCAGCCTGTTTTCAGTGTCTGCATTAAGGCAAGTTGAGCCACCCTGAGCAGTCACCTCCTCTTGGTTGGTGCTGAAGGGAACCTTCTGGCCAGGTCTAGGAAAATTCTTACTCTGTAGAGCTGCAACACTGGAGAGAGAAGTCTCATCAAGGAGGGAATAACGTGCTCTCCTTCTACCTTTTGTCCTGGTGGGCTCCACCCAGCTCTGCTGCAATAGGCTGACCACTTGCAGCTCTTCATAATTTATTAAACCTTTACTGAATATTTTAATAAGCTCAGCCACAGCAGATAAAGAGAAAAGCTTGGTAGGCATTTCTCATGCATCTGATGTTAGGATATGTAAACTTGGAGTGAGGCTCTGGACTGAGACTGGAATGAGACTGCAGAAGGTGACAGCTGTCAATCATGCCTGGATTTCATGGGCTGAGGAAGCTCATGGCTCCACGTACGTGATGCTCTCAAGGGTTTGCTGCTCTCATAAGCCAAAAGCCTTGTCTAAGATTTAAGGAAAGGGCTTTTTCCTTCATCTTCCCATCTCCTTCCCTTCCCCATTTCACACTGTTAATCACACTGGCAGGATGCCCTCCAGGCTGAGACTGTTCTGAGAGCAGGGTGAGAGGAGGATGCTGAGAAGGAACAGCAGGCTGTACATTTTTCTTCCCTAGCATGATTTAGCCATGATTAATGCACATGAAAATAATCAGTGCATTCAGCCTAATTCTGCAGAATTGTTAAAAGGATGATAACAAGGGGAGAGGAGATATTTTGCTGCTTTTATTATATTTTTAGGAAGGAGGGCTGGTGTTGTGTGAACATAGTCAGGTGACATCAGCATCTCACATTAAGGCAGAGAGCAAAATTAGTCACTGTTTTACTTCTTATTTATTTTTATTTTTTTCTAGAAGAGGCATTGCTAGCCTGAGCTTTAGAGATCTCCTGTTACTTCTCAAAAGCAGGTCAAAAGAAGCTCATTCATCATTTAAACAACACAGTCTATATTAAAGGGAAGAGGGATTGTAAATGGGGACCCTTCGGCAAATGGAATTATTGTGCCTTACTCTGAGCTGGTGATCACCTCTCAGCCTTTCACCCCTCCTTTCCTCGTGCTGTTCAGTCACTAGTGCCGCTGGGGTCGGGCACAGCAAATTGCTGCAGGCTCCTGGGGAAGATGCACCGTGCAGGGGCTGGGTCAGGCAGACGCCTGGGAGCTGAGCACATCACAACAACACGGTGCCCGTCTTCCTTACACGCCTCACCAAAGCTGCTTTGTTTAAAGTTAGGTCAAATATAGCTACTTTTTCCTTGCTTACTGCCATGATCTCTATTTACCCCATTAGAAAGGAAAACATCTTGTTTTATAAGCCAGAGGTTTTGTAAAACTTTCTTTCCCTCATGTGTTAAAACTAAATAATAAGACAGTGGTTTACTGGAGAGATTGTAATATTTCTCCAGATTTTATATTGCACTAAATAATAGAGGAAAATTACTGATATGAAAAATATTAGAAAAGCCTATTTTGTGATTTTAATTGCATTCCTTTCTGGCACAGGTAAGTGTGGCAGCTAATTATTTTAGTTGTGCTTTTTTATGACTTTGAATTTACATTTTATATATTTTCCATTTCCTTGGAATTCCAATTTAACAACACAAAATTAACAACTCTTGTCCCTGCTGATCTTTCCGCTATTGATTTTTTCTTTAGTTTTCTAATTTTTACAAACTTTGATTAGGGTTTTTTTTTCCTAGTAGGTTTCTACGTGTGTCTGTGGCTCATCAGAGAGATTATTGCCCATAAGTGCTTAATTTCAGAGTCCACAGATATCATTTAAGACGGAGCCAGGAGTCATGTGATCTCTGAGTCAAACTGTAAAGAGCAATTGGATGCCAGGGCATTTAACAGTCAGGCTCTTGGGTGTTGCCTCCTCACAGCTGAAAGCAAGGCTGAAGCTGCCTCCTGCTTTGTGTGGGTGTCTCGCTGCCTTCTGGGGCCACTGGAAGCAGTGGGTGCCTGAGGCTGCAGTCTATGGCGAAACCTTGGGATTGGGACATCCAGGGAATACCCTCACTGCCTTCCTGCCTGCCTTGGTGCTGGTGGTGCCTCCTGGGGGCCTGCAAGCAAGTAGCTGGGGACTGGAGGTGGCACTGGTGATGCTGTGAGGATGTGGCAGCCCTGAGGGGCTGGGGCACAGTGCAAACCCTGCTGGGGTTAAGTTCCTGGGGGCAGCCTGACCTCGTTAGACTGGTTTGTCACAGCATGGTTAGGTTTATTCTTTCAGTCACTCTGCAATGATCCCTCTTTAGTAGAGGATGGGAATTTGCCTTTGCTGTTGACCCATCCTTGCCAGTCAGGGTGCCCAGGCTTGGCTGGAAGGGTGCAAAGAGTGGGACCCTCTGCAAGAGAGATGGGTGCTCTGCCCCGGGGAGTGGGGAGCAGAGTGAGGGGATGGAGGTGTGCAGGTGAGCCTGGGTGAGCTGGTGCACAAGCCAGGTCCTGGCTGTGTCCCAGGCCACCAGGACCTTTGGAGACTCGCCAGGGGAAGAATCATATTCCACTGACAGTTTAGAAATTGGCTGAATGTTTTTCTCCTGTCAGGTCAGCTTCAGAAATATCCTGTAGGTTTAGAGATTAGAATAGAGATTATAGCTAATAATTTTAAGATTTGGGAGGTAAGAACTGAACCTATGCTGCATGGACCTGAGTAGTCTGGTGTGAGGGACAATCCCATAGGCTCTGCAAGGTGATGAGACTTCCTCTGGAGGTCCAAAACGCTCAACAGATTGGGGAAGAGCAGAGAGACATTGCCAGGGGCTCGCCCCTTGGAGTTATTTTGCCCAGGTGAACAGCAGTGATCTACCAGGTGGCCCAAATGGAGAGGCTCGGTGCTCCCTGCTGCTGAAGTGTGCAGCCAGCAGTGAGTGCATTTCTGTGAGTCTGGGGAGAGACTGGGAACAGACTGCATGGACTGAGATGTGGGCTCCTGATGCAGGTTTTGGGCCTTGACACACAAGAACAAGCACAGGGGTTGTTCATGCAGATGGTTTTCAAATGAGTGAATGTCAATTGACTCTGCAGGGCACATTAGTCTGGTACCTGCCCAAGCTATTAGAAGGGAGATTTGCTTTTGACTGTGTAGCCTGCCCTTGCAGAGAAAACCCACTGAGGTTTTTTTTTTTCTCTCTTTCATGATAAGCACAAGAGCCTGCGGTGGTCACAAGATCACTTCAGCAACATCCTGACTCAAGCAGCTTGTTGCGTTGTTTGTAAAAGTCCAATTTTCTTTTTGAGGAAAATCAATACAGCTCATTACTTAGCCGAGAAAAGATCCCTGTGTCAGTTCCACTGGAAGGCAGCCCTTGAGCAGGCTCAGCCACTGTTTGTAAGCCAGACAACAGGCTGATAGGCTTTGTCTTAAATTATCTGTTCCAAACTAAAACTGCCCCACTGAGAAGACCGATCAGCTTCCCGCAGACCACCAAAGGGCTGCTCAACAAGTGAATACCACCAGCCTTGGGCAAAATACGCACTGGAAAAAAAATAACAATGCAGAAGACATTTTTTACACCTGCTGTAATGACTGTAAGTTCTCATGCTGCTTCTTCATTATACCCTTTCTTCTAGACTGGCTACATCATCATTTCAGTGCTAAGATGCGAGATGTAGTGCTACAAGGCTACAAAGCCAAATATTCTTTGTCTAGCCTGTTTTGAGTGGTGAGACAGAAGTCAGGTGCTTGGCCCAAACTTATGATGAGTTCAAGACGTTTATGTAAGTGCACAAGATGTTTTAAAGCAGCTTTGGAATCTGAGAGGTATTGAGGCAGTTGGGTAGACAGTGTCCCTGCCTACCATGTGTGCATGTGTGGCTTTGGGGACTGCACTATTGGTCACTGTGTTTATGCAGGATCTGGATTTGAGGCATCCTCACCTGCATTCCCTAGTGAATACATACTTTGACTACCCATATGAATGTATAGCCAGAGAAAATTGCTGCTTGCCATGGCCCAGCTTCAGGATCCAAGATTCCAATCCCTTCTCAGAAGTTTGCTAGTTTAGAAAGTTGGAGGAGGAATTGTTCCTGTATGAAATGGAGAATGGGGGGGGAGGGGAAAGCACCTTGTGGCTGCTGAGCAGTAGAACTGGAGACTAAATAGTCATATTTTTGTGTTTTTGGCTTGAGATCTGAATGAACAGAAATTTAGCAGAAACATTTTGCCACAGTAAGTTAAGTAACAATGTCAGTAAGATGAGAGGACCATTGTGTATGGAGAATTACTGAGAAGGTTACCTAGGGGCTGGGGTACACACTCAGCTAACCAGGAAGAGCTGTAAATAAGGATGCAAAACTGGTAAATTCTGTTAAACAATTTCCCTGTCTTGACTATTAATAGGCTGCTCCAAAACCAGAGTGGATAACAAAAGAAGGAGTGAGGTTTACTTTAAGAGAGCCAACATCTGCAAAATCTGTGGTGGTCGCTCTCGAGAGTAGATTTTGGATGCATGGAATGCTGGCGAGCTTGGCCCTGCCCTGCCCACCTCTTCTCCATAAGGCTGTGAGGGGCGACTGCCCCCTCACACCCCAGGATGAGCAGGATGCTTGGGGCCAGGGGATGTGTCCCAGCAGCAGGGAGAGGGGCAATGCCTGCAACAGCGTTTTGTAGTGCACTGGCTTTGAGACCATCTCCTGTCTTTACATGTGTAGCATCAGGTCAGGAAAACCAAAGCTGAAAGAGAATTGCATCCTTGTCCCCACATGCTGTCCACAGAACCTCTCTTGTTTTGGCATCCATCGCTGTTCTGTTCCAGAGACCCTGATCTCATGAGCTGTCTCTAAGAATTTATTCCAGATTCTAGATAATTTCAGGTTGTAGAGACTGTGAACAGATGACATTGCTTATATTACCAGGCTCCTCCGGTGTTTGATGATGGCTTTGATTACAGTACATATAACATTATTATTTGACTGCAATTACAATAGCATGGGTGGTGTTATGCCTGACTAGCTGATTAATCATCTGGAGAAATGAGTAAATCTCCCCCTCTTTTGCAATAATTAATATGTGCAACTGGATTGCAGTTGGCTGAGTGAGCATGGAAGTGATCAAGGCAAACAGAGAGGTGTTTGGCAGCTTTAGGCTGCAGAAAGGATGAACTCAGGGAGCTCTTGGGGCAGTTATTCCCTCTGAGATGTAAACTGGAGCTCGAGCCAGCTCTGAGCCACCTTGGGGAGCTGCATTTCTGTGGCAGGTGGCCAAAATGCTACACTACAGACAACTTGGTCCAGTCAGAGTTATAAGGTCTGGCTTTGAGGGTGGAGCCATTTGAGACTGTGGGATGCAAAGCTCTTTCCTCCTTGCAGTCGTGAACCAGCAAGCCCTTTGCTGGTGTGTCTGTAGCTGCCCAGGAGTGAACAGAAGAGAAAAATTCATTACTGCACTAGGATTAAATACCTGCTGTGCTGGGGACCTGCCATGATGGCTTAGGGCCACTGTTGTCTCCAAGCAGGTGCAGTGGATTTCTGGTTCTCCCTGCAATCTGGGTCACATACATTCAGTCAACTGCAATACCGGTTACCTGAAAGTACTTCATGGTTTTGCTTGTGGGCATTTACAATTCAAATCAAGAGACGTTGCAGCCTCTCTTTTCCTCATGCGTTGATTTTCTTTGCTCTCCTGATACAGCAAAGATCAAACTGAAATATTAAATGTCCTCCACAATGTAATTACATATGGCTGGTTGCAATCAATTCCCTCTGCCTCATGTAGTTTGCTATTGCTTTTCCCTTTCTTTCCCTTCCTGTAAAAAACATGGGGCTTTAATTTGACAAAAGATAAAGACTTTGATTTCCACCTGTACCCAAGGAGAACTGAGCTCCCATATCTCAGTTTTCGCAGTATAATTAAAGGTGATGGAGGCAAGACGACTGAATGGAAACACAACCCTGCAGCTCAGTGGACACTGCAGGACAAAGCAGAGAGGACAGATGTGGATGCCTGCTACAGTGATGTTAAACCACCTGATAAAAGCAGTGGTGAATCAGCAGCCCTGAGCCTCTTCTGCCAGAGTCGTGGTTTATCCCTGCAGGACACAGCTGTGTTCCCATCCTTGTCAGCCTCTGGTTATATTAAGTTTCATCACCATGGGCTGAACAGAGATCATTCCTCTGAGTGGGGAGTGTTCACACACCGCCGGGCAGGAGTGGAGGAAACCCCAGAGCACAGCAGGAGTGAGGCACCAAGCAGCCCCAGCCGTGCTCCTCCCGCAGTGCCCTGTCCAGGAGCCCTTCTGCCACTCCTGTCGTACAGGTGTTTTGAGAGCACAACACCTTCCTTCAAAAATTGACCAGACCTTTACCACACTTCAGCCTTTGCCTCGCCTGTCAGAGCCTGACACATTGTTATGTTTATGGCAGATCTTATTCCTGATGTGGCTTTGTTTGTGATACAGCCATTTTTAACTTTCTGATTGCTAATATCTCCTGTTTTACATTCTTTCCACATCAATCTGGGAGACCAGAGATAACTCAGATGAAAAGGAGTCAATTATGTGGTGCCTGGGATACTCATAGTCTGGGCTTTATGACCCAGGAAGTTTCTCTCTGCACCATGCTCCCAATTTGTTGGATTTATTTTTTTTCTTCATTGATATAAACAAATAACATATCCTGGATACTCTGCAGTCAACAGCACTCGCTTTATTGGCAGTAACTGACTTAGAAGCTACTACATCTTAGTGACTTTTAAGTTTTATATATATATATATTTTTTTTTTTTCTGTATATCAGCTAGGAATATTTTTTTTAATTTTTCATTTTGCTTTTTTTTTTCACTTCATCATCAAATTGAAAGCTTGCTGACACTAGATTCTTGCACAACTTCTGAAATTAACCCAAGCTAGGAATTTTCCATTGTTTTCCATTTACATGATGGTATTTTCCAAAGCTTCCCTTCCCACTTCATCCTCGATTGACATGCTACATGGACATAGACAAGAGATGTGTTGGGTCTGTGCCGAGTCCCTGGGAATTCTCTGCCAGTGGCTGCTAGGAATGTCAAACTAGTGATGCAATAGATTAAATTTACCAATGATATATTGCTGTTGTCTTCAGGGAGGTCTACACCATGGACAAATATCTCCTGCTAGTGTGGCTGCAGTGCTCAAGTCTTCCCTTCTGAACAGCTTTCTGTCTAAAACGGCAAGCAGCCAAGAAATAATGCCTGTGCCTAGGTGACTTTCAAATCTTTATTATCTTTTTAAGAAAAGATGAACATAAACTTATAATTTTCAGCATGAGAATGTATTGCGAAACAGAAGGTTTGAACTAAAGTCACCATACTTTTTGATCAAGTCTTAGGATGTTAGGTGTGGGGACTTGTAAGGGAAGAATGTGTCTCATCAGAAAGTACTGGAAAACAGTTCTTCTTTTGAAGTTTTGTTTCAAGACACTGGAACCCCATTGAAATATCCTACATATAACACAGTATAACAATATATATTATATTGTTTCTGTACCAGACAAGGTTAAAAACAAGTATTCTTCACTCTCTTATATTTGAGAGCGGATTGTTTATGGCTTGTTCTTTATAATTTTTTACCTGACAGAGGGCTCATTTTGAATTTCTCTCCCTGTGTTGAATTGCCTGCGTGTCTTTGCCCAAGTCTGGCAGTGCCCAAGGCTGCACCTTGCCTTCTTCCTAGAGGCTGCTCCCTGTGGCAGTGTCCCTTCCCAGGGGATACTCAGAGTACTAGTGAGGGAGAGCTGGTTGCAGATGTGAGCACACAGGCTCCAGCGCTGTTACCCAGCAGACTTCACCAGAAGGAAAAATTACTGAAGAAAAAAAATATAAATAATGCAAACACAGGCCACAACAGGAGGAGTAGCCTTAAGTACTTTAAATTAAGGGAACTGAAAGTCCTCTTGCTGCGCCATGACATTTTAAGCGAAGTCATTATAATTAATCTTCTTTTAATATAGAATAATAGTCTAAGAAAATGCAACACAACCCATACTTCTTTTGCTAACATGTATCCAGGAGACAGAGTGGATTTAAAGTGATCTTTGTAATATGGTAGGAATAAATTCCTGAAAGCAGCAATTGATCAATACGGAGAGTGGCAGGTAAAAGCCGTACAAATACCTTCTCTAAAAGCATTGGATACAGTAATTCCCACAGGCACCAGGAAGCTGTTAGCTAATCAGACAGCAATGCACCATAAGCTTCGCCATCTCGTAAAAAAAAAAAAAAAGAGAAAAAAGGCAGGAAAAAGATAAAATCTCTGAGCATACGGTCAGCAAGTGACAAATGTGCACGATGGGACTCTCTGGAGTAGGGGAAAGCCATGGCCAAGGCTGTGACTCAATCCTGAAAGACCAGGGCTAAGTGACACCAGGGAGGTGTTGGCTGAGTCTCACGATGGCCGTGTGGCCGTGGCACCTACCCCAGGCCAGCCTGGAGGGCGGCTTGGCAGTGTGGGTGTGCCCAGCAGGTTTTGAAGAGCCCGCCTGTTCTCCTCTGTGCATGGTGGAGGCAGCTCTCCCCCACCAACAGGTACAGCAAGCACGGGAGTGTGTTTGCAGGGAACTCTGCCAGCCACTCTCCTTGGCAGGCAGGAGATCAGGATTAGCCCAGCCCTGCTGCCTGGGTCCCAGAGAGGCCAGGTGTCCTCTGCAAAGGCTGGAGGAGCTCCGCACACTTGGCCATAACCAAAGGAGCAGAAAGTGGCAATGGCTTATACTTCAACTAGAGCCAACCCATCAGATGTTAAACAGACTTCTGGGAGAGTTCATGTTCACAATTCACAAGCGTCACTGGTCCTACAGGAACAGGAACTCCTGGACATAACCTTGATCATTACTTTTCACACCGACTCACTGAATGTATTGTAGAGGTTTTGTTATACCCCTATGTAGAGATGGTATTTGTTCATCATAGGCTATACTTTATTCCGGCTGTATTATGAATTCTGTTTTCTACAGATATACAGATCAAGAAGTGCATGGAAGTGCTGAAGTACAATCCCCACTTAACCAATTTTACAGATTAAAAGCACCCTCAAATGGGGTGAAATCATCTCCGTGCTGACTACAGCTTCTTTCCTCTCCAATCCAACATTTAAGATCCTGCCATTTATCTCTGCAAGCTCTGGCACCTGTAGGACTCTCTATGCTGATTCAGCTCTCTAATCTACAGCAGAAAAGAGGTGGATAGTTTATGCTGAGTTAATGAGTTGAACTTGCTCCTGGCTTTGTTTGCATAGGTAAGCTGGAAATCTCCTTCCCCAGTGAGATGGAGCTAATTCTCATCTCCAGTTGTAGCTCATCTCCTCATAATTCTTTTCTAGATTTTCTTTTGATGCAGGTAAGTAACCTGCAAAGTGGAATGTGTACCTTTTCCCCTCCTCTGCCTGGAAACACTTTTTTTGTCATGGCAGGTGGACCCAAGCCTGGACATTTCATCCCCAGAATCATGTGGAGCTGGGCTTCAGTGGTGCAAACTGCTTGAAAAGTGGGAGAAATGCAGCACAGTAAGTGTTGGGAAGGGTGAAACAGTGTTTAAATAAAGAAATCAATTTCTTTGTGCATCTGATAGCCTGACTGTCAGGCTGGGCACCATTATGTTGTTTGTTTTTCCTTAGATTTGTATCTTCCAGAGCTGGTTTGTTAATTTTTTCCACTGTGTTTTTTTAACTATGCCTCTTGCAGGAGTGCTGGTCTGATTTACTGATGGAGGGAAAAGACTTCCCTGTAGGACATATCCTCTACCCCAACCTCTAGGCTGCCCCAGCCTTGTTGCAGGGCTTAGTCCCTGTGCAGGGATCAGGCCTTGGTGTGCTCCTAGCAGGGAAACATCTCTGTCCGTGCACAGCTCTGACTACTTGCTTAGGAATGTCTTGAAAGTGTGGAAAAAGGGACTGGGATTTGATGCTGATGCCTGATTGCTGGGCTGTGGAAATGTTCCTGACAGTGGTAACTTTCTCTTTGTTCAGCCCTCAGCTCTTCAGCTTCTCTGCTACCAAACTTTTCTCTTCCTTCTGACTGAAGCCCTTCTGAAAACTCTCCCACAATTATTTGTCTCTATTCTCATATTCAACCTCCATCTCTCTGCAGAGATGCCTGGAGCAAACTGTTTCTCCTGGACTGCAGCTCATGAACTCACCTACAATCTGATTCAAGTGCAGTCATTAAGGGCTAGTGATGCTCCATTGTCTGGAGGTACATCTATATTGCATGATGTAGTGGAGAGCTATCAAACTAACCATAATTAATTTAGTCAGTACAGTAAGCAGTTTAGCCAAGCTACCATGGGGCTACTAAAGGGCTCATTTACCCCTCTAGAAGATCAGCAGAGACAAATCTCAGTCTGGTGGGTGCAGTTAATATGTTCATCCAGAACTCAGAGCTACTCTTTCCAGACGAAATCAAAGATCTATGTTGAATAAATCCATAATTCCATAGATTTATTAATGTTTTACCAAACAACCTCCATAGGTTTATTCATATTTTATACCCATAGATTTATTGATAGAGTAGGGAAAAAAGAAAAATGTAAAGGCTTCTTTCATAATTTTGAATTTACTAATCCCAGTGCTAAAAGGACACTTTGCATCTATGTTTAATCAGGAGGGGCCATTTGCTGTGGGCAGAGAGGTGTAACAGAGCCATTGGCAGTGAATGTGTCCAGTCTGATATGGGAAAGGGGAATCTCACTTTTAGGAGAGGGGACACCTGAAGTAGCTTTACCCAAGGAAAGATGTGTGTGTGTGTGTGAGAAACACTGAGCTGGACAGGAGTCAGAGCGTGACCCGTTTGTGGGAGAAGCTGTGTGTGCTCATGACTGCAAACAAAGTAACTCCTGTTCAAACACGAGAGGTACCTGGGGTGAAGGATAACTCAGCAGTCAGGTGTTCCCTGCAGTGAAGGCTTTCCTTCCTATCCCATTTTATTAATATTCTCCATGGTTCCCCCATCTGTCATAGTCTGCATTAGACATGAAGAGATGAAATCACCTTTATCATTTCCCTTCCCAGTCTAGGTGAGAACTGTTTGTGCTTTGCTTGATTAAAACCTGCTGTGGTTGTTTTCAGGACTCACTAACACCAGGATTAATCTGAAGCTGCTGTACAAAGAGTGCATTCTGGCACCTCTGACAATAGACTTACTGTGACACTGGTCTCAGCTGGTGTGGCTTCCAGGCTTGAGTACAGCATGGTAGAACTGCACCCCTGTGCATTATGCTCTCATCAGATAAAACAATGGCTTGTCCTTACTGAAATGGTCCCTAGAAGAAAGCAAAGCTGAAGCACTGAGCCCCTTATGGGTCAGCTTGCAATGAACATTCATGAATTTTAGAAAAGTCTTGCACAAGACAAGGAGGGCTGGGGAGGAGAGAACCACAAAGCTGAAGACTGACTCGCTGCTGCCTAAAAAGCTGAAAGGAGAAGAGCAGAAACATCACAAATACAGCAAATGGCCTTTGCCAGGCAGTGGCATCATGAGCAGCAACACAACTTTCCTCCAGACAGAAACGAATGAGCATGACGAAAGCGGGAGATAAAGGACCATAGGGTAATGCTGTTAGAGCCTATTCCACCCTTGAGCAATGGCAAAGACTATGTTTGGTCATGAAATGTGGGGACCTCACCACATTCCAAGTGCTGAGTGCAATTATGGATGCAGTAGATCTCTTGCTAGGACGTGTGCATGGGGAAATGTTTCCCAGAGACTGAGATATTGTGACGTAAAAATTCCTTCTTGTCTCATGCATTGCGCCAAGGAAAACACAGCACTGAGGACAGGGATTCTCACAGCAGGAAGAAGTGAGTCCATGAATGAGTCCACTGTATCACCATAATGGGCATGAATGCATGCTGGCCCTTTGCATGTGGGAGAACTGGAAATGGCTTTGGGCAGAGCCCTGCCCTGTGATGGGTGATGTTGATCCCATCTCAAAATAGAAGATGGAGAAAGCACTAATGGTCTGCCAGGCTTGGCAGTACTGGGAGAGAGAAGGGAAAGGAAGGGAGGGTGGAGGGACCAAAAGGAGGAAGCGTGTCAGTAAATGCCTTTTAAAGAAAGTCTTACATCAATCCCTGTGCTACTGAACCAAGACAGTCTCAAGTGAGAAAGTCATTAGAGTTCATTACGCCTGGCATCCCTTGGCCATTAATTCTCTCTGGCAGCAATACCTAAACTTGCAGCAACATCCAGCCTATGGCTCTGTGTGCTGGACTGTAGAGACACCATAGGGCACAAACACTTTCCTCATAGACGTTAAGGAAGCTGAAGAAGACAAAAACGGTGCCACGGGGAAAAGAACAGTTAAGTGAGCAAAGGGAACCACAAATCATTGACAGATATTGCTCCTTCTGGCACCAAAGTTCAGTGATCCACAGGAGGAAACACCTCTTCTGAGAATGACAGACACTTTCCATCTATTGTTTCATATCTCTTCACCTTTCCTATGTTGTCAAACGATTTCTCAGTCATAAAGCTCCTTATTAGCTTAGTCCTTAAGTGGTCCAGTAAGGAAATCAACCTGACTCAACACTTCTTCCTATATTGAAATGGCCTGAGAATTGCTGAGTCTGGTTTAAACCAAAAATCTTTTCCTCAGTACTGCAAAGCAGGATGGTGGTTCTTACATAACAGCCTGGAAAGGGGATTTCTCACCAGATTTTCTCTATCTTTGCTTTCAGGACCATTCTGGCTGTCTTCCTGGGAAAGCTAAATATCCTGGCACCCACAGCTATGAACCCTGTCTTTCAGATCCTTTTACCCCCTCGAAGACCCTAATGTGTGCCTTATAGTTTAGGGTTTTCAGACAAAATCAGACAAATCATAATCTTCATTTCAATAACAAAGGAACTTCAAAGGGAATGCCTGACCTTTCCCTCTGATGCTCATGGAAATCCACTTAAGGTCCCCTGCTAGTCTCAGCTCTGGTTATGGAGGCTGGGAGAGGAATGCTCTCTCAGAGTGTACCCGTTACCCACTCCTGATCAAAGCCTGGATCAAAGCCTGGCACCTGGTGTCCTTCCAGAAGCAGACAAAAAAGTGCACAGGTGGAGAAATGAGGATCTGAAATTTGCCCTTGGGTAGCCAGCCTTCTGTATAAAAACTGTGAGTTTTCTCAGCTGTTAAGTAAAAGCTGAAAAGATAAATCCCAAATATAAGAAATTAAAATCAATAAACTCACTGAGTCCTCCATGTCACAGTTCAGACTCATAAAGAGATACAGCCCTAAATCCCTACAGTGCTGCTCTTTCACAATTGCACATATTAAGAAAAGGGAGGAAAGAGTTATATGAAACATTTGTCTGGGTATAGGAATCAGTTATCTTAATGATGCAATATCAAAAGGAAATATTGTCTCATTTAGACATCTACCAGCTACAGTCACTACAATGCTCCCAAAAGAATGGTAATTATTCTCACAGATGCCTAGAAATTAAGAATTATACTTTCACTATATTTAATATCCTAGCTGTGCTTTCAAGGATCATCTGTCTTAGTAAAGCTTTGGGGATCTAATTCAATTGCTTTTTGCCTGTCATTGCTTATTTATAAAACACGTGTCCTTCTGGTGATACTGTGTTCCAGTGGGTGTCCCAGAAGCTGAAAGAGCTTGAAAGAGCTGAAAGATGAACAAGACGGATGTGTTCTGCTCACCAGGCCTCTAGGACTGCGTTCTGTCCTCAGCTGTCTCATTTTGCTAAACAAAGGACATACCTAAAAAATGCATCAGTCTCAAGCTGATCATGCCACACGGTAGGGCAGAGAGCCACCTTTTGATACTTCGTGCTGATTGTTCTGCAAAAAACAACAGCTAGCTGGTGATTTTTTACCTCAACATCTGCAAGGTGTGAGACGTTTGTTTACCTGTGTGCAGACAAGGAATAATTTATAATGGATTATTTACAAGATCACACCATTGTGGAACAGCTTTCCCAGGAGCCGCAGAGTAACACCAAAATTGATAAGCTATGCAAAGACAGCTGAAGTGCTGCCATTCTTCATTGCAGTGCATGGGGATGTCACATCCATGTGCTAATGATAAAGATAAAATGTTAGTAGAATGTTAGAGAATGAGAAAAACAGTAATCAATATAAAATTTCCCAACCAAATTTCTGAGATATGTTGGTCACTGTGCTTTTCGAGGGTTATCAGCAACTCATCCAGCTTAAGTTCCAGGTCACAAGTGTTCATCTTGAATTTTATGCCACTCCTCATATGCTTAAAATTAACCATATGTTTAATTGCTTTCAGGATGGAAATGTTAACCGATAGGCAACATCAAATTTCAGGCTGACAAATGTGTGTAGAGTCTTACCATCTTCCTTTATAAAATAATTGTCAGAGCCTTTCAGCCCTGAAAGTTACCTCTCTCAGTAGTCTAGAGTATATTGTTCTGATTAACAAACCACAAGATGGATTTCTTTTCAAACATCTGATGCCGTGTGAATAATTTACTTAATCAAATAAGCAGGAAGCACATATTTTACCACTGTTGCTATGATAACTGTGTATTATTGTGTTTTTTACTCAGCTGCTCTTGTGGTTTTGTACAGTTCTAGGAAATACATGAAGAAATCATTCTGGAGATGGCTTTAATGGGATACTATAGAAGTTTGGATTCAGCTGGCTACCAGATGCTGAGTCATAAAGAGAGAGAGAGATGTTTCAGAGGTAATGGATTATGGATAGAATTTGTAGGATTCAGTATTTATTCTTATTCAAAATAATTGATTTACATCACCAGTTATTCTTGCTTGTCAAAAATCACTGTCAGTTATGATTTCTGATGAATGTGGGGGAGCATCTGACCTTGGCACAGCAACAGCACCAGCTGTACAGAGCTGCTGGTGCAGGTCTTAGGGCAAGAGAGAGACTTAAAAACCAGCCATGGCATGTAGGGGGAAAAGCTGTGCTGTGAGTCTGGAGAGTGGATAAGGGAAAAAAGGGTCAGTTTTTTAACATTTATTGATTAAATCCTGCCTAGTCTCTTCATGGAGCACAGCTGTCTGCTATAAAAGTAAAAAGCCAGCACAGAGCAACAGCAGGACCATGCAGGGAGGAGTGCAGCTGTACGGCTTCCACAAATCTGGTGGTAAATGTGGGTGTCAAAGCACGGAACTCAGGGCTCTCCCCGGTGCTCCCGTCACTCTGAGCTTGGTTTTTGTCACCGAGCTACTGCTGCCGTTCTCCAGGGAAGCAGCTGCTGTAAGGATGGATGGAGTGTTTGACTCCACCTCCAGTTAGTGTAGAATTCAGACCGTGTCACAGTCTGGCTGGGTTTCTCTCATGCACTCGCATACAGGCACACAAACAAAATGACGATGGTGGCAAAACAAAAGATGGGAAGTGCAGCTGTCAGGAATTTCTCGGTTCACACAAGCAAAATGGAGAGTAGCCAAGAGAGTTGAGAGAAGGAGGGCAAATCCCTCATAACGAAAACCAGAGTAGACAGAAATATTGAAAACAGGAAGTCTTTTAAAACTTGAGAAAGTATAAGGAAAAGAAAATGATATGGAGACAGAGGAGGAAAAAGAGAAAAAACCAGAAGCTGTGGAGTTATTGATGCTGCAGGATCACAGACCTGATGGCTGTGTGCTAACAGTGCTTGGTTTATAATAAGCATCAAACTTCAGCCTCAGCTACATTCAGATGAGCTGAGAACATATTCTATAGCACTTGTTAGGAAATGTTGTTTTCCTACTGAGATATTTAGTGACAGATAGGAGATGAGCTAGTGGTCTCTGTCTCCACTTCTAACAGAAGTGAAGTGCCACAAAACCAGAAGTCATGAAATTCCCAACTGATCTGCTCCGCTCAAATTCTGCTTTAATTTCTGCTGAAAAGTTGTGAAATCAAGTCCTCAGATAAAAGTGGGAGTGAATCTGTGTGAGGCCGGTAGCTGTGGGCAACTAGAGGGATAGGATTGAGAAAATCATTCTGGCTGCTAACTCTGTGCATGTGCAAAGGAAATAATTTACAACTACAAAGTGTGGTAGTGGCCTCTAAAATACGTCTGACAAAAAGACTACTTAAAATAAAAAGCATTTGCTAGTTCTGGAGCAAGCAGCAGTATAATTTCAGAGACTCTGAGAACTACAGAATATACCCCTTGCTGTGCTTCCATATGCAACACACACACAAAGGGAAAAGAGGACTGGGTGAGCTGCAGTTGTCATTGCCGTGTGGGATTGCTGAAGCTGCATTCCTGAAAGGAAGAAAGGTGCAGGAGAAGCTTTTGGGAGATAGTTCAGCATGCCTTTTTATCCCAATATCTCACCTAACAGAGACAGCCTCACAGGCTAAAGCAGCATCATTATCAGGGAAAAAACAGGGAGATTTTGAAATGGGACCTGACTCCAGCCTGGAACTCCAAGATTAGTTTTGAAGAGTCAAATGTGTGCAAGTCTGTCCTCTACAAGGTGAGCCACTTCTGTCCCTGCCATTTACATGAGCATGATAATTGCAACTCCTTATCTGTACTGAAATGCACCAGTCTCCCTCCCGTCCTCCTCCCTCTCCTGAGTTCTCAGTCCCAGATGCCAAGTTCTTTCAGTCACTTATCTGGCAGGTACGTATGAAATGCAGCGTTAGTTCAAGGACATGTACTAATAAAATAAACATATCACAAAAGGCACCACCTGGTCAACATGCTGAACCTTTTCTGCAGCAGATAAACTCAGAAGGAACTGATGAAGCAAAAACTATTGTTATGTTTTCAGAGTAGCTGGATGTTACTGAGCAACTCAAATGAAAAGGATCCACCCCTGGTCAGTCCTTTGCTGTTATATCACTCCAGGGAAGTGTGTTTTATTCAACTGTCTGTGAAACCTAGGGTCTAAAGTGCACCAAATTGGCCACTGGCAGTCTCATTAAGATGCATAAATGCATATATCACTCATTTTATAGTTTGTGTGTATTTTGAGACTTTCAAATTGCCCTTGAAAGCCTTAGCTTAGTTACCTGTCACCACCTGAAGCAAAGGTGATGAGGTTCAGGGAAGTGCTGCTGCTGTACTGGTTGCTGTAAGGTGCTGCTGGGTCTGGAAGTGTACATGCATTCAGGACAAAACTGCCAGAGGCTGTGAAGGTGTGTTGGGAAAATACCAAGGCTGTGGTTGGTGACAGCCTGCTGTCTTAGATGGATGACTTCTCCAACCCAGTTTGGATGTCAGCTCACGTGATGGCAGCATATGGCAGCTTCAGGAAGGGACAAGCATGGTCTTTTATGGGGACATAAGTACCTAAAATATAAGTCCTTGGATTATGGTGCTCAGATTGTACATGCTACAACTCTCATCTCTGGCTGCACAAATTCTGAGGACCCTGATCATCTTGGCCTCAATTATTGAAAGGAACTGAATGAATGCTTAAAAAAAAGGAACTGTCTGTGATCCAAGATGCTTTTGAAGCATCTCATTGTTTCCTTCTTCACCGTATTGCCTGCTGCCTCCTAAACGCCGCAGATAGCCTCTAATTCCATTAGCTCTGTATATGAGTGCTTAAACTGCCCACTAGCATCCTGTCACTAGGAACAAACCTCCCTAAGGTGAATTATTACACAATTATGGAAGTTTTGTAACCTTTCTGAGGCATTCAGTGCTGGTCACTCAATGCAGACAGGACTTTGACTGATAGGGACTACTGGCAGGGCAGTGTGAAGGAGGATCTTTTCTTGGAGCTGTCTTGAATAGGAAAGCAGTAGTACTAAGTAGCTGGTACAGAAATAAAGCCACAGGTTTTGCTTTTTGTCTTGAAAGAACTGCAATTTCATATCAATTGGGATGTAACTTGGGCAAGTGATGAAGAAATCAGAGAGAGAAATAGGACCTGAACTAGTTTGTAGCAAAGAGGCATTGGACAAATACTCTTTCCTATTTTCTGATGAATGTGTATCATGTCAATTACTGATACCATAATCATATATATGATATGTGGAACCAACAAAGGAAAAGAGGTTTCCAGTAGTGTTGTTACCAGACTGAAAAATTTACGGCATCCAAGAAATATTTTTTGTCTTACTACCTGTTTTTTTGATCTCAATATATGTGGTATTAAAATAGGTCATGCCTGTGCTACACAAAGTGCTGTGCTAACATACCATAGCAGAGCTTCAGCTAAGTTGTCGTGGAAAATCAATTTAATACATCTCTTCCAGCTTTGTGATACTTTTTACCTGGGAGAGATTTCTCAAACTATGTGAAGGAATGATTTAGTGGGATGTGGGGAGAAGTGATGTGCAACAGATCGTGGGCATTTTCTACCTCGTGAAAAACAAGTCATACAGTTCACCTCATTAGGAAATGTAATTTCTCCTTGTGTTTTCAGGGAATTGTGTGTTTTGGGGATGTTTGTGGAAAGACGGGCTGGTGGCTGATAGTGGTTTTGCTGTTGTGTGTGTGTGTGTGTGTGTGTGTGTACAAGATTACCAATTCAGATTATTCTGGGTTCATTGACCATCAGTGGTGTTAATATTGACCACTTTTAGCATTGGGCAAAAGGGAGGGAAGGCCAATGTTTAAAAAAAAGAAAGAAAGAGAATCAGAGATATAAACCAGCTACATGCAATCAAGCCCTTCATATGGTATCCCCTGTCATATAAACTATCACAAAGTTCTTTTTCATGGATGTTGAGACATTTATGAAAGGGAGTGAGTTGGAAACAGAGCAGAAAATTACGGATTGTGAAGTCTTGCTGAATTATTGGGGAATATAATTCACATCTCTTGCTTTCCCAAAGTCCGTCGTGGAGTGACAAATGGTGTACAGCTAATGTTTCTTGTGTTGGAATCTGGTCTCTGTCAATTAAGTGTGTGAGGAAAGTCTGCAGGGATCCTGGTAGCACTGGGCAGTGTCCAGACGTGTAATTGAAGCAATGTACATACAAAAGAGGAGGGATGAATATCAATCAAGTATTCCTCTTGCCTGATTTTAAATTACATTTCTGTGTGTCAGATTCTCGTGGGTACAACTAATGTAGAAAACAATGTAGCCTTCATGTCACTTGGACAACAGCAAAATAGTGCAAAGGGAATCTATAGCCTGATATACAGAAGTAAAGGAATAAACTATGTCCATAAGTGCCACATCTCTACACATCTTCTAAATATCTGCAGGGATGGTGACTCCACGACTTCCCTGAGCAGCCTTTTCTAATGCCTGACAACCCTTTTGGTGAAGAAGTTTTCCTAATATCCAATCTAAACAGACAAGATAATCTGTTCCAAAACCTTCCCTGGCACTGAGGTCAGACTGACAGGTCTGTAGTTCCCTGAATCCTCCTACCACCCCTTGTAGATGGGCATCATATTTGCTAAATTCAGGCTCACTGGACAGATAAAACAGAAAGGCAACAGCATGGCCTTCAGCAATCTGGAAAGCAAAATAATAATAGAAAAGGGATTAAAGTGATAATTTTTAGTTGACAGACTTTCTTTGTAGATCTACAGTCGTCTAATAGGGAACCCGAATTTTGTGGATAGTGTCTGTATTCTGCCCTGGGGTTACTACATTAAATAATTGACAGAAAATGAAAATGCAACTGCATGTAAGATGATAAAGTACATGGTCTCTCTCTGGCACCCCAATTTTTTTGTCTGAATTGTTGCAATCCCACCAACACACTTCTGAGGAAAGCTTTGTCTTCATCCCTCCCTCCTGCAGGAGAGCAGGCTGGTATGTGTGAGTCAGAACAATTCTGGTAAGCCAGCTTGGATCAGATACGGGGCAGAAAACAGCTGCTCCTCCTGGAGCACGGTGTTATCTGGTGGGTACAGAGACATTAAAGAGATACAGCCATTCTGGTCAAGAGATGTATTAACTCCTCATCCTCCCCAGGCTTAATCTCGAGTGTGTAACGAGGGCTGTGCTGGCTTCCCAGGCCGCCTGCTCGGGAAAGGACTGAAGAAGCCAGGGCAGCTGTTTCCTCTCCGGAGGCAGAAAATGCCGTCTTTGAGTCTTACAGCCCAGGTTAGTCCAGAAGGCAGCAAATATGAAAAAGTTTTGTGGACTTCTTCATTGTGTAGGTGTGGAGACCTGTAAATGATAGGTGTGGGCAAATGGGGTCATCATGGTGCCGGAGATGGGGTCAGAAGCCACATCAGCATGAAAACCACAGGCAAGGACAGAGCTTCCCTCTTGCTTGCCCTCCCATTTTTACCAGCCAGAGTGCTCTGAATTGTGGGAGAAACTGAACTTTTTGGTATTGAAGATAACCTACAAGCCATACCAAAATAAAAGTCTATGAGGGGTTTAATACAGAATAAGCTTCAGGACAGCTGCAGGCTCCATCAGTCTTCATGTTCTTGGCTCTCATTTTGTGGGCAGACCTTCAAAGTCAGCTTTGGTTTCTTTGACATAATTACTGTAATAGTACCCATCATCTGGTTAAGGTAGAAAGCTCAGGTATTTGGCATTCAGGTCAATATGTCATACATAGATATTCCCTACATTTGCACAGTACTTGTTAGTGTAATGCTCAGGAATGGACTAATGTCATGTGAATAATTTAATCAGGGCAAGATTATTAGATCTACTTACCCCCAGACTCACATTATTTTCAAGAGCTATATTTCAATTCATAGGAAGCAGAGAAGACTGCACATATAAAAGGCTGCCTCACAGCCAATCTGCAGATTTAAAAGAGTAACCCTTTGGGAGGGTCTAACTCCATTTGTAATTTCTTGCCTCCAGCTCAGTGGAGCACGAAAAAGATCCAGTTCCTCTCCCAAACCCAACCAAGCACACAGGTGAAAGCTAACTCAGAGAAAAGCAGCATAAAATACTCTCACAGGCCTGAGTGCTGAGTGGTGTGGTCATGTCTTGGTGTCCACATTAACAATCCAATCCCTACCAAGAATTTAATATGTTAGTCAATGCTCATCTCCGTTAGGTTTATAGAGCTATGGAGACTTATAATTGGTCCATAAATATTCTTCCCTAAGTCATTGTTAAGACTGTTATTGGTTAGGAAATTATTGGGCTTTTCTGTTTCAGGCCTTTTCCACTAGGCTCATGTAATATTTGGCTTCCTTTATAGAAAACCCCCCGCCCTGTTCTGTGTAATTGTCATTAGCAATAAACTTACATAACAAGAGTCGCTTTTCTCCAGAATATTTTCCATGTAGCCACAAAAATATTTTCGTTTTTGCATAAACGTTTGAGTGGAAGTTTTTTCATTATTCTGGGAGAGACATCAATACCAGTGCCTTTTTTATGCAAAGGAAAAATCAGTTAAAGAAGAAGTTAAGTGATTTATTTTGGTTTCTGTTACAGTGGTGATGAGAGGTATATGCTGGCAGATGTGACCTTGGAGGCCAATGTTCTGGGCACCCTGGAGTCCCACAGGAGCAGAGGAATAAGACCAAACAAGAGAGAACAGGCTGTCCTATGGGCTTTGGATTGTCTCAGGTCACAGGCTACCCTATGTCTGCAATGTGCTGTGCACACTAAAAGATGCTTAAATATCCACGTCTCATACTGCAGAGTAAGGTACCTTTGTAGTGCCTTGATTTCTTCTGTGTGAGTTATAGTCCTGCTCCAGAAAAATGCCTTGAAATTGAATGCACTGACACTGGGTGGAGACAAGATGTGGGAGAAGTACAGTCACCTATGTGTATCCCAATTAAATGTGTCTGCAGGATATTCTAAGGGAATACGGCATCTGTGCCCAGAGACAATAGAAAGACATTTTGTTGTTGTTGTTATTATTGTTGTTGTTATGGTTATTACCATATACTAGTTTATTTTACCTATGAATTTTTGGACTGAATTCCTCAATGAGTCTTTTTGGACTGCCCGTGTTCCTGTGCAGGTGTGTCCATCAGCTCAGGGCCTGGTCAGAGGATTGCTGTTGGACAGTCCGTACACGTGAAGAGATCAGAAACTTGGACAGTGGTGAACAAGCAATAAGAAGTCAAGGTAAACACTTCACTGCCTTTTGAAGGGTCCTAACTGAAAACTGGTGTGCTGGGTGAGGACTTTACCAAAGACCAGATCATCACCATTATACTTCAGTTAAAAATATGGCAGCACCTCAGTGTTTTCACCTCCCATTAGCTGACATGTGATGATAGCTGAGTATTAAAATGACTTGAAAGGCTTTTGTAGGATACTCGGGCTGAAAACTTTGGCACAGTTTCCTTCTGATATGAACATGGTTACGGGCCTTCACAGTCTGCGTTGTTTCAAGATTTGCTTATTACCCTCATAATTGCATTAAATTGGTCAGGAAGAAGACTGAAGTTGAGGATATGAAGACCTGCCCACTCCGCACAATCCTGGATGGGAGCCTGGCTTATTGTCATTCCCAGTTTGCTTTGGTTTCATTGCATTTTCAATATGGAAAAAAGGTATTTCTGTATTTTAATTTTTTTTAATAGCTCTAATTGTAACTGTGTAAGGGGAAGTTTTATGATGCAGACATGTCATATTGCCATTTATATAACAGGACTCCAGAGCTATTAATCAGAATTGTACAAATGTAATGAGCAAAGGATAGAAAATGGGGAAAGGAACAGATAGAGCCATGGCTGCCTCTCTGCTTCAGAGAACATGCAATTGTACCAAATATAAAGATCAAACAAAAATTTTCACATTCACTGAGATCTGATATATGCTAAATTCACTTTAGGCTTAGTTGCCCATCAGATTGCATCAGCTTTTTCATCTCTGCTGCAACAGGAAACTTTGATTTGATTTCCAAGGGACTTGAATTTGGGTTTCTTCTAAATTAAGTTGAGTATTAGGGCCACTGAAAACTGTGGCTGAACTCTTCCATCCTCCTCCATTCAATTTCATGCCTCCAATTTCTCTGTTTCTAATGAAAGGGATGTTTACTACCAGGCATCTCACTTGAACTGATTTGGCAACTTGCTGAGAAATGTAAGTTGCAAAATATTTGATATAAATGATTTTTTCTCCATAAAAAAGATCCTATGTCAAAAGTGAAGACAAGTCTCTGCTTTTGCTCTTCCTAATTACTTGATGTTAGACATTAAACATTGAACTGGAAATCCAATTACATGATTATGAATCAGTTACATGTTTTTCAACTTGGGGAAAAAAAGGCCAAGTGAAACATGAAAGTCCGCTGGGAAACACCTCCAATTAAAGCAATTTAAAAAGGATGTGGAATTCTTAATTTTTACACTTGTCTAGAATGTTGATTGACAGGGCTTGACTCTCCTGGGAGTGGGTGTGCTGGGCAGTTTTTTATTTACTTCTTGATATCAAATGCTTCTGTTTCCTTATGAAATATAATTAATTTTCTTTGCAGGAAAATTTACTTATTATGATCAGGTAGCTGATCAAGTTTAAAATGTTTGATCAGGTTAAGTGATGCCTGTCATTTAACATTTGCGCTCACGGAGAGAAGCACGTATTCCTTCCACTCTGATTCTGCAGACAGACTTTCTGACAGCTGAAGTGTAGCCAGTAAATTTCTTTTCCATTAGTTGCAAATTGTACAACAATATACTAAAGTAATTACACCATAAATCTTCTTGCCTTGAAGTTAGGCTCTGTGGTAGACACTCATAAAACAGTGCAGTAGCAAATAAAATCACTGCATCTGTGTATATTTGTCTTGCAATAATTTTTCTGAGGGTGGTCTAAAACATTGACAAATGTGAATTAGGAGGAACTGCAAAGAATTCAGTGTTTCTTGGTTTGTATAAGAGAGGGCCTATAGTTCTTCACTAATTAGGGCTACCTTGGAGATGCACATGGATCAAAGCAAAGATTATTGCCAACAGTCTCCTTAGATGTGCATTAAGAACTGAATATAATATTCCCTGGATCATCCAGGGTGTGGTGAGTCTTAGTTGAAGATCTGAGTCCAAGACAGACTGTGTTAAAGCATCTAAGGAGTCTATCCAATGTAGACAGAATACCCCTAGGATAAATCTAACTATTGCATGGCTCTAAATAAAATGCTTCGATTATCAGGGAAACACAAATGGGAATATTTGCACTAAAAGAAGTAACTGCCAATACATCTATTTTTCTTGGCTCCCTAGAAAAGGACAGACAGGTAATGTACCTAAAACACTCTATCATAAGCACCCGAATGTGAACAGTCATGATTTGCCATTCACCACCACATTGCAAACTGTGGCAATAAAATTATGGTTTCTTGGCAGTTTTGTTCCCAAAGCCAAGGGCTACCTGGGAGATAAAGCTGCCTGTAACCCTTCTGGTTCTCCTTGAATTGTGCAATCGGAAAGTTCCTTCCTTTTTTTGGGGAGAAGATGGCAGCAGTGGTCCTGTCCCATGCCATCCTCCTTCTCCAGGTAGACATACATTGCTGAAGAGCTCTGGATCCAGCTATTCCACTGCATGTCGAGTTTAATTTGCTACAGTGTGAATGGATCAGCAGTCAGAACGTGTGAGCTTTGCTCTCTTCCCAGAGCAATGCCAGTGCTGCCATTCACTCCTCCTGAATAAGGGGCAGCATGTGTGGAGTTATTTCCAGGGTTACTTCCAGGTTACTCCTGGGTCATTTCTAGGACCATCTATTTCTTCTGGTTTGGTGGCACATGGGTGGATTCATGGTGATGATGAGATTGATGGAGAAAACAGAAGGAAAAACTTACGCTGAAAAACCCAACAGTGAAGCTTCTGATCCTGCATAACACTGCAGCCACAGATCAGCCGTGCAGCAGGAGCCCAGACAACCCCAGGTAAAAGGGCTTTGCTATTCTGTGAATAATTGCCCTTATATAGTCAGCATCTCTGACTGGGTCTTGAAAGCTTGAAAGAGGCATTTGACTTGGATTCATCTGGGAACTGGGAATGTACAGGAGCACTGGAGAGATATTTTCCCTGCACATCAAGGCCCAGGAAGTATATTTGATTATATTTACTATATTTGGTGTGATTTGCTGCACTCAGATGTTCAGCTGCAATTAGGTGGTTAGAGACTCATCATTAATCTTGACTATGTGCTGCCTGTCAATCTGTTCCCTTACATAGCTTATGGCATTATTCTGAATATTTTGATGAGGAAATATCCCTGCTTTGGAGTGGTTGCTGATGGCAGGATTTCTGTGTGCATCTCCTGTCAATATCTCAATCTCTTCTTTTCAAGGCTCTTTAGAGACTTGTCTCTCAAATGACAATTATTATGTCTCCTGTCTGATTCAGAGATCTCCCAAAGCTCTGCTGAGTTGGTGTTCAGATATGAGACCCTCCAAAATTACTTGTTCCTTGATACTTGAGCACATTCCTGGATGAAATCCCTGATTTTTTTCTCTCACCTTAGGATTTATTAGACTGTTCAGATTTGTCTAAGTTACCTCTTTCTGCTTTCCTCCTTCCCAGAAAGGTGCACATTCTTGTTGCCCTTATTATATTTAAAATGCTTTAAAGTTGATCCTGCAATCACTGGCCTTCCTGCTTTTCAGTTCATTCTTTCACAAATAACTCTCTAGAGTCAACATATACTTTTCCTTGTAGTAGAACTGTCCAATCAGTGGGGGTACTCTTGCTACTGTTCTACTTTCAAAATTAGAGGCCTTCCTTAAAAAAAAAAGAGCTGTTATTCAGTCAGAATCTTGAATACAGCTATGGAGAGATCACTTGAAATTCATACTTTGGAAATTTGAGGATCTACCTCATAAGTTATACCCTCCTATGGATGGGAAAGCTTTGAATAAAGCTGTAAAGCTGGGTATTTTGTGCAATTTAGCATAAATGAGCTCTGAAGATTTACTTTCTGGGAGTATATCTGGTCCATCTCTTAAACTTCCCTGAAGTTAAAACATTTTTCTGTCTCTGTTTAAACAAAAGTGGATTGTGCTCTATCATATTTATGTATAGAAATAGGAGAGGTGGGAAACTGAGCTGATATTTGAATATTTTTCCTCTGCTTCTTTGATGAGATATTGGATCATACTGACTATAGTTGTCTCCCATATATTAAAGCTCAAAAATGTCCGTATTAATAGTTCTAATCACATACACAAAACACTGCTGCAACTTTTAATCAACAAACTAAATCCTGTGGACATCTACAGTATAAGGAATAAGAATAAAAAAAAGAGAAATGCTTCAGGCAAGTAAATGCATATAAATTTAATATGATAAGCATTTGTAGTTACTTTGGCAATAGCCAGACTTATTACAAATGCTATCACTATCTTATGGAAAAAAAATTAGTTGGAAGAGAGTAATACAAAACTAGCCATTAATCTTGGTGCATCCAAAACTGTCATGAGCAGAAAGGAGTTTTAGGAAAGGATCAGAGACCCCCCACTTCCTAACGTCTCTGCTGTGCTTTATTTTCCACTGCTGGATAGAGAAGCAAATCTAAATTATTCACTGCATATCTTGCCTTGCTTTTATTTACATTTGGCATCAGGATGCAGCTGTTCTGACTCTGCCTGAGTAAAATAAGGTCATATTCATCCTTCCATGTTTAAACAATCCTTGTGTTTTCAGTGTCTTGTAGTGCACATCCTACTCTAGACCATTAAACTGTCATCTCTGTTGGGTTTCTATGAAATTTTTGAATGTTTCTGCAGCTGATGAAATGAATGATGATGATGTACTTCTAATCAAAAGCATCTGTCATTTAAACTCCTACACTTCCCTGAGCTTTCAGCACTTTTAAAAGTCAACACTTTTTTCCCTTCAGTTCATGAAAGCTGGCAACAGTGTTTAAACGGAGTCCAAAGGGTGCCTTCAGGTATGTCTTATTTGGGCTAAAATCTAGACTGCTTTGTCAGGAGTTCAGTTTCCTCTAGAGTTCAGGCTTTATGGTAATCTAGGTCAATTCTATGCAATTATGGAAGAGCAGACAAAAGTTTTTCTGTTAGCTCCTAGGAAAAAACTGCTTTTGGGCATGGAAGCTCTATGAAATTGTGTTTTCTGTGTCTTGCCCTCTTTTTGGGAACTGAGAAAATATTAAACACTAAACTCAATGTGTTTCCTAGTTCCATGGTGAAATTCAACTAATTGAATAAGTATGAAACAAGTTTGGATCGGCCAATTCTTAAAAAAAGCAAAAGACTAAGGTGTCATCTGAACTAATACTGGTATTTATAATGCTGGTAATTATATTATATTTTGTATTATCCAGGTGATTACCAAAGCTAGGAAAAGACTGTCTGTCTGGGAAAGGTAGAACTGACAGTTATTGGCAGAGGTTTTTTCCAGTGTTTATTCACAACCCCCAAACCATTGCCAGCCTTACCAGAATATTTCAGGTTGTTCTACTTTTTGTGGGTTCTTTTTACCCTCTTGATGTCATAATTTATGTCTCCTGGTGGTTCCTACTGGGATAATACTGAGGCCTTCCAGTGGAAGGTGACACTTTGGCAAGGATTGAGAGGGATGAAGTTGATTCATGCTAATAGACTCTAATAATTAATAGCATCAAGAACTGGAATAAACACATTCATCCTGTATTATGTCCTTATCCAAAGGACCTGTTTACCCATTTCTCACATAAATCAGTGTGTCAGGACCTTTCGCAGATGGGGTGGTTGTGGCAAGTACTGAGCATCACTCTGGGAGCACAGAGGGAAATGCTGATTTTCTAGAAGAGACTTCTCCAGCATGTCTGATTGATTCTTGAAAATGACAATCTTAGCCCCTAAAAGGAGCCCCAAGAGGACAACAGCTGCTTGGTTCAGTATAGTTTGTACAGTCTTAAACCTCATGGGAATTGAATTATCCCAAGTCCTACTGTCCTGCGCCCCCTCCTCTGATTCAGCTGAAATTGGCTAATATGCTCAGAAGCCTAAGACATAAACACACACACACACAGATTTTGGAACATAGCATCTACAGATTGTGCCAAAGTGAAATCTAAGCACTCTGAGAAATTGTATTTATTCCTTGGTTGCACATCACTTACAGGATAGTCTTAAAAGAAATGAATAGCCCACAGGTCTTGCTTTAAGCTGGTATGCTGGAGGCTGAGAGCTGTGTTAGCTTTCTGGTATGGGCCAAAGTCACTTCAGAGTGCTTCAGTGGCATAGCAGTGCTACCTGTGAGATGATTTGATTTGAATCACAGCTTTTCTACCTTGCCTACATTTTGGCTCATAAAATATCACAGAAATAAAGTAAACAGGGAGTGTGGTCTCCAGAAAATGAATACAGGTAGAGCAAACCCCACCATGCAACACTGAAATGAAATGCAGCACAGCCTGAACAAGGTGAGCCTTGTCTTCCGTCCTTAAATTGCAGTCAGGGAGATGTGTTGGTCAGAGAGCACCTTCAGCCTTTGTGCAGCCACTGTTATTTGTATAGCCTGTGCATGGAGGAGCTCAGTTGTTGTTGATGATCCCACCAGTCTGCACCGTGCAGATCTGAGAAAGCCCAAGCAGATTCCACCTCATGGAGATAATACGTTCTGCTGTATTTTTGGTTTCATTTTACATGTTACTGTTCCTTCATCTTTACTGCCTCCAGGGAGAAAAGAAAAATATTAAATGTCTCATCTTGGGCAAGAGAGAATAATTCAGAGAGATTTTCACCTTAGTACAAGCCTTCAGAGTTGGTTCTTTGATGGCAAATAGCAGCAGATACCTCAAAGTTTGGAGACAGACACAGATTTCAACTGCTGATTGAATACTGAGAACACTTTTTCTAGCATGAGTGGATTTCAGAGGAGCCATGGAATGAAACTGGAGGGAATTCATCTGGTCTCCCTACAGATATGGAGCAGAAATTGGGGAAATCCTGAGGCTAAGCTTTCCTCTGACCCTCCCAGCAGCTGTGAAACTCTGGTCTTTAGAACTCAGAAAGCAAACCTGAAATAGTGGCTGCGTGCTGACAGCTTTCCGTAGTGAATTATGTCTTTATTTTGCTGTGGAGAGTGCTTTAGGAAAGCTGTGGAGTGTGGATGAGGGGTAGCGTGGCACTCTAACAGGACTGTGCACTTGGGCTCTCTGAAGAACACAAGAGCACCACACTTGAGGGAGCAAAGTTTGCTTCTTCTGCCTTCTTCATGGCACAAGAACTCCTGAGTGAAAAAGGCTGTGACATGCTGGGAGGAGCCTTTCTTTTTTCCCGTAGACCTGCCTCATAGTTAGTGCAGTTGTTGTCTGCCAAGACCTGGAATTCTGTCTGGTGCTGAAAGTGTCGAGGCATTTCTTATGTTCTTCAGTATAAGAAACCACAAACAACAAATCCAGCTGTTAGCCAGTCTTTTCTCATTATGCAGCATTACGAAAATCATTTCTCCATTTCCATAGGCCGATGGTGCCATTGATTGTACTGCTCTCTGGCAGTCGGCGCCAGACTTCTCCTTTCAACCACATAAAGATTATCTTGATTTCCTTTCAGCTGTGTGATTTCTTTCGTGACACTCCCTGCAAGAACACAGTTTGGGCTACCTGGTTTTCTGCCTTCAAGTATCCTTTCAGGCCTATGCTTCTGTAGGAACTCAAGACATTCTTTTGTTGAGGCAGTGAAAAACAGGAGTTCAAATGTCTAAGATGAAATGTGAAAATCTCCTAAAAATGCAAAATGTCACTCTTTCTTCTCTACTGTAATGCTGGACCCTGCTCTAGATGTGAAGAAGATGGGCCATTCCTCTTTGCTGGAGGTTTCAGGGATCTTGCAGCAGAGTCCTTGGGGCTTTGTTGTGGTGAAGCAAAATGCATTTGCTGCCAGAGGGCAATAAAATTAAAAAAAAAGTCAATAGCAAATAATGGCAACTGTTTATCTTGTTTGAGGCCTACAAAGCAACTAGAATTGATATTATCTTCAAGCAGACACAAAATAGAGTTTGTGCAATAAAGCTACCAAATCAACCTAACATTTCCTGATTTGAACCGCAAGAGCCTGGAATTCACTTGGTTGTGTGGAGTAATATAGGAAATCTAGAACTGTGTAACCCAGTTCAGAAAATGATCAAATAAATAATGGAAAGCATTTAAAAATATGGCGTCACCCAAGGATTTAAATCCTACACATGAATTTAGGCACATTGCAAAATTTTTAGAAATCAGGAGCTTCCCTGTTTTAGTTGCTGGGTGCTGAAAACCCTGAAGTATCTGCAATGGCAGACAGTGAATATTCTTTTCAATTCAATTTCTTGAATTGGTGCCTGAAACTACTAAGTCTGTGAGTACTCCCAGGAAACCAGTCCAAGGATTGATTTGAGAATCAGCGCATCATGAGACCCTCTGGGAACCTTCCTTCAGTCCTTCATAGATTGTAAGGCTCCAGGCAGCTGAATGTAAGTCATTAAAGCTCCTTATTCTATCCATTAGTATACTCATTAATATTTCTCAGTAACTTGGGACACAACATTTCTCATGACAAGCTTAGAAAGTTTTCCATCTAATTTTGACCTAGAGACAGCTGTAAGGATGAAAAGCTCACCACTGAGTGGAAGAAAAACTTTTTTTGTAAAATTTGTGTTTGCAAAATCTCTCCTTCTGGGCAAAGCAGTTAGAGGCATTTTACTTTAGAGATTAAAATCTTCCATGAAATTGTTGAATATAGGGATATTTAACTTTTGTCATTGGGCTTAGTGCTCCAGCCTGGAGCTTATTGAACTGCTAACAGTAAAACAATGAACTTTTCACAGCAGGTCTCAAAAGGAAAAACAAAGAAATACAAAGAAGAACTTCTGGGACCTTAGGAACTGGATAAACATGCTGCTAAATTGTTCATAGGCTCCAGAGATGGATGCCATTAGAGGACAGCCAACTTAAATAATTGCTTTTGGGGAGAAAAATAGAATTGCTGGATCACAGAATGTTTGAGATGGGAAGAGACTGCTTGAGGTCTTCTTGTCCACCCCCCTGTTCAAGCAGGGCGACCTAGAACCAATTGCCCAGGACCATGTCCAGATGACTTTAATATCTCCAAGGTGAGATCCAAGTTTTCTTCCATTGTACATGTATATTCATACACATATAGACATATTTATATACTTTTAAAATTATGCACATTTATATAAAAAACCTCTTATATATGTGTATATGACCATGTGTTTTAACAGCAACATCTGGATGATCAGCAGGAATTTGATGATTTGCATTTAAAGAGATATTCTGTAAACTTGAGGGAAAAAACCCTGAGTTGTTTGATTCCATGGAGAAAAATCCCTTTAGTGCTAACCCAGCAGGAGTGCTAATTGCTGGCTGGGAATGGTGACGTTGTTACTGTTCTAAAGAAAATAAATAGTGAGCAGCAAGTCCTCATCACTTACCATGCTGTAATTTAGCTTTGAGGTCAGAGGTTAAACATTTGCTTTTTGCTCTTGGCCATACATGTGAAAACTCATTAAGCAGAATTTATTTTTTAAAAAAGAATAAAGTTAATTCATTCCTAAGAGGCATTTATGGGAGAAAAGAAGTGGGGACAGCGGGAAGAGACTTGGAGCCCTGTAGGAAGTACACTGTGCTGCCAAAGTCAATATTCTCTTTCTCTACACAAAACAAGGAGCCCTCAGGCTCCAAAAACAAGTAAAAGAACTAACTTTCTGCAGGTTTTTGCTTTAGCTTCTCATGTGGGATGTAAGATTTTGGTTCTTGGTGCACAGCAACCCTATTGTTATTTGATTTTCCCTCTGGTGTTCTCTATCAACTTGGTTACTTATGGTGCATTCCTGCTGATTGCAGGTTGGTTATTTCTCCTGTCTCTAATTTCCTAATTGTGTTGGCAGTCGTTGAAAGCTCAGTAGCACTTTTGTGATAAAGTCTGGAGTGTATCTGCGGAGTAGAGCCATCCAATCAAAGACAGAGCAACATGGACAGAGGGATGGGATGGAGATGGCCCTTGGAGACAGTCCAGCCTGGAGAGAGTACCTTGAATACCATGCATTTTGAAAAGTTTTGCTTGGAGGGCTCGCTTGGGGTAACTGTGGTGCCCTGTGGCTGTGGAGGGTTTCTCAGCACACAGCACCTTGCCCAGCTGATGTGGAGGTGTCTGGTACCTTCAGTGTCAGTGCTGGTATTTTGGTTGCAGCAGCATTTCCTCCTGTGCAGAGCTGCACTGGGAATGGTGAGCAGAGCCACTTCCTCCCTGCTGCATCCACTCACAGCCTTCCAGCCCTGGCAAGTGTGTGCTCACCAAGTGCACCTGAGGCCAGCAGTGGCTGACAGAGAGGCTTCTGACAGGGCTGCCAGGCCAGGTCAGGATCTTTGCTGGCATTCCAAGACAGATTCCTCCTATGGATTCAATGAGATTCTTGGCACAAGTAAAACTCAGAGGATTAAAATACAGGTCTTCTGTCTCTGCCTCCTTGCACTCGTGTTCCTCCAACACTGCAGGCACCTTTCTGCCTCAGCTCAGAACTTCTTGTTCTGCTGGGACTTCGGCATAGCTGAGGACTTCAAAGCCTTTGCTTAATTTGTGTTTGCACTTCTAAGTACTGAATGAGGTTGTAAGGCAGAGGTAGGTTCCTTCGAAGCATTTGTGTATAAACATGAAAGTTACAACCTTCTGCTCCTTGCTCCTTTCATCTTTCCAGGCTCACAGATAAAATGCAGTTGGGCTTTTGAACTTCACAGAAAGTTTTAAAAAAAAGAGTGACTCAGACTCCGAGGTTCTTCTGTTGAGCTCCTTTTCTCTTTCACCATTCCTTTTGTTTTGGCGTTTTTTACCCCTTCCTTTTTCTTCTGCTTCTCTTCTTACTTTCTCCCATCTAATCCTTTCCAGCACAAGTTTCAGATGGTTTTGGTGGACATCTTTTTGCATTGTTGTTTTGCAGGGCATCAGGGCTCTGCACCAGAAGACCTAATTTGTTCCAGTCTCCAAAGCTGCACAGTCCCTGTCACCTCTGATGTGGGTGAAAATTTGTGGGAAAGGGATGATTTCAGTATTGTGTTGCCAGTTTACCTCCAGATCACCATGGGGAGAGGTACTAAGGATGTCTCTGAATTGACAACAGAGAGAGCACAGAAGATTAAAATGCCCAATTTTTCAGATTGTCCCCACTCCCCCCTCCCATATTTGGGAGCATATTCAAGCTCAAGAAATATTTCAACAAAAAGGTGAGAATTGGAAGAGGATTGGCAATGATCTATCTCAAAGGGAGATTCCTTTTAATGCTGCCATATCATCCAGCAACACAGAAAGTACTTCTGCTCTCTCAGATTCCCAGCAGGTTCCCAGCTGCCTTTTTTGTCACTCTTCAGGCAGTTTGGTCTATTTACACGAAGTGTCATTTCTTATATTGATACCAACTGGAAAGCAGCTTTGACATAGAAAATAGCACCAATAATTTCTACTGTTGGTGCACACATGTCGAGGTTGCAGTGCTTGGGTAATTGTAACAAAGATGTTCATATCAAAATCAGAGGTAGGATCAAGGAGTCCTGAGACATTTTGTGTTTTACCCACTAGACCAAAGATAAAGAACAGCTATAAATATGCAGTTCAGTGACATATGATATTTTTTTGCTGAGCGTTCTGTTAGTCACAATTTTCTTTTAATCTTCTGACTGAAATCTGAGCAATGAATGCCTTAGTTACAAATATCTTCTTTTAGATATTTAGGCATCAGAACTTCCGTGAATGAATCACCCCAGCGACTTTCAGGATGAACCCCATAGGCACATAGTTTCTCTGGGAAGTTTTAATTATTTGCTTCACTTGGCTTTTGTGTCAGCTGGAATCTGATAATTTAACTGATAATAATGTGTATTGGTGCAGCTGTTTATCTTCCAGTACTTATTCTATGAAGTATTGTCAAAGATTTGCTGCTTCAAAGGTTATAAAGAGCTTAGGTCCTTGAGGTATCCTTTTATAATTTTTTGTAATATTGAGAGCAGTAGCTATAATTTAACCATTCCATGCCTGGAACACAGCTTGCTGAACCCCATTACAATGACTTCAATGGCTTGTATGTGGAGACAAAAATAACCTTGTATCCTGCAAAGTGATTAGCTCTTCTGTGTGCTTGCCAGTGTGACATTCAGCCACAGATATCTCTACAGTTTCCTGAGGTTCAGATACTGGCCACACTGATTAGAATGGGCCAGGGATACAGGGTGTTAGGAGAATTTGCAGCTATTTTCATTTAAAGAATATTTTAATGAAGATTTTCCTTGTTCAGATTTTATCCACTGCCTTGGCATAAAAGTGCAATGCAAGGTTTCTTTTGAGGTCCACAAAGAATTCCTTAAAATTACAGTCAGATAGTTGCAAACAATGAAACCATCATCTCTCAGGTGAGAGGATGCAACTTTCTGCATGCATTTGTGCCAATCATTTCCAGAAAAGGTTGTTAAGATAATCTATTTTGTTTCATTGCAGGATGCTGGAAGCACAGTAGCTTTGAATTTCTGTGGTTCAGCTAAGGGTAGGTAAATTCTTTAAATATGTATCAGTATCAGTGTACATTAATATTAAAAATCATTTTTGTTTTCTGGGGACCTGTGACTGTACCTTTGCTAACGAGTGATAAAGGAACCTTAGAAATCTGAGTTTATTGCTAAAAGGAATGCACTTCCGATGCTTTTTTCCCATTAATTTTTTTTTATTTTCTCTTGTTGCACTTTGCTGAAAATCTAGTCTGTGGTCTCTGGGGGCTGGTGCAGGGAGGATCTGTAAGCCTGCAGGACAATGTGATGCTTGGCTGCAGGACTCCCCCTTCTCATGAAGCCCACTCCTCCCCAGCCTCACTTGGCATCTGGACAGCAGCCACCCACATGTGGCACATTAAGGGATTACGGCCTTAATGACAATTTTTAAATGCTGTTATTAAATGGGGACTTTCATCCTGTAGAACACTTGAAAAATAACATTTGTAAAACTGCTTCATGAGCAGTATATCCCCTTTTCCATTATCTCATCTATTTGTATGCTAATAGCAATTCTTCTGCCTTTCTTTTCTGCCTCTGCTTGAGCAGTTCAATTTGGAATTAATGATTCTGTGTTTTGTGCTGTTAGGATTTTACTTATATTTTAAAAAAATGGTATCTCAATAATTAATTACATATAAATTATTGAGAAAGCAGCAGCAGATGCAAAGCAAGAGTGGTCTGTATCTAAGAGAGACTTTAAAAACAGATATCTTTGTAATATCACACACACATGTATATATATATATATATATATATATTTTTCATATTCTGTTATCAGAAGGAAATGAATGCTTGTCTAGCATTTGATGCTTCATGTTATACCACAGGCTAATGAAAACAATGAGCAGTTCCTCTCAAATTATATCCATAACCAATATCTGATAAAAATATCTCCCAAGAGAAAAATATATCAGTGTATCTAGACTACACTTCTGTGAAGGAATTCCTGCGTATTTAGGAGGAACAGCTTCACTATCAGAGAAATTAAGTGAAGAGCAGACATTTAATTTTGAAATTTTCTTCTTATTTGAAATGTTTATATAATCTGAATATTCAGATATATTATTAGTAACAGCCCTAGAGTTACTGAAACTTCTGAACTACTGAAAGACTTTAACCAAAGTTTTCAGGATGTTTTCTGATGTAGGCAGGATTCCCACTGATCTTAGTATGTTCTTGTGCATCTCTAAATCTCATTAAGGGTTTGGAGACCCTGTTTTAGCTTGGGATAATGTGAGTTGTGTTGAAACTCCTTGTGAGTCACTGACTCAAGGAATGGATCATGCTGGAAGGGACCTCTGGAGGTTGCCCAGCCCAACCTCCAGGCCAAAGCAGGGACAAACCCAAAGGCAGGTCATGTTGCTCAGGCTTTGGGCTGAGCATGGAGAGTGCACAAACTCGCTGGTCCTGTGTTTCTGTGGTTAATATCTTCCATGGTGAAGATTTATTTCTTTGTGTCCTTGTGGCCTTTGTCCCTCATCCCGGCCTTGTGCTTCTACAAGAGGAGCCTGGCTCCTTTCGCATAAAATCCTTTCAGGTAGTAGAAGACAGCAACAAGTTCCTCCTTAAGCTTCTCAGCCCCAGACTGAGCATCCCCTGTGCTTCCAGCCTCCCCTCGTGCAGCAGCAGCGTGTGCTCCAGTTCCCGACACGATGGGCTTCAGCTGGGCCCTTCCCAGGATGTCAGCAAACCGTGGTACTTCTTGTGTGTGGGCTTCTACTGCAGCTCCAGTGACACACCAGATATGTCTGAGCTCTGAGCAATGTTGGCCAAAGCCAGAAACAGTTATACTTTTATTTCTAGATCTCTGAATAAATTGGCGTTGGTAATATCTGTTGTCTGCTCTTTCACATTTCTGCAGAGAACTGGCTTTGAAGGGCTAAGTGTAGCAGGGAGAGTCTTCCTCTTTAATGTGGTGGTAAAATATTTAACAGTTTAGACTATGGAAGTAATTTCAGGGCCTAGTTCATCATTGCTTCTCTCCCCCAGAAAACCCATCTTCAAAAAGCTGCTCCAAGGCCCAGGCATGCCAAAAAGAATATTTCCATTGACGTTTGTCCTCCTTGCTTTCTATTCTAAAGAAAATCCAATTTTCAACTAAGCTTTCCACTGCATTTGTCATAAAACATGGGCCAATTTCACTTCTCAGTTACTTCAAGGAGAGATAATGCCAAGGCTGAGCTTCTGTTTTCATGAAGAACAACATAAAAACCAGGCTTCTTGTTAGCAACACAAAAAGCTCTGTATGGGGAAATGAGCTGTCTTTGGAATGGCACAACTGATATTTTAGCCTCAGGATCCTTTTCTAAAGGTCACAGCACAATTTTAAACCCTGAATATTGCAATGCATTTAAATATCTAAGATTGAGGGTAAACGAGATCTACTAATGTAAAACAGAAATGAAGAAATCACATCTACCTTCCTCATGCCAGAATTGACTCATCCCAGGAATAAGCAATTCCAAGCAATGGGAAAATAAAACTGGCCTTTCCATGCCATGACCTTGGATTTCAGACCTTCTTCCTTACTGCACAGAAGGATGATGATAACCAAACTCTACAGCGAGATGACTGGCTTAGTGGATGAGAGGAGAAAGGTGGATTTTGATTATCTTAACGTTAGGGAGAGACATTCTGCACTGTTCTGCAGAGACACACTGTTCAGAGACAAGCTGATGAAGTAGGGGACCAGTAAATGGAAGTGACATGAGGCGAAACTGGCTCTGCTTTGAGAGAGCTTCAGAGCAAGGCTTCACTGTAGATGAGAATTTGTGTTTATAGCTCAAAATGATGATGGGCTCATCATCATTTAATTGTTAATTGTTCCAACAGCAAAATGCATGCTCTTTTGCAAACATTTTTATCCTAGGAAAAACATCTTTATTAAAGTTTTTGAACCTTCAAAACATGCCAGTCAATTTATCTCTAAGATGGTAAACCCTGCAAATTGCTCTCATCCTTACTGAAGGATCAATGAAATGGAAACTATCTCAGTATGCAAGTATTGACTTTTATTCCTAACACCAATTTAACTGTAAAGACCTATTAAAATAGAGATCAAAACATCTACCAAGGAATTCACTTAGCTCTTTAAAAAGCATACGGTACTTAGAAGCTGATATCAGAAAGTGATAGAAAATACAGGTTTACAATGTAATTAGTAATGGAAGCATAATAGGTGTTCAATGTACTGAATCTTGCCAAAGACAAAATGCCTTGGACTTCGCCTTGAGAGAGAATAGGATGAAAGACAAAGGTTTTTTGCACTTTAAAATAATAGAAGTTGAGTAGCTGAGTTCCATCAGAAGCTTGAATCAGTATTGAATGTGAAATCCAAATTTGAGTCCTAATCTGATATCTTCATCATAAAACAGTCCTTCCTTGTGCTATACAGAGAGGGGGATAATCTAGTCCAAACAATCCCTGGACTGTGCACTTGAATTAAGAAGCATGAGGGAGGGGACACCACCGTGCAAGCAGTCGTAGAGTGGCATGAAGATAGATGGTGTCTAGGATGGGCTGGGGCTAAAAGAAGAGAAATGTTATGGTTTTTTTCCATTGCAGTGAGTCACATAAAGCAGGAATACACACATAAACTGAAGATTTTTTTGTTTTCAACTGCCACAATGAAGCCATCTCAGCAGTCACACAATTAAGGCAACCTGGCTCCTCTCATGCACAGGGAGCAATTGTTCCTTTGCTTGCAGAAGGAAATGCACTCATGTGTGCACACACACACACACACTTAAAAATGGTTTTAAAATGTTATATTTGACTTCCTGGCTAGTTTGAAAATTCTCTTCAAAAATAGGTCTCATGACTGCAGGCTGGCTGAGCTGTTCCTGCCTTGATTTAAATGGGAAAACTCAATTAGAGTTTGAATCTGTTGCACTGAAATGGAATTGTCTCTTGCAGGCAGAGCTCAGTCACGGACACAGAGTAGCATGAATGAGAGGAGAGGAGAGGAGAGGAGGAGGTTGTCCCTTTGTGGAGGGCAGGTTTTGGGGATTCTGAGCTATGATGTTCCATGTCATGTCACTCTGGAGAGGAAACTTCATTGCTCTTCTCCAGACATGTTCAAGGAACAGAAGCTTCTTCCAGGCTTTTGCCTGAAATGAGTCCTGCTAGGTCTGGGGATGGCAGGGACTGGATGCTGAGCAGCTCACAGGCACAGAGCAGTGACTTGTTTCATGAGGATGGCCTGCCTTTGCTTTGCCTGTCTGGCTTTGAACAAATATCCACCCCTTCCCAGGCTCTTTCCATCAGGTTTAAGGATGCTATTTATATTTCTGTAGAAATATTAGTGAAGATCCTGGGAAGGCTGGAGTTTGAGCACAGGAAAAATGGCTTTTTGGTGGCAGGTTCACCAGAGGGTCCCCACTTCTCTCCCTCCTTGTCCCTGCCTGTGTCCCATTGCAGTCCCTTGTCTCACCTCATGATTTCCACAGCAGGCTGTTTCCAGCTTTGAGGGGAGACCCTTCAATACTTCATCTGCTCCTGGGAGCCTTGAGCTGGCCTCAACACTTTTCTCATCATTGTACATTGAGATATATGTCTAGAAACGACCTCCTCCCCACCTTGCCTCTCTTATCTGGGATCTCAGCCTGAGCCTTAGTTTCCTCTTGCTCTGTAAATCATCTATGTTAAATTGCTCCTCATAAAGAGCAGCTTCCAACATACTTCTTTTCTCTGTGGCTTGTATTTGTGTGTGAGAGGGAGAAAACAGGTTAATTTCCATCAGAGCAGCTGGCTCCTCTGATCTGCCACCTGGAGACTTGGCTGACAGGGAATGTGTGTCTGCAGGCAGGCCAGACCTGTGCTCCTCCAGCTGTGCCATCTCTGCTGTCACCCTGCTGGCAGGGGCCAAACTTACCCCTTTTCCCAATCCTCTGGGATCTGCTGGACACTGTTAATGGATGTTTTGGGTTGGCAAGAAGATGCACAAGTCCCAGTGATTCTCGTGCAAAACCTGCAGTGAAGAGATTCAAGTGTGTTCATTGAAGCAAACCAGGAAAAAGGCTTGTAGGTGTGTGGGATGGGGCAGTGGGCAGGCAGGCTCAGGCCAGCTGTGATCCCTGCCCTCCCCTGACTCTGCCATTCGGTGCCATGGACACCCAGCTGGAGATGTCCGTGTGGGCTGTGCTGCCTTTTGTCCAGGGGAGAAGAATGACAGCAATTAAAAGTGTCTACTGAGTAACTGTAGTCCTTGGAAAACCTGTTGCAAAAGAAGTGTTTATGTCTTCCTTTGGGCATGTTGTGCAGGTGAGACCAGATGGAGATGAAGGAGTTTTGACAGCCACACACTGAGAGGAGCCCTGGGTAAGGGTCAGTGCCCTGCACTGACATGTGGTTACGGCCTGTCCATTCTTTGAGCAGATGCTGGTTAGTGCTGGTTAATGCTGCAAAGCTCCTCACTGCAGGCTCCTGCTGCTCCTGCCTGCACGGAGGGATGCACCTGCACGGTCTGAGCTGAGGTGGTATTGCCTGTGCTCGGGTTACCCTGCCTTTGACATGGGACAATTGAAATGCTCGCTCTGGGGCACTCCGGGGGTGTTTGACAAACTGTGAGAGTTGCTGTAATAGCACTCTCCAGACTCCAAAGGTATGTTCCATGGACTTTTGGTTTCTACCTGATTAAGGGTTGGTTTTTTTTTTTTTCCTTTGGTGTCAGTTTCAAAAGAGTAAAAGAAAGAGTGTGGAAAAAATGCCATATATGACTTCTGGTGGCTGGAAAAAGCAAGGTCATTTAGCAAGGCAAGAGCCATGGCTCTATGGTACAGCAGAATTTTCTGAGGAGAGCATTCGCAGGTGTCTGTGACACTTTTGCAGGAAAAGGGAGAAACCCATCAATGCCAAAGCTGTGATGGGGCCAGCAGCTACCTGATGTTCCTAAGGCTGAGGGCCCTCAACAAATGCCAGACCTTGTCAGTGATAAAGGGAGATTGTTCTCACTGTAACAAATCCCACAGATTTGTGAGACAGGTGGGGAAATTTTCCAGAAAGATCTCCTGAGAAAAACTAGCTGAGCTGTGGTGACAAAATGGTGACGATGAAGCAGCACCTCATAGTTCAGACTATGCTCCTGCAGCAAGAGTAGCGACTGCAGCTCCAGGGAGAAATCCCAGGATGGAGATGGGGATGAGATGGGAGTGGGATCAGGCCCGACAGGGAACTGTTCCTTGTCATGCACTGCAGACACCATCCACGTGGCCAGCTCTGCCGCAGCTGAAGCTGTAAAGATCTCAGAAGAGAAGGAGCTAAAATGAAACCAAGAGCTTTGCCTGCAATGAGCTTCTATAGAAAGAGGCTCAAAAGAGGGGGCAGGAGCTTCCAGCATGGGCTGCCTGCAGAGCCCATCACCTCCCAGGGCAGGGCTGCTGCCAGCTCTGCTGCTGGGTCAGCTCCCCAGCCAACGCTGTGGAGACACATCCCAGTCCCCCAGCCAAGCTGAGCGAGGAGCTGGGGGCCGGTGGGGCAGGAGAAGGGAGGTGTCATGCTCGCCCTGGGCCCATGGAAAGGGGGTGCCAGCAGCCAGAGGTGGCTGGTTCAGGAGGACCAGGTGAGGAAAAATCCATCGCGGAGTGGAGTGTCAGGTGGTGGGACCGGCTCTGTGCAGCCACAGAGCCCTCTTGTGTTGTCTGCTGGGTTGCAGACCAGCCAGAAGAGCAGCCTGTTCTTTTCACTAGACCAAGCAAGGTAAAAAATGGGTGTCTAAGGTTTATTTACCCCCTCTTAGGAGTTTTCAGCTTGTGGGTGTTGCTAGAAGGCAAGAATGGGAGGAATGAAATGTTCCAGGTCTGTAGGAGAAGGAGATATATTTTGTGCAACTTCTAAAAAGCCATACACCAAGAGGGAGTATTTGCTCTGGAGCTGTTCCCATGTGTTAACTATTATTAATTGATTGATTCTTCAGACGATATTATGGCTTCCTGCAGAAACACAAGCCCCAAGAACTTATTGTTTCAGCCAAAAGAAATCTATAAAAAAATGTTTTTCTTAAAAAAAAAATCCTGTTCTTTTTTTTTTTTCATGTGGAAAATAGATGCTTCTTTTTTTTTTTTCTTTTCTTTAAAGTAAAGCCTAAAAAACACCCTTTGGCTGAACTGTCAAATCTCTGAAGACTTAAAGTTCAGGTAACCTTCCTTTGGACCCCTCCCCTTCGCTGCAGTCTCCCTTTAAGGGAAGCCACCTCAGGCACAAGGACTTTGTGCAGTGGAGGTTAATGAGGTACCGGGAAGCCCTGCTCCAGTGGAGTCCCCAGGGAGACAATACTGTCTTCCCCTGGCAGTCATACATCACTGGACAGGTTCCCAGAAATCTCAAGCAGATGAAACATTACAGGATCTTTTCCCTTGCAATGGCACAGGTATGCTTGCCTCTCTAATGGTTTCAGAAAGTATAAAACAAGAAAGGACTATTAGATCATTTTAATTTGCTCAGTGATGGTTTTGTGTAATGTCTTCTATTAACTACACATTAATCACTAGCAGGTACCACCAGCAAGTAAAAAAAGATGCCATCAAAGCTAAGAGCACTTTAAAACTACAGTGGGAGGAACAAGGTGGAAAATGATTGTGAAAACCTTGTGCCATGCTGCAGAAAAATGCAAAAGTTGTCCTTCCCTCTGTCTGTGTTAAATTAAAATGAATCTGAACAGGGAGAAAATTATTTCCTGCATTCAGATGAAATGGTCTCCAAACTCCTGATAATAGAAGGACTGTGCGACTCAATCAGCCAAATACAGTGCAAGGGAGGTCTTGTTTTCAATCACATCCATAAACAGCAAACAGAGCTGTGTGTCAGAATCTGTTCTTTTCCTATTTGCAATCACTAGAATAGACTCTTCTTGTATATGTCTAATATGTTCATGAGCTAAGAAGAGGGTTGTGACAGGTTGGGAAGCTGATGTGTGTTTTGGAATTGTCTATCCACTGAACTAGTTTTTCCTAATAATTCAAGATGTTGTCACATTAAATAAAATTATTCCAATTATGATTCTATGTGCGTACCAGCTTCTGTTTCAATAATGTATCCTGTATTTTGGCTGCTTAGGACTAGTTTTTGGATAACAACTTATTTTTCTTAACATTGCTGCCACCATGGTCCTATTTGATCTCAGTGCTGGCAACAGAAATGTAAGAATCAGAATCTGTTTCAGTGTTCCCTTTGGTTTACATTGATTACTTTATATTGCTTTTAATCTGAGCTGTTGCATTATCACCTTACCAAAATATTCAGATTGTTGTTTGTTTTTTTTCTAAGATTTTCCCTTCAAATTTTAAGTAAGTTAATTCATGAAAGTATTTTTACTCATTGCAGATTTGGGAAATACTGCATTATTTCAGAACAAAGCTCCTGGGTCTCTTCCTTTCCCATCCTCAGAAAAATGTGTTCATAAAAGACTGGGAAGTATATAGATTTGAAAAACAATCAAGAGAGCTGAATATTACAGCATGACTTTTTGGTGTTGCATTGTTGTGTCAAGACAATTAAGGTGCTGCCCACGGTACTCCCTGGTATAACTCTAGTAATGACTTCTTTTGGTGGGAGACAGATCCTTAGACTGGCCCATGATAAATAAAGTTAATATTTCATCAGTTTACTGATTCCTTTTCTCATTGTCTTCATGCAAAGCCACCCCTTCTCCTATCAACTGTAATTGAATTGACTGCCTGTATTAGGTTCTTAAATTCACCATATGCTCTCTGTCTAATATTATTTATTTCAGATTAATGGCAACAACACCAAGAGCAAACGAATGCAAAGCCCTATAGGAGAGGTCACAGAACATCTCATTGTGCCAGATGGTGTTGTAGCTGTCCTGAAAGCTACCAGGTGGGTGTTGCAGAAACTTATATTCACGATTTGAATTTGAGGAAAATTTAAGGAACTGCTGCAAGATGATCCCTAAAGACTTCCAGTCCAGAGAAAGAGAGAAGTGTCATCTAAACGGACAGTCAGGGAAAGCAGCCGAAGTGCCTATGCCATGATTCTCAGCATTAAGGAAGTCTGTAGAAATGGCAGTTTTTCAGGATTTATATCTGAAACGTGAATTTTGCTTCTCTGATCCTACTCCTCTCTTGGTATGTGGTATGTTTTCATGGATTACTTAAAAAAAAAGGGTGTTTTTTGCAGACTATTTGAGTCTGTTTCATGTTACCCTTGCCAGAAGGTGTCTCACTTGCATGTTCATTGCAAGAAACTGTAGGTTTATTTACACTCTATGAAGCATCTTTAGGTGCACTACACATTGCTAGCTTGGTTTAAGATGATGTATTACAGCCAGTCAGCAAGATAATTAAGAGAATATATTAACCTAACCCAGGTATTGTGAGTGCAAGGCTTGAATAAGCACAGCAAATCTCACAAATTCTATTTAGCAGCAGAAATATTTTTCCAAGGTAGATTGTGTTAAAAAGAGAGAAAACCAGTAAGGAAAAGGGGAAAAGAGAGAAGGAGGATGAAAGAAAAATCTGACTAGGGAAGGGAGAGAAGTTATTCAGGTACTGCAGTGATTGGCAGAGCTGACGGAGATGGGAGAAGACGGGAGTTTGTGTTTAAGGGAGGAATAGAGCAGTGGGGGAATGCAGTCTGGATGGGAGAGGAGATGGCAGTGGAAGGAGGGGCTCTGGAGGAGGAGATCTCTGATTAGAGGCGAAGGTGTAACCAGGAAAGGGGACCAAATGTCCCAGGCTCCTGCCAACAGCTCTGCCAGTTGTCACATCCCTGGTTTGCTCTGGTCCCTTACCCAGTTGGATCCCATCCACCAGGGATGCCCTCCCTGGGCTGAGTCCTCCCCTGGCAGGAGGCTCTGTAGCTCCAATTACAAAGTAATTACCTCACTTGAGAGCAGGAGATATGATAGAATAAGAGGGAGAGAGGAAAGCACAGCTAAGAAGTTGCTTTAATGAATTTGGTTTTCCTCTTTGAAAGTTTGAAGACATGAAAGATGTTTTCAAGGAAGCAGGAAAGCTTGCTTAAGGAATGGATTATTCAGAGCTAAAAAAGTGCTGATTGCAAATTACTCTGTGGATGCTTTAGGTTGTTAAGTGTAAAGAGCTCTTAATAACTAAGCTAATAAACTCTGCATTTCACCTTGATATTTTTATTTATGTCTTTGGAAATATGCTAACTTGCTGCATAAATAGCAAGACATATTTTGTCTTGGAGCAAATGACAAACACACTCAAAAATTTCTTCACCATAGCAAGAAGTGAAGATTTATTTTTTCATTTATTTTATTGGTCTTTGATACCTTTTGTGTTTCCCGTTGTCCACAAGTGAACACAAACTTTATCTGCATGAGCTTTGTGGAATATCTAGCAGATGTCTGATTGCATCCAAGTGACACATGAAATCTTACTACACTGATGTCATGGTGGGGGGAGGCACTTTAAAATGTATATTAATTTAAATTGCTTTAAGATTTAGGACTTTTTAAAGAAAACCCTAGCCAGTTAACTTGATTCCTTAATTCCAAATGAAAGCTCTTGCCATCTCCTGTTTCAAAACCAATGCACAGACTGACTTGCAAATAAAATCTTTTCCTGAGAAGGTGAGAGTTTACAGGGAGTTGCCTTTGTTTGGTGGGCAGAAAGATCCCTTGAAAAAGAGCTACTCTTAATGCCTTTCCCCTGAGGCAGGCAGGGCCTATTTTGGCTCTACTTATTGATCTGTGTTATGAAAACAATTACAGTAGCATTCATGAGCCTTGAAAGCCATAAGCAAAGATAATATGCATACTTCACTTAATTCAATAAGTTTGGTGGGGGGTGTAATATGCCTCTTGGAGCGTGGCTTGAGGAAATCATTGTGGTTTACACTGCTTGAGGAGGCTCTGATAATGTATTTAATAATAACAACAATAAAAATAAGGCTACCTGGTTTATGTGGTGTTGTAAAACCTCTGCTCTCTGCTGTCAGGCACACCAGCCTTGGCTGGCCCCAGACCTCCTCTGGCCCCATGCCTGTGGGAAGAGAGGGAACAAGTGCACCCTGCCTTTCTCCTTTGTGTTGAGATGGCAAATGCTTCAGGCAGAAACTGTCTCTGGCTGGCTCTGCACAGCACCAGCTAAAGTAAGGTCTCATTTTAGCTGGGGCTCTTAAGCATTGCAGCAGTACAAATAATTTCATGTAATGATTTCATTTTGTTTCCAGTCCCGGACTTTATCCAGAGACTCACAGTGGAACTATTAGGCATGTCTGGAGTTGTTATGAACCTCTTCTCCCAAAAGTGATTTATCTGAGTGAAGGTAATACAGTGTAATTTTGTGCCAGCCTCTGACTATTCTTCTAGGAAAGCTCAGCTCCTGTCCTTCTGAAAACCATCTCAAGAACAAAGACAGGAGCTGCTCTAAAACCAGCCACTGTCCCTTCAAACTGGGCTGGTACTGCAGATAGCAAAGGCTGCTGCTTGGATGCAAACATTGTATAGGCTGTGAGGAGCATCTCTAGCATAGAGCCGGGGGCAGGAATGTGATCCAGTAACTGCACAGGGAATTAACAGTACCCTGAACTACTCTGTGAATGAAGCAACAGAGGGGACCAGCTTTGCCTTGATGGAGGGTACATGTGGGCCTGCAGAAATCATTTGAAAGGGTTGGACTTTGAAAAATACTCTGCAGCCAAGCTAAGAAAGCCAGCTTTGGGCTGACCTTCTTCTTTAAGCTCCTAGCTGATTTGCTGAAACACCTTTCATACCTCAGTTCTGAAAGCCTTCTTGTGCAAACATGAAACCTTTCTGCCATCCCCCTAACCTAAACCACCACACAGAGCCTACTTTTTGCCATTCAGGTGGTCTGCCCACAGGAAAAGATGGAGCAATTCCTGCTGGAACTTAGTCCAGCTGCTCTCCTTACCTGGAGCTATCACCAATGCTACACTTCTCTGTGGCCAAAGCCTGTGATGGGAACTGCCACTGGAGGTCAGATAGCTGGTTAATATGGCAAAGTGGTGGATTTTGGGATACACGGCTTTGTGTCCTGTCTCTCAGGCTTGCTGAACCTCAGGAGCATAAAGCAGAAACATGTGGTCTTCTTTGATACCTCACAGGTTTCATGTCCCAAATGCTGATAGCAAAATGGAGGTAATTTTGGGCACTGAGAATGACTAATTGCAAATTCTCATTCTCTGCATGTGTACTGCAAACAGTAAACAGCCATTCAGGAGTCCCTGGCTCCAGCCAGAGATGGTGAAAACAAGAATGACAATGATCACAAATGTATCTGTGGGCAGAAGCCCAGTCACTAGATGAAATTCCTCTATAACTAGTTGTCTTGTAATCCTGTAGCTTTAGTGTATTTTAAAACAGGTATTTTCAGGTCATCCTCAAAATACAGGCCTGTGGCGAGAAAGAGCCTCATCTGCTGAAATAATCAATGCTTGGTATATAACAGCCTCAGAATCTTTTCTCCCTTTGCCCTAGCCCTGCAAAATACCCTGGTAGTTGTGGGTTTTTCTTCACACAAGCAATTAACAGTGAGTTGGTTCAACAGTTCTGCTGGGAATACCACACTCTCTTTATCCCCTCCTTCTCTTCATCCTGCTTGTCATTTTTGTTCGTTTGTTTGCTTTTGTTTTTCTTTCTTGTCACGGGAGATTTATCATATTTGGGATATAGATTTCTGGGACCATGAAAAGCAGGAGAAAACTTTAAAAACATGATTGGAGGATCAAAATTCAAAATCTTAAGCTTGGTTAAGTAAGCAAGTCTGGGCAAATAGTGAGTTCCAGCGATCTGCTCTTTTGAAATGGAGAGCTATCTTAGTGGAACAGACTCTGCTTTAAAGCAGGTAAAATGTGCCACCTCAGAAACACTTCACGCTGACAGGAATGAGCTATGGGCAGATTGGTAAAATCTGTCCACGTTTTCCCTGGTGTTTTTCTTGAGCACAAGCATTTGTTCTACTTTGACTTTAATTAGTCCCTCATAGTGCCACTCTGACAGACTAAATTAGGTGTCAGTAATAATATAGTTTGTAAATGCAGTCATTTTGTTGGTACAGAAATTCTCCATGCCAAGGCTGTAATTGTTTTCCGTGTCTATTCACTGCACACAATTATACAATGATGTAGAAATAAACGTGAAACACTGGCTAGATCTTAAATTGTGCCATTTCTCAGGTGTTACTCCTGGGCTGTTACTGGTGGCTTGTCCAAAGTCAGTAAGTCTGCTCCTCAGTCAAGTGAAAGAAATATTTAATATGGGGATAAGGTATAGAAATTAGCTATACGTAGCTCAGTTTATTCAAAGCTTATTTGTTTATTTAGTAGAGGTAATCATGAAGTGCAGGCACTGAGGTTTTTTGCAAATATTTTCCTGTGTGCTGTGTTTCTTAAGATACAATCTTCAACATGATGCCCAACTCTACTTTACTGTCCATGTACCCCAGTTATGGGTCAAAATCAGTTCAAGACAATTCTTTCCATCTGCTTCTGTAAGCTTGACTAAGACACTTGGTCCCTTTCAGACTGCAGCCACCATGTGAAATGAAGCTCTAAGGTTTGAGCTTGAGTTCAAGCTGCAAGTTAACAAATAGGCTGTCAAGTGAGATTTTAAGCTCAAAATTGATCATGGAGATATTTATAACATTAAACTCAGAAATTCTTCTGATTACACCTGTTTGGAATCCAGCAGGTCATGTCTTCATCAAAGCAGAGCTTTTAGTGCTGCTCCTGTCTTAACCAGATGATACCAAGAGACAGAGAGCCTGACAAATCCCTTTGCTGATTTTTCCTATCCCAGATCACCCTTACTGTACATAATTGTGTACATTCTACTGAAGAGACAATGGAGAATCACAAAAAACCAGAACAATATTTGATCCATACTTGTAGCTTGTAAAAAACAATCCCCTCCTTTCTACCAAGGAAAAAAATGCTATTTCTACATCATCAGATGTTTTGTAGGAAAATGAGGAGTATACCCCTATTCCTAACCAAAGTCCTCTTTCTGGTTAGACTTTCTTGTAGCTGACAGTGCAAAAGGTGGAAATGATTACTGTGTGTTGAGACTTCTCTGTGCCATTTCAGAAAAAGGTGCAATGTAAAAAGAAAATGCTGTGTGCTTTTCATCAAAAAATCTAATAGGGAATCTTTGTCTATTTTTCTTCATATATGATATACTTTGAATTTATACAAGGAATTTAGAAAATTCTGGGTAAGTAGCAAGTCAAATGACAAATTTTTATCTTTTTTCTTTGTCATCCTTGTGAAAAAGAGCTATGTCTTTTTCTGTGTTCACAGTTTCTTTTTCTTTAAAACCAAATTCAATACCACAGGGAAATTAGACTGGAGTCCCTTTTTTTTTTTCTCATACTTTGTAATGTCTTGTTCTGAAATTTGCTGCTTATGAGACCATTTCAAAATATTCCACATGAATGGGAACTCTGCAGAAATAACAGACTTCAATTTGTCTAGTGGGTTGTTGCCTGAAGAGAGAGAAAGTCTCATTGTGGCTTCTCAGTGGTGGCTGCTTTCTCAATAATGAAACATGAAGAGCAATTTTCTTACCTTGCATTTATACAAATCTTAACAGTAGAAAAATGAAAAACTTTAACAAACTTCCCAAACAAGACCTCTAACCATTCTTCAAGCCTCCCAGGCACCAACGAGCTTTGCAGATCAATGCCATTATTATATGAATGGGAGGACTTCAGAAAGCCATCAGATATAGGCAGGGGTCTATGGTTTGTGGCAAATCCTATTGGAAATGAGCATCCCTTATCCCTATGTGACTTCCTTTGCTTTTCAAAAGGGAGTAGTTTGAGAGGTGTTTGGGATTCAGCATTTATAATGGAATCTGTAACAAAACTCAGCATGGGAACTTGCAAGAAAGTATTTAAGTAGTTTGAGTGAGACTCAGAAACTGGTTTAAAAGCATTTCCTGAAGGTACAATCGCTTCTGGCACCAGAGTAGAAACACTTATGCACATTTCTGCACCCTGGGGCAGTTTTCAAGAATGCAGCTAATGTTAAATCTGAACTCAAAGGGCTTTAATTTTTCTGTTTGATGGGAGCACTCATTATGCAAATAAGATAGCCTTTGGTCAGCTGTCTATATTCCAAGATTTTTTTCTATTTTGGAAGGATGCTAGTTTAAAATGGAAATTTCCACATTGAAGTTACCTATTTAGTCACAGCTTCTGAGTGTGCCTTGAAGACGTGAAGTGGAACACAATCAGATACAAGCATGATTAGTAAAGCCCCGTCCTGGCATAAAAGGAGCCTTGTCCCAGTCTGACACTGTCAGGTTTATAACTCCTCCATGACAGGGAAATTGCAGCAACCTCCTCTAGCCCTTAACCTCATGGCACAGGTGAAATATCCTTGGTTATCTCCGTGGCTAAATCCCATACTTCCTGTCCTACCTTCACACTGGGTTTCTGGGGCAGGGACAATTTCGGCCAGGGTTATAATGGTAGCTAATCTCTGTACTCTGCCTTATGGTGCTCTTGCTGTCCCCCTGGCATTTGCTGTTTAAGAGGGACCTCAGTCCAGTGTTCCTGGCCAGCATTTTCAGTGTGAGCAGTGGGAGGCACAGCCATGTGAGAGGCAGGTGGACATTTCGGCCTTTGGTGTTCTTCATTTTTCCCATCTGGTGGATTCCATGGATTTCCTGAATGCGGACATGCATGCAGGCATGTTTTGTCTGGTGATTACATGAGTTAAGCAACAGCCTTGTTCACCACCAGCAAAGTCAGAGAATGAGTCAGAAGAGAATCTGAGGACACATCTGTCACTTGGATAGCTCACATGCCAAGATAAAGCCAATGGAGTGAGGGGATTTTACATCTGCAGAGATCTCTTTCTTCTGCTGATACTTTCATTTTTCCAGCACTGCGGTCTCAAAAATCATATGGAGAATTCAGGTCTGACCCCCATCACCACCGTGAAATCTAGGGGCCTTTAGGAATCAGGCTGTAGCCTCTGGGGAAAAGACAGTCCATAAGGAACATGAACAGTTGAAAAGCAAGAAAAACCTTTTAGTAACTTGTTTTAACTCATTCCCCATTGACTACTCTGCCTTGAAACATGGAGGCAGGAACCTGGATATGTATCTCCAGGAGCTCAGTGAGGGTCTGGAGCAGCACCTCCCTGGGAGCAGTGGAGCAAAAGAACCTGCCTCTCTTTCATGGTGCTTCTTATTTATAGGAAATAATAAATTATGTGACTTGATACCTGTGATATGCTCAGATATTTCCTCCCCAGGCTGAGTTTCCTCACCAATAGCCCTGATTACTTGTGCTGGGCCGGTGGTAAACATCTGCTTTCTAACATCCAAAAGGGATTCGTTATGCAGTGCTGAGGAGAGCTTCCTCTGCTGAGTTTGTCTTCCTTAATTAACAGATTGCAAAATGCTTTGGATCCATGTAGAGGAAAGATCCTCTTGAAATGGAGCTCATTATTCTAACATTGCAAACAGACCTGGGTAAGCAGGGGTTGGGGGACCAAATCTTGTCTGTAAGGAAGATGCATGACAGAAGATGGGTGGCTTGCTGAGGGGAAAGCAGGTGGCTCTTGTAAGTTGAGTGGGAGTTCTGCTCTCCTGGGGAGGTGAGCAACAGCAGCACAAGTGCTGAGACTGACAGGAAAAGTTAGTGGAAGTGCTTTCCTATGTTGCTGGGCACAGCTGCAGCAAAGTGCTTTGCTGTGCTTGAATACTTAGTGTTGCTGAGCTTGCAGCTGGAGGTGGAGAGCTGCAGAGCCAGGCAGGGAAAGTTGTACACAGTGAACTTCACTTTTTATCCAACTCTGTGTTGTGATCAAGGAGTATGATATCAGGACTCCAGGCTTTTAGGAGTTTGGAATGAAATTAAACAACCTTGGGACTCTGTTAGATTAAGAATACGGAAGCGGCTGCTGAGCAGCCTGGCACGCGGGTGTGGCTGGGTTTCCCTCTTTCCCAAGCATTCTGTTTGTCACATGCTGCGTGTGGTCATGTCTGAGGGCAGCCAAAATTACTAATTCCCACTTGCCTCTCTTTAATGGCTGTGCAGAGGAACATTGGGGCAGGACCCTCAGAAGTGTGCCAGGCAGCTTCCAGGGTAATGGTCCATGGTATTCGCTCCACTGTTACAACTGCTTTCTGCTTGGGGTGAGCCCTGCTCTGCTGGGCACTTTCTCCTTAAAGGTTCCCACTCCCTTCTGTTTTGTTTTGCCAGGAATAACCTGAGAACAGCAGTCAATGTGTCTTTCTGTTTTGGCAAGCACATTTTGGAAGGAAGAGAAATGCTATATTGCCTTTTCAGCAAATCATTCCCCACAGGCTTTTTATTCACCTGCTGCAGAGGACAAAGTGAGCTACGGGGAAGGCTGCTGAGTGTTTTCTTCTCTGTGGCATCTGGATCATGTTTGGTGCAGTTGTAGGACCCTTTGAAACCTAGCATCTTAATTTTCTGACACGTGATAAAAATAGACCCTGAAGGAGGGACAACAAGAAAACAAAATCAAAACATATTTTCCTAAAACATACATAAATTTTGCCTTCCAGTAAGAAAATGCCCTAAGGACACTGGATCTCGGCACTGAATCCAAGCCTTTAGAAACAGGATGCATAAGGCAAACAAGGCTGCCAAGGTCAGCCACGTGCTTCTGGTGCCTTCATCCTTGGAGGAAATGCTGGGGCCACCAGGAAGGTCCATGTTCCTGTGACAATTCAGGAACACACCAAGAGGAGGAGAGCAAGGATGCTCACTCTTGGTCGTGGGTGGACGGGTGCCTCCCAGCCTGCTGTCTCCACAGCTGAACAGGTGCAGTTCCTACACAAGTTGTGCATTCTCTGTTTTTGTCTAAATAAGGGTGTGGAGTGTTTTCTGAGCTGGGATTCATTACTGTACTGGCTCAAATAAAAACAAAGCTGTGCTTTCTCTTTTCCAAAGCTCACTTTTCCACACTCCCTACTAATTTTGTTCTAAGGGAATATCATTGACTTTAGGGAATTTCTTGGTGTCATCCCAGCATCAGACATTGACTTTGACAATTTCAGGACTGGGTTGGTATTTTCTCTTACTTTCCTTTCAGAAATGAGTTGACACAGTGCTAATGTTGGTGACCAGACTTTCCACAAACATGCTCCAAGTTTCACTGTGCATTCATAGCTGGTCCAGCGAAGCTCCCTTCTGTCCAGCTGCAAAAAGCCATGAAAGAGCATTCATAGACAAAAAAATGTCATTTGAAGAGGCATAAGAGATGCTCAAGACCTGCTTTTATGATTTTTACTTTTGAAAAATCCAGGTGCTTTATTAAAGGCCCAGAAATTGGCTTTTCAAAAGTCACAGAAGGGTCCTGACCCATCCACAAAGTACAATGAAAGAGAGAAGGAAGGACATGAGCAAGTGACTTCCTTTTTTCTTATGCCAAGAGAACATTCTGGTGTGATGGCTTCTATGAGGTTATTGGGAAAGGTGGGATGGATGGCAGTACCATAGCACTGACCCTGTATCACGTTCCTGGGGCTTTACAGAACCCAGGAACACTTGCATGGAGATACTCAGTGCCCTTTGACATGAGCTTTCATCCCTCCTCGGAGAGTCATGGATGTACCCGGGGTACCTGAGGTCAATTCTCCCTCTGGTGGATGAAATAAGCCTATGACAGCTGGATAGGAATTGCACGAATTCGATTTTCCAGGTAGCAACACTCATAGTGCTGAGACCTCATGGAGAGTTTTGTGCACGACAGCAACACAAGGGTCTCATATCACCCTCTGTGCAACAATGCCAGTGCTGTGGGCAAGAACTGTGGGCAGTTACCTCAGCTGAAAATCAGAGCCATGAGGCAAAGTGGGATGAAGATGGGAAGATCTATCAGAGGACGGGAATAAAACCCCAAAACCTGACTGTCAAAGGGAATCAAGCTTCTGTTCCAGTGCAGTCTGATACAGAGGTCTGGCGTGTGGCACAGAAGGGCAATCTCAGGACACTGTCAGCTGCAGCCATCTGGCAGGTATTTTCCTGTCTTTGACTATTCTGCTCTTCCAAGTGTCCTCACAAAACTTGGCAAATTCTGTTTCCTTGAGTGTTTCTCACTGTCTCCACAGTCATAAATGTGAGAAGGCTGTGGCTGCTGCAGGATGTGCCCATATGCTGTAGAGCAGGTATTGCTACCAGGCAGCTGGGATGGGCTGCTTATGTGCTGTGAAGGTTCCTATCTTTTGCCAGGAAAAGTCAGTTGATGCTTTATTAGTTAAAACAAAAATACAGAATAAATTTCAGCAAATGAAATAAAACACTACTTGGTGAGCAATTTCAATATCAGTTGTAATGAAATGTACTCCTTTTAAAATGAAAAATCAGCGTCTTTCATCTATTTGCTACCAGTCTCTATTTCCTGAGTTTTCCCAACTGCAGAAAACAAAAATCTCAGCTTTGTTTTTAATGTATTGAAAAGTCCAGAGGAAGACTTTAAGCTGAAAATCTATAACAATTTTACAGAAATCGCTCCAGATTTATAGCTGAGTTCACAGTCCTACCTCAAGTCCTGTTTCCTTTTAAGGTGTATTTGCTATCTATCTTTTCAAGAGACTTTTAAAAAAGATTTAAATCTTTTAATCTCTTTTTTCCCCCCCTCTTCCAGGCAGAATTTAGTGTTTATGCTGAATTGTCAGCAGTTTGGATAAGATAGGTATGAATTCAAATTTTTATAGACTTTCAAAATCCAGCCAGTATTTTTGCAAACCTCACTTAAACATAAAATGTTCAAATCTCATTGTTACTTATGAGTTGAGCAATTAGTAGATGGGCCAAAGGCAAAGTGTAATAACTTCTCTGAAGTAAAATGAACTCGGGCTGATTTGCTTTAGTCTGGCCCATTTTTCCCCTTAGTGCTATATTATCCTGCTTTATTTTCCATAACATTTCTTATGCTGGCCTCTAAATTTCTTTGCAAAAAGTGAGATTTTGTCTGCAATCTCTTTGGTCATAATTTCTACAGTAATTGCAATTAAATTCAGGATGAACTCATAGTTAAAAAAGCCATGAATGCTGCACTTCCATCTCCACTCCTACTAAAAGCTATAGCAAACTCAAGACTAGGCAAATATTACACAACAACAGCTGAAAAATGCAGTGACCTCGGTGGTGTTTGCAGTTTAGGAGCTGAAAAAAAGTTATGTTTTGCATAAAAGATTAGTGCTTAATCCTGTTTTCATGGTGTCATTAGGAGTTCTGCCACCATTCAACAAGGGATGGATCAGATCTTTAATATATTTGGTGAAATGCCTTGGCCAAGGAATGTAACTTCCAATAGCCCAAAGTACACATGAACTGTGGCCAAAATAAACTGATAATAAAAAACCTGGTCTCTGGTGGCTAAACCATGTCTCAGATCCTGCTTTGAAACCGGGGCTGTTGTGTGTAAATGATCGAGCAGGTTCAGTAGAGAGGGCACAGAATGACATTTTCTCTGGGAATATTTGATGTAGCGTCCAAATTTTGCTTCACAGAATAGGCTGATCTGCAAAGATTCTGATAACACAGGAAGGATGCTGGCAAGGCCAAGGGACTCAATGTGGATCTCAATTCGTGTCCAGGGCTCCATCTGCAAAGGAAAGCCTGTCTGCACCTGAACTGTTTCTCTGCTATGTTGGTGGGAATATTTTCTTTTCCTGAATTATTTTTTTGATAAATAATTTTCGTGATGTGATGCCTCATGTATTGCCCTGAAAGGAGGTTGCAGTGAGGTGAGGGTTGGTCACTTCTCCCAAGTAACAAGTGGTAGGATAAAAGGAAATGGCCAGAAGATGCACCAGAGAATCTTTAGATTGGCTATTAGGAAAAATTTCTTCACAGAAGGAACAGGCTGTAACAGGGAAGTAGTAGAGTGATCATCCCTGGAGGTATCTAAAAGATGTGTAAATGTGGCACCTAGGGAAATGGCTTAGTGGTGGACTTGGTAGTGCTAGATAAACAATTGGATTTGATGGTTCTAAAAGTCTTTTCCAACCTAAAAAATTCCATGATTCTATATTTTGTGACAGCTGATGCTCCTGCATTTCCTCAAGGTGTTTGTGTGCTCTAGTGTCATTGCTATAAGGAAGAATGTGCTTGCAGAGAGATCTTGGCAAACTCTTTGAGTTCTCAAATTTCCTTCTGTTTAAACCCCACACCTCACCAAACAGGAAAGGGAGCAGCATAGTTAGAGTTTTGTTTCTTCTTAAGTACAAATACTTTTTTTTAATTACTTCTAAAATTTCCTGTCTGAGCTGGAAGCAGAACTGCTCTGTGGCCAAAGCAGATTCTCAGCAGGGTGATTAAGTGCCACTGCAGCCTGGTTGTTAAGCATCCTGCTGGGGAGAACTGCCACATATTTTGGGTGGTCCCAGTGCTGTATCATGTGAACTCCGTTCCAGTGTAGTCATGCAATGATATGAATGGATTGTGAAAGATACTGAGTGGTCTTTCCAGAGGCTGCCTTTAGCAGCAGAAATCCTTCTCAGCTCAGTCTAGAAGGATTAGACCACCAGACATCACTGCCTATCTGATGAGTGTTTTGGAAGAGGGTGAGCATTTTTACTCTGGTTACTTGTTTCGCTCTGATTGCTCTGTCCAGATGACAGAAGGACCCAACACAAGTGAAAAACGTGTTGTCTCTTGGCCTGCGCAGGGAAGTCAGGAATGGAAAAGCTCCTCAGGTTCACCCAGAGCTGGGGGGGTTAAGTCACGGTGGCTGGTAGTGCACTGCTATTTGATGCAAACCATACGAAGCTCACAACTCTGCTGACCTTGCTCTTTGGACAGCGTGTTTCATTTTCCACGTTTGCCAGTTGGATATGTTCCTTGAAAATTACAATTGCTTGGAAAGACAATATAGTAAAGGCTGGTAAGAACTTGACAGCAGTGCAACAGGGCTATGCAAAAGAGAATGTAAAGAATTTCAAATAATTGACTTTTGCAGATCTGAGCTTTTTCCTTCCTTGTATCTGCCAGCAGCTTAGCATAGAGAGATAGTCTTCAGGAACAGAACTTATCCAGTAAACTTGTCACAGTGCAGACTTTGGAGTGGCAGAAATTACTCTTGTTGAACCCAAGGTCAGTGACAAATACAGAATGTAGACGAAAAGTACAAACCCTAAACACAGAAAATAGTATCTGCATTCTCACAAAGAAGAGTTGCAAGTTTAAAACATTTTTTAAGCCAGCTGTATTTGTCACCTGTAGTTTCTTCTTCCTCCCATTGAGGTGGGAACTTGGATGTACCAGAAATTTTAGAAATACATTTGTAAACACAGTCTTTGTCAAATCTTCTAAAATAAACTTAGCAATATGTAAGGTATAAATTATACATGTCATCCCAAGCCCGTGAGTTGATGTCCACACTATTACTTGTGCCTAAGGCAAAGTACATTCTTGGACACTTATCAAACATGGATATACATCTCAAAATGGACCAAAGGAGGGATAATTGGAGAGATATTGCTGACATCTTTTAAGGTATTTGAGTTATTCCCTTTTTTTATTTCTGACTTGAAGCTAAATGATTTCTAAGAGTCTGGTGCATTCGTGTCTCACTCAGGGGTACCAGTGTGTTATTTTCAGTGGCTTTGCTTTTCAAACAATCCCAAGTAATGTGATGATGGTAATGAATGTAGGAACTTTAATATCATTCAGTCTTGATAAACTCTACATTCAAGAGATCTAAAAGGGACTAGATGTCTATTTCATGAGAAAATTTGAAAAAATTCTCATCTTTTTATCTTGAATCATCACGAATAACATTTTTGAAAATCCATTACTTTAGATCTCAGCGTCTCCAGTATTATCTCTAATTTTATATTTGCATCATGTATTTTATTATTGTACAAGAAGTCCCACGCTCTGTTTCCATTTTTGATGCTCAGTTTTACTGAAATCAATGTGTTCTCATGAAAGAAATTTAATCTGGCACATTTTCTGACAGAAAGATATGTTTCCTTTGAAAATCTTTAACTAACTTTAGACTTCAGCATACAAATGTGATTAATCAAAAAAGCATTCCAAAAGTTGGCTCTCTGTAATGCCAGTAAGGCTCCTAAGTGGTATGTGTTGCAATTGCAATCAAGCAGAGCAATGAAATTGGAAAATAATTAGGGCAATTATGTATACAAATTTAAAATCCATTGATTTTCTATTGTGTGTTCTTCTTACAGGATCCAGAACGCTTTGGGAATCAGAGAATCCAGTCCATGGGCCTTAAATAATTAAAAAACTCTCAAAAGGAAAGGAACTCCTTTCATATTGTCGCCTTTTGGCTCAGGAGTACATCTCTGCCAGGTGTAGTGTGGCAAATAGGGAAATCAGGAGTTTTCTGGGCAGTGGCTTTTCCAAATTGCATGAAGGGCTTTTAATTTGCCTTGGCCTGACAAACACAGGCATGAACTTCCAGTGACATTTGAGAACTATAAACTGATTCATCCAGAATTGACTTTGCCATGAAAAAAGCGCTTCTGGAAAGTCTAAAGTTTGTTTCAGGTTTAATGCTTGTTGTGTTCACAGTTTCTTAGCTGTGTCTTCCAACAGAAAGGACTCTAATGAAGTCTGTGCTGTTTTCCTCAGGTAGCAGTAAGAGTGAAAAAGAACAGGTAGATTGGTTTTAGCTGGCGTCCTAACACAAAATGCAAGAATGCATTCTACCTGCCCAGAAAAAAGAAATCCCTTCTGCAAAGATTTTAGCCTCTAAGCATTATTATATGCTATGTCTTCTTGTTAATTTCTGAGCTCCTGTGTTGTATTGATTTTGCTATTTTTTGCTTCGTCTCTACACTACAAACTAATTATAGTAAGGACCTTTTATTCATGTGTAACACAGAACAACTTCCTTTTTTTTAAAATTTCATCAACGATTATATTTTATATCATGTTTATAATAATAACCCTGATTCTTTTTTCCTGTTTTCTTGGAGTGAGAATCGGGCAAGATAATGCTGAATGAAGTAAAATATTGGTAGTAATGCTGCTCACATGTTGAAGACATGCAAAGATAGAGAAACAATACAGAAAATACATAAAAAATTAAATATACTACCACAGCACCTTTTCCCACTGTTCTTAAAATTTATTACAAATCAGTCAAGAAGCTTGTTGTCAAGAAGAAAGTTTCTTGATTAATTCTGGGGTCAGTACAGAAAGAGAACAGTGGATTTTTACAGGAATGATGCTACAGACATTCAAACAAGGGTCAGTGAGGTCCCCTGAGCTCTGTATCCTCTCTCTGATCATTGCCAGGGAAGGACACTGAGGAAGTATTTTGACAATAATGCCCATAAGGACTGGTGCAGCTCTAGGTATATTCTTGTTTCTTTTCCAAGTTAGAGAGACCCTGGGTTGTTCATCTCCGCTGTATACAGAAATAATCCACTTTTCCTGTTAATTTTCTAGGGCTGCTGCTCAGTCTGAGTTGGGTGGTCACACCATTTGCTCTTACTGAAAGTGTTAGAGAGTCAATTAAAATCAGTGAAAAGGAAGACGTGAATTCATTCAGTCTTTTGATCCAGATTGCTTTTATGTAATGAAATTGAAAGATGATTTTCAGAAAGATGATTAACTCCAATCAGGTAGATAAGCAAACCTGTTAAATCAACAACTGTGGCATGTCCCCAAGTGCCCCTATGAATTGAAACTCATAAGGATATAATTTAAAAGATTTTAATTATTACTTTTTGAATTTATACTTTAGTTAGGATCTTGAAAATATACAATGATTAATGACTAGCTAGTCAAGTGACTGTAAAAGTGTATTAAACCCCTGAGAATGATAAATCTTCTGTAGATGAATACAGGCTGACAGTCAAGGATCACGTGTTCTCCAGACCTTTTGATAAATGTTCTTCCTTTTATTTCCAATAAACTTTGATACATGAATTTGGATAATTTATTTCCTCTAATTTATCTTTGTTCTCTTGGGTATCAGCTCCTCTCTTTCCATATTTTCATCCTAGAGAAACACAGTGGAGGTTAGATCATCATCAGTAACAACAAGCATAATAAAATCAACTGGAAAATACAATGTAAGTTCAAATTAATAGCATGGCAGCTGCTTGGTTAGGTTAGAAAAAAAGAGTGGTAAAGAACCATGCATTGTCTCTTCTGCACTATGGAAATTCTGTACATCTTGAAAATAAATAATTTCATTTTGTACTTAATTCCACAATGCTTCACTAGCATATTATATTGCTGTGGGGGGAAGAGTTCGTGTTATATGTGCTCTACATACCAAGAATGTAAGAGCAAGTACTGGATGCATGGATTTAACTGGAGATTTTTGCTTCAGGAAACATGGATAAGAAAGCTATCAGGGCAGAGAAAAAATTGCCTTTTTTGTTTAAGCAGATTTTCAGAAGCTCATAGCTTTCTGCATGATGTTATTCATCCATCCATCCATCCATCCATCCATCCATCCATCCATCCATCCATCCTTCCATCCATCCACTTGTTAATTAAAAAAAAAGTCTGACTATAAGTATATTCATAGAGCTGTAAGTATTTCTTCTCTTTTTTTCAGTTTATATAAAAAATGGGATCAGTTCAGTTCCAACGCATAAGGGGGATTAAAACTCAGAACTGTACCTTTATTTTTTGATTTTGAAAATGATTAGGAATCTGCACTAGTCATTTCAGACATTAGTCTCCTGCCATTCTTTTCCAGTAGCAAAACTTTCTCCCTCACAAAGTACACTCTATTAAAAAAAACCCCAAAATCCAGTGTACTGCCTCTCTATAGAAAATAGATCCAGGTGAGATATGAGGAGAAATCACACCAGTGCCAGGTGCTGCAGGCACGTTCATAAGTAGAGGAATGGGGCATTTCCAAAGGAGATGCCACCCCTGTATAAACAGAAGTGGAAATGGAAATATAATCTCCAAGGCTCTGTGCCTGCAACACTATAAGATGCTTGCTCCTAAGAGGAGATTTGGAGATGTATCTTGGAAGGCTGAGGACAGTGCATGCTTTTTAAACATCACTTGGGATTCACTGGCGAGGGGATTCTCTGGAACAAAGAGCTATAAAATGGTTGTTAAGGTGGGAATGGAGCTTACAGGAATTGCCAGGATGTGAAAATTCTGCCAGGCATGCAGGTAGAGGAGTAGTGACTTCACTCGGGAGCTGGAGATAGCAGGGTTGAGTAATGTAGAAAGGATCTGCTTGGGTTGGTAGGTCAAAAAACAAAGGTTTTGACGTGGGGAAGACAGATCAGTCTGAGTCGTAAATTAAACTGAAGGTCAGTTCTTTTCCCAGTTTATGTGTCACTTCAGAGGGAAGGAGCTTGCAAACTACTGTGAACAGGGTGTACTGTGTACTGCGTTGTACGGCTGGGAAAATTCCACACTGATATTCAAACTGCAGAACTAATGTTTATTCCCAGTTTTCACTCAGGCTATTTCAGCTAAATATACTTCAGGACCGTTAGAAAATCTATGATACAATGTAAACCATGTACTTTCTTTTTACAGAGTTAATGGGATAATTTTAAGTGAATTTTCCTTCTAAGTAATACATTTGTTTGGGGATAGCTTTTTTTTTTTTTCTGCTTAGGCAGAACATTTATTCCCCAATGGTGAACTGCTTTGATCATTAGAATAAGCTGCGACCACAGTGCTATCACATTCCCTATCATTTATTCAAGGTTGTTGAAATAGGACTAAACCTCTTATGAATATTAAGTATTCAGACGTGGGGTTTTTTGCTACCTTCAAACTAGTTCTATAAAGGAAAATGAGGAAACAATGACTTTACTTTAGTTGATCCTTCTGTATGTGAAGTCAGATCTCACCATTGTTCTTTCAGCTCTGAAGCCAAAACCCAGGGAGATGGAAATGAAAGTTGTGGGGCTCATTTTTAACATGAGGGATCTTTAGCTGACTCCTTCAAAGGCCAGGGCAGGGATGGACCCAGGATAATCCCCCCTGCTTTAACCACAGCCTGCATTCAGTGGGGAGACTGGATGTTGTATTCAGTCCCAGTCAGAAGGGGACAATTTTTGTAAGTAAAAAGATGCTTTCCAAGAAAAATAGATCAATAATCTAATGTCAGACAATGAGATTAGACACAATGAATGCTGTGTGGAGAAATACATCTGAAACATCTCCTACACCATGTCTTTATGTTTCTAAATATTTATGTATACAGTATTCCATCTTCACTTCACTGCATACCATGCAGTGATCTTTCCTCTGGCATCTGCCTTCTGCCTGAAAATTTCCAGTATAGTGAGAAAAACATGAGGTGAAGAAATAGAGCTCTACTGCAGACCCTGAAAAAATAAATGTTGTGCAGCTTAAATCACATGCCTTAAATCCTAGTTAGTAGAGTAGCTACCCACAGAGCAATAGTTAGTTGTCATGTGGTGAGAGATGGGAACGGCTTGTTGAAGTGTGTGCTCACCTGCTGTGGCACAGCAGAGAGTACTGCAGGGTCCAAGTGCATCAGGGCCCTGGAGCAAAGTCCTCTGCAGGGAGCACGGCCCTGTCTCCTCACCAGTGCTCCAGGCCACTTTCAGCCAGAGCCGAATCTGAACAGGGATGTAAAGCCACGGTGATTACTCTGCAGGTGCAGAAGGGGCAGGGTTTGGCCCAGATCCGAGCCAATATTGTACTACTTCTAAAGTGCATTGGAACCCTTTGAGACAGCATATGGCTATGATTGTACAAGTTAAATTTCCATACAATATCATCTTTACTATGAATAGGACTTGGGAGAATAAGACAATTGTCGGCTGCTGCAATTTCTCCTTACTATAGTTAATAATTAATCCTTGAAAGAAGGTGACTCTTTTTTTTTGGTTATCTATTAAAATGTCTCCGGCACCATTTCATCTCTCTGCAAATATTTAGGAAAATGGTATCTGGGGATGGGAATGATGGGAACGTACGCTCTTTCATATTGATAATGCACTGCTGAGCTGGATTGATTGAATCTCTTAATGGAAGTGCATGATTATTTTCTTTGTAGCACTCTGGTTTTGGGGACCCAGTTGTCCTTTTGCAGGATTATTTTGGATTATTTCCTTGCTCTCGTATGCAGCATGTCCCCCAGCAGAGAGCTGAGGGTAAGCCATTGGTGCTGTACTCCTTGTCCTGGCTCAACTCCCGGAGGGATTGAAGTGCAACACCGTGCTCATGGGGATATCCTGAAGTGGGACTTTGGTTTGGGACCAAAAGTGGTGCTTCCTCCCTTGCTCATCCTCCCAGACTTCACTAAAACCAGCCTTTCACCCCTTGAGGAGAGGTTTGAGTTAGCACCAGTCTCCTTCCCCTCTCCTGTTGTCAGAAATGGTGCCACTGCTGCCATGTGGCTTCACTTCATGGCTTGGAGTGTCAGAAGTGACTTCTCCAGGGGCTCCTTCCTGAACTCAAGTTACTGGTGAACAATAAACTGACCAGGTATGGGATTTTGGACTAAATTTGTAATGGTTTATCCCAAGTTTTAATGGAGCTCTTATTTATTCCTATATTCACCTCTAGATTTCACCTACATAATTGATATAATGTCATTACTCCAAAGTGTGTCATTTGCTCAGTAACAGCCCCAATTACTCAGGGGTTACTGACTTTGGCCTTTTAAAATGCATTAGCTATAGGAATTGCCATGACCCCAATTACTACAAATATGTTCATGGATCAAAGACCCTGCGGCCAGACTACTCCTCCTGACTAATCATTAACCAGAAGAAACATTGTGGATATGCCACTGATTTTTCTTGATTTACTTTGATGGTATGACCATCTGGCATGTATCTTGCTCCTTTCATCCTTAGAGGACCTCTAGAATATTAGTGAGTTAAATTGGACAGGACTTCTGGAAGGGTCTTGAATCAACCTAGCAGAGATGGAGCTTGAAAATACTGCGGGATGCAACATTTGTCCTTTTTTTCGCCATCGTAATTCACTGTTCCATTGGCACAATGTAATGAAGAGAAATTTTTTTCATTTTTCTAATCTTCCAGATGTCTGAGAGACCTGGCACTGCAGCTAAGTGTGGTTGAGGGAAGAACCACAAATCATTTATTTTGTCTATGGTCTTTGCAACAACCTTCTAGATACCTTTCCATATTGAGGGGGGAGGCAAAGACAGGTGTATTTAAGGGTGGATGAGATACAGAACATCTCCCTGGTCTGTGAGTCCTTTCTGTGCTTCTGACTGGCTCCTGAGGACACAAACTCAAAGGGAACTTGAACTCACAGGATCTTTTACATGAGCTGTCCTTAAAAGTACGAGATGCAAGGAGGTTACTTTAGGGTGCAAGCAGCTGGAGTGTTGCCTTTGTATATGCACAGATTATTGTACATGACATTCAAAGCAGCAGGTCCTTAACTGTATTTTTGGTAAAACAAATAACCTCCAGAATACAAGGTATTTCTGTAAATGAGGGGGCTTTCTGATGTGATCACCTAAATTTTTTCACAGGTGCACATAGCCCTTGCTGCATTTGTAGTCATCCTATCTTGCATCACCAGGAAACACATTCCTTTACCCACGCACTAAATTAAAAAAACATACACACATCTACAGAGTCATTTATGTAAGCATTACAAAATTGTGATTGTCAGGAAGCCTTGCATTAAAACCTTCATTCCTGATTAGAAGATGGCATGCTGAGTACTTCAACCCACTTTGCACTTCTAATCAAGCTATTATTAGGGCATCTGTCCGTTCACTCTTTCACTTAATGAGAACTGTTCTTTAGAGATGCAATAATGACGCTCCAATATAAAATTTCAGCTAAAAGTGTGATTTTGTTAGGCATCTCCTTGCAAAATAAAGAAGAGAATCCAGCTTTTGCAAAGCTTGAATAACATTGAGTACATTGATGTAAATCTGGATATTGCCATTTTTCCTTGAGCATAACTTTATAACTCCCACGTGGCCCATCTTGCATCCCTGTTGGGTTAATGTAATGCTGTAGTGCACATGGAATGTATGCTCATTTAGACCAGAGGATCTAGCCTTTGGGATACTCCAAGGAGAATGCCACAGAATCATAGAGTTCTTTGGGTTGGAAAGTAACTTTAAAGATCATCTAGTCCACAGAGGCAGACAGACTGAAAAATTGCTGGAGTTAAACCTACAACTATTAAGCAAATTCTCTTAGATGCTCTCACATCTTTCTTGAACATGATATAGTTAAGGGGAAAACACAGTGTCTTCATTGCAGATAGAAAAGATAATGTTGTATAAATAAATGAGAAATAATTTAATAATATTTATTTTAAATAGGTATCCACAGACCATCATCTAGATAATACTCATTAAAAAGAGAGCAGTGAATTTATTTAGTGAAAATTGTTCTTCAGCCATGAGTTGTTCAATTTTATGTCAGTTGTATGTGGAGAGTGATTTATTCTTGAGTTTTTTGCAATACAATTTGTTTTACATTTGAAATGTCAATGACGATGAAGGTGTCTTCTGTGGAATGTCCAGGAAGCTATTGGGATGAGAAGAAAAGACCCCTGGTCCTGAACTGAGACTGGACCATGCAGATCTGTGTTGGAATGGTGTATTTTGCTCTAGCACCTGATATGTATGGGGACACCTGTGCTAGAGTGGGGATCACTTTGTTATTAATAAAAGCCACTATTAATCAGCAGAGTCCCTTCCTTCTGATGTGACTTTAAGCAGATGGTGCTGCTAGAAGAGCAAGTGTGGAGGACACTGACCTCTGGTTGCCTCCTCCCTCCGGGTAAATCTGCGTTGGCACATTGCAGACCTCAGCGGCCCAAAGAGGAAAACTGTCAATGTGCAAAATTTCATTACCTTGCGAGGCAGTAAGACAGAGTCCCCCAGGCCAAACTGCAAATCTGCAAATCATGGTGCAATGTAGAGGTGAATAATAAAATGATAGAAAAGGAGAACAGAAGGAGCAGTACTGATAGTTCCCATTACTCCTTGTTGAGGCTGCTCCAAGTGCCCACGGAGATACCTGGGAACACAGCCTTGGTTTCGGGTGAGTGGAAACATTCTGGACCCAGCTTCTCCAGGCCTCCCTCTGTGCAGGAGATTTGCTGGCATTGTCACAACTACAGACTGCAGAAAGAAAGCTGCACTAGGAAGAAAAAGTTTCTCCTCTTGGAAGTATTCAGGGCTGCAATAGAGTAAGTGCCACCTAGCCTAATGTGTGCACTTCTGCTCTGCTGCTTCAAAAAGGCAGGATTGTAAGAGCAGTAGGTGTGTCAGTTTTATAGTACTCTGAATGTATTTTCTGACAATGTGGTTTTCTTAGTGGCTATGTTGCTGATTACCTGCATTTTAATAATAATGTCTTATTCTGTTACGGGAATTCTCTGTGCTTGAAGAAAGAAATAGTCTGCGATTCGCAAGCTTTCTCAGCCTCGCTCTATCAAAGTCCTATGGAAGCGTAAGGATGTGAGCTTCCATGTACTAAAATCTGGTGGAAAAGTTCATAGATGCTCTGAAAAACATCACTCTGGGACTCATGCTGCTTCACACATTGCCAGCGTGTGCAATGTTTTCCGTTCTGTAATAAATGATAACGGAGCAAGTTGCTAAGAGATAACATAGCTTGCCAAAAGTGTGCAGACATAACCAAATTAAGACACTGTGCACCCTGAAGTTTTCAGGATACCCTGGCAACGCTAATGAACTTTTAATGGTTGAAAGGGTTAGAACAGTTTAAGCTTTCCTTTTTTAAACAAACTTTGAGCAACCTTTGCTCAAATTAAACACAGTCTCCTACCTCTTCTTGCTTTCAGAATAAATTTTTTTTCTGGGTTGAACTCAATAATGAATTATTTCCTCTGATTCATGGGTAGAGAATCCTTCCTCAAGTCTTTCCAGTGTGACACTGAAAATGAACCCACAGCATGGAAATCCAGGCTGAGTAAGTCTTTACACCAGTTTCTGTGAAAGAATCACCCTAATTTCCAATTATCCAAGGCAGTGGCTGCTAAAGTATCGATGCTTCTAGTTACAGACATCAGAAATTAGTTACTGAGGCAAATTGCTCTGCTTCTATTTTCAAATGTAGTTCCACTGAAGGGTCTCTTGGTTTTCTCATTAAAACCTTTTTTCAAAAGGCACATCAACACCGAGAACTACCTTGGATATGCAGTTGTCTTGCTCAGTGCAGTATTATGGGGCAGGAATTGAAGAACTCAGAATATTGTGATTCTGTCTGAGGCCACTGTTTGACCTCTCTCTGAACAGGTCTTCTGCAGGGATCTTGGCTTAACAGGGCCAGCTGATGGACCTTGCCAAGCACAGATTTTTTGGCTCTAGTGATGAGTGCATGATGAGCACAGAGAAGTGCTGTGATTACAGCCAGGTTTTGTAGCTGAACTCCAGAGCTCCCACCCTAAAATCAGTGCAGACAGATCAATTCTGATACTTCCAGAGCATTAGGAAATCAGTGAATGATCTCTAAGTAGGGCTTCATAAATTAATTGGTTTAGCCTTATTCTTGTGCTCCTACCTTCCTGTCTGTAAAATTAGGAAAAAATGAGAATTACAAACCAACACCCCATTGGACAACTGCCATATGCTGAGCAGGTAAGGGTGGGCTTAATGTTATCTACCAGCAGCTCAGGTGTCAGATGTGTGGCTAAGAAGGAACTTACCTCCTATTTTGCATGTGTAGCTCACTGAAGGGGATTGTCTGAATGCAATCTCTTCACATAGGTGCAATGCAGAGAAAAGGGGAGAGCCCTTCTTATCCCATACCCGTGTCCAGGAATGCAAAAGAACACTGGCCCAGATCCAACATCTCACCCTGCCTGCTCTAAATATAGCCAGAGCTTGAGCCTGACTCTTGGTCAGAACAGTAAGAAATGGGAAAGCTTGGGTGAGATGCCTAAAATGGGAGTCCTGCTCTGAGATAGTCCCCTAGGCTGGGCAGAATTGTGCTGGTTCTGCTGATGTGTTCAGCAGCTCACATGCCCTGCACCAGTGTTCAGAGAAACCGCAGAGCTTCAATTCTGAAGACTTTTGAACAAACAGGAATGAGAAATCTCTGTGTTAGGCAGCACCTCAGAGATGTCTTGGAGGACCTGGACACTTACATTTCTCTGCACATCTAGCCTTAGGTCACACACTTTGTTCAACAACTGTTCTCAAACGTAATAACTTCACTAATGTAATGAGACAGGGTCCCTGGTGTTGTGTAAATGTACTGCATGATCATAAATAAACATAAAATGCACCTGCACTTCCTCAGTTGCACTGACCCAGACAAATAACCTCCTCACACTTGCAAACCATTCAGAGCTGGCAGATGCTGCTTTGCTCTCAGTTACCTGCATGTGCAGAGTTTGTGTGTGTGGTGGGAATGCTGTTCTTCCAGAGGTGGCTCAAAAAGGAGCGGAGACCTGAAATCCCATCAGCATTTATGGAGAAATAAATGCTAATCATCTAGGGTCCCCATAATGGCAGCTCCATGGATTTCTTCACCCCATTCTAAAATGGACTGGTAGCACTTCCTGTCGGAAGACTTCATGTGTGGGTTTAGCACAGTTTGAATGGAAAGCACTAAAAATAATAACAATGCTGACAAAACAAGAGGGATTTTGGGTCAATCTCAAGCCAGTTAGGTATTCAGAAACCCTTTCTCAGACACTTTCCTTGATCTGCTTTTCTATTTTCTATTTAATATTAGACATTTTCCTTCAATGTCTTAATTAGTCCATCCATAAATATGGATTGGTTATTACATATTGAAGTAATATCACAGTAATCCTTATGATATTATCTTTCACCTTAAGAGCAGCCATTTCTCAATTTTGAATCAGTTCTTTGTTTATTAAAGTTTAGGTTAGAACATTTGTGTAATATATAGTTTAAAAAATGACTGCTTTTCATTTTTTTGGCCCTGTTTCTTCAATAGTACTTTTGAAACTTGTCAAGTTTTGAAACTTTTCTACTTCAATTTGCCCTTTATGCTTAAGAGAAAATCAATTTTTCTTGTAAGCTTAGCACATCCTCAATAAAAAAAGTCGTGTTAAAAATAGTCAATGATATAACCTTCAGGAAATTGGGTCAAAATTCCTGTATATGGCAGATGAGGCAAAGGCTTTCTAGAAAGAAGTTGAATATGGAATCATAGAAGTTACAAAAACCTACTGATGTACGAATACAACACTGAGGAAATTTGAAATCTATAACTGGTGTCTCCAGCTATCTTCATTAGGCAGATTAGTTGTACATGTGTGTAGTTATCACCGTACACACAACCACTGCTTCCTTCTGAATATAAGACTTAGGATATTCCCCAAAGTGAGATGCTCAAGAGGAGGGAACATCCAGGATGGGAGGTGGCAGATGAGTGTCTGTGTGCCATGGATAGAGTGAGGCACTTCACTTGTAACAGAGAAGTAGCAATATATTTATTGATGTAAAAGAGTGATTTAATAAAATTTCACAGTAAATGCAACAGTGGTTTAACAAGATTTGATGGCAAGGTGTGTCTATGATTGTTTACTGCATAGAGGACAGTGTCAGACAAAAAAATCAGAAAGACCATCCTGTTGAGTCATAAGGTTCAGAAAGGACACCCTTGCATTCTAAACTCCATTATTGAGGGCAGTTTAGGTGTGACTGAATCCAGACTTATTCCCAGACTTTGCCAATGCTTTATGTTTAAAGAATTAAATGTGCACCATTAATGCTTTATATCATCTAGTGAAAATTTCAGAGCTAACATGTTATTAACCCATTCCCCACAACCTGTTATGGCAAGAAATCTCTCAACCTTGAGAAGTAACCTTGAGAGCTATCTCTGCCCAGGGGGACTCCTGGTGTCCAGCCTGTTGTGCAGGAGAGTTCAACAGGCTCTGGGCTGTCTGCTATTTGTGGAGTAAGATATTGACTTATAGTCCTATTTGCATATTTTGGGTTGGCACATGCTCAAGAAGCCCTAAGTTGTTGAGCAAGACTTCTGGCCATTACCTCTAAGGCAGATGTATCCATCACAATCACCACTATTGGCTATTGCTCAAGCAGGAAATATGTGTGTGTGTGTTCACACTGCCACACTATGAACAAACTGGCTGTAATAGGTGTATATTTATTTAATATTTAAGACATCAAATGCAAGGCAGTGTGCAGTTCTCAGTATGCCAAAGTAGCTATGCTGCACATCTGAGAAAATCCCTCTGAAGACTTGCCTTCCTTCCAGTCTTCTGAACCTCTCCAAGACTTTTAAATTAATGAAGAGCTTTCCCAATGTATGACAGAATAAAGCACAGATTTGTGTGTCTCCCTGGTATACATTCCCACAGAAACTTGCAACACAAACTCTGGGGATGAGATGCCACTCACTGTATCTATCTATTTCTAGCTTCTTATGCTCTTGCACCAAAGATTTGTAAGTGTCACATACAAAATAGCATTTGGTTTGCTAAAGCTTGTTTGGTTTTAGATTCTACTTCCATGCAACTAAAGACACCTATATTAGTATATATTTTTTAAAACACTTTTTATTTTAATCGTAAGAAAATAAATAAAAACAATACAGTTAAACACAGAAGAAGATTTATCTCACTATTAAATTCTAATTACACTAACTATTAAATTCTGGAAGATTTTTTCATACATCTGGTAGGAGAAGGTGAAATTTCTTTTCCAATCATCTGAAAAGCAAGATCAATCATCTCAAAAGCATCTTTGAGAGCTTTTAAGAACTAGGATACAAAAGGATGAATTAAAAGCCTCTAAGCAACTATATTCTAGAATTTCAAGTCAAAATCTTTCAGCAAATAATACAAAGTACTACAAAAATAATAATCAGAATTCAAAGCTAATGATATCCTTTGAAATCAAAGGAAAAATGTGGGGGGATTTTTAAAAAAAACTTTGATCAGTTGGGTTTATGTGTTGCAATATACTGGCAAAGGTAATTAAATGAATTCTCTTGCATTTCTACTGCCAGGCCTTGCTTCCAACTGAGCAAACTGTTCAGAATGGATTCAGGGTTAGTGGGATTCAGTGGACCTTTTGGTATGTGGCAAAGTGAGGGACAATATCAGATTCAGAAAACAGAACAAACATTTTAATTGAATCCAGCTGTAACCCCATCAAAGTCACCATTCCTTCTCGATTTGAACCAAAGGCCAATTGCTGCAAGATTTCCAGTTCCCTCTGGGAATATGCTTTGTGGAGACGCTTGAATGATTGCTTTAGTTGGCTTCTTCCACAGGAAAAGTCCTCTATTCAAGTCACTGCTCTGACTGTTGCAGGAAAATGGAAGAAAAGCAGTATTATTTTATTTTTATGTTTTCTGCTTTTGGCCAGCAGCCAAAGCTCTGCATTGTTCAAGCCATTTCCTGCAGGCTTAGTACAAGTCTTGGGCCAGAGCACTAACTATTTAAAGTCTAATTCTGAATGAGATCAGGTCCATTTTGGGTCCATCCATCAGGTGGATATGATCCAATAGCTAATGGGGAGTTGCAGACAGAACAAGATCTGAGAAAAATCACTTTCTTCAGACACTGTGTCTCCTTTCTTCATCTCTGAGCTCTTGATTTTGTCTATGACATTATGATGAAGTACAGGACTGGAACAATAAACACTCTTTGGCATTCAAAATCAGGCAACACATCTCTGGTCAGGAAATCCCATCATAAAGCTTTCCTCCTGGAGAAAAGAAGGCAGGCTGAGATTAGACTGCAGCAATCACAGACACGTTAAGATGATGAACAGGCCCTTTGTAACCTCTGGAGGATTGGCTTTTTACACATTGCTGCAACGTGTCAAAGTATTGTGGTAGTTATTCTGAGAGGTGAAGACCATCAGCTTTGATGGGACAGATGGAGCAGAACTCAATGCCTACACTAGCAGCTCAGAAATGCAGTTTGTGCTTGTCACCCCACTCCCACCCCATCACAGCTGTGTGGAGCAGGAGGGGGTACCCTGACAGTCCGGGGAGATCCCAGGGTTTTCAGTGGTCTGCAGCCAGTGTGCAGGAACGCCTCTTAAGGATCCCCCGAGGGAAAGAGAACTCACAGGGCCAGAATAACAACCTCGGTTCCTTCCACTCTTTTTGGTCCCGGAGGAAAAGAAAGTCCAAGTAGCAAGAAAAAGTAATGATGAAAAAGTCATCTATTTATACAAAACCACTGTCACTGGAGCTCCTGTTATTCTCTTAATCTTCACTTTTGGAGAGTTGAATACCTTCAGGGTCAAAAGCATTTTCAGTTGCATGTTTCTAGTTTTTTTCTTTCTCCCATTCTCTTTAGTTTAGGAGAACATAAAAATATTTTTGTTTAAGTGTATTTAACAAAGAAATCCAAGTCACCTCAGGTTGGAATTTGAAAGTCTGGACTCAGACAAATTTTTAATGATCTATTCATAATGCCTTAAAATATTTGTGTATGAGGAATGTTTTTTGTTTTTTCCACAGTTCTTCCAAGAATATAAGCATCACATCCTTTTTCTTTAGACCGGTGGCTGGTGTTCTCTTTGATATCTCTTCTCATTTAGAATTCTAAATCTAATGATTTTTTTTCTCATGCTGACAAAGAGGATAAAAGGCTGTACACTGTTTTCTTTAGCATTTTAAAATCTCAAGTGAACCTGAAAACTGCACGAAGTCACTTTAAAAGAGTTATATTAAATAAATGCTACAGCAGGATTAGGTCCTTCTCCTGAAAGTAGAACAATAAAATGAAAAAAAGCTCTTCAAATAGCCATCGAATTTCCCCAGGTGGACATGAAACACTGACTGTTATCTCCAAGGCTATTTATATTAATCAAAGTGTTGAGCCCTAAGAACCTGAACATCTTAGTGTTTGGAGATCAAACATGGGGCTTCAAATTTTGTCTTGTGCCTAACCAATGGCCCTAGAAGTTACCCAGCATGCTGACAGCTGCCTATTCAAGCAAGATGCAAAGCAGTGGAAAAAACCTCTCTTGGCACAGACTCCAGTTCCTCCTGTTCCTCGGTAGCTGTGTGCTGTGCATACATCTCATCACAGCCAGTCAAAAGGTTTCCCCACCCAGTCTAAAAAATGTATGTAACTTGCTTCACAAATCCCAACCCAGAAAAAATGGGAATGACTTCCTCGTGATGTCTTCCTTCATATCTGCAAGTATCCCTTTCCTTGGTTTTGTTTTTGTCATTACAACAGTTGCTAACAGAAGCACTAGAGTGAAGGTTTACAGCAGCTTGCACTATGCCATCTTGTTTTTCTTTTTTTTTTCCCACAGAGACACAACTTTCCCAAATTTCCCATTATGAAAAGAAATTTTCCCAGGCTTGGTTATATTTAAAAGCGAAATTATTTGGAAAGTTTGAGTAAAGTCTCATAAGTAGCTTTTAAATGAGGCGAGAATGAGGAGCATAGGAAACTTGGTAAGGTCACAGGACATGATCCTGCTCCCACAGATATCAACAACTATGTTCCCAAAGTCCTCCCAGAGGGTCTAGAACCAGGGACAGAGACTATTGCGCTGCATTCCTTGTACAGACAGAATTGCCAATGAGTCTTGGTGTAACACTGGTGTAAAGCACAAATTCCAAACTCAACAAGGCAACACAAGCCTGGACGGACCACCAAGTTTTGGATGAACCACTTAACTACACACAAGACCCAACAGTCCAAAGTTTTTTAGTTGGTTCTCACTCAGCAAAGCACTACTCAGTAAACTTGTCTGTTTTTCATGGATGGAAGAAAGCGGAACATCCACCAAACCCTTATTTTGTATTTTTCCAGAACTTTGCTTTTCCCTGACATGCTTTCTTTTAAAAAGGAAAAAAAACACCCAACCAACCACCACCATCACCACCAAACCAAATAGTACTACTAATAATTATTATTAAAACCCCCCAATCCACTGATTAAAAAAAAATGCCCTTGTTCCCTGTGAAGAGATCCACATTCTTTCAGCCTTTGTGCTGAAACTAGACTCTCCTAGTGATCAAGGAGATAAGCTGGTTTTTGTCTACATCCGTGTTATGACAAAATTCTGTTGCTAAGTTAGCTTAGTGCTCTATGGAAGAACCCTCAGGAGTCAGTCCTGTGTAAATGGGCAATAGTGAAAAGGTTTTGCAAGTTTAAGAGTCAGTTTTGCTGATCCAGCTGTAGCCTTCTCTATTTTTCTGTACCCTTCCCTTCTTCCAGAAGAGAGGGTTCCTTCTGCCTCCTTCTGCTGTGTGCTCTATTTCACAATGGGCTCAGCCAGCAGAACTGGGGAAGATCATCATGGGACCAAGACTGAAAAGGTATCAATATATATATGTGCAAGGTTTATAACTAAGTACCCAAGATATAGTTCAAACAAGCAAGTATGCCTGATAAGGATTTTCATTAGCTAACTTTTTTCAGATGTGTGAAAATCCTTTTTTATGAAAATGAGAAGTGTGTTGCTTCCAAAACTGACTATCAATATCAGGACAACCAAATCATCTCAGAATGCAGAACCACAGCAGAAGGGTAGAATAAAGACAACATCAGACTCCTGTTTTAAGTGGAATTGCTCTAAGTTCCTCAAAAGTAGCTAATTCAGGAGCTACTGGTACAGGGACAATGCAGACAGAATGTGAAAGCACTGCATGAAAATCTCTGCCCTTGGATGCACTTTGATGGAAGGATGCTGCAATCTGCCTTGCAATGAGAAACCTACCACCCCTGAAGGTAATTGCTGCATCAGCCTTCAGCCTTCTCATTTCTTGGATCAGGACGTTGCAAAAAAACCCCCTTCAATCTCATCACACTGACTTCAGTGCATGAGACAGGATGAATACTGGATATCGTAGCCTCTAAAATATGTTTATATCTGTTGCATCTGCTTCTTCTCTTAGTTTAATCATTCAATAATCATGAGAAAACCCTTCTTGCTTACAAAACATATATTGTTTGTATTGCAAGCAAGGACTATGTGTATCATACCCCAGTATCTTTTCGTCTACACAAACATTTTGAGTAACTGTGATATCAAGAGATGCTGGCAGGTCTCCAAAGAGGATTCAGGATGGAAGTTAAACAGCCTGAATTGTTATGGTTCAGCAAGCAACATCTCTTTTGTCTGGTAGATCCTATAGGTTCTTAATTTCTGGACCTAGAAGAGTAATGTCTCACACCTGGGTGTCTTTGGATTGCTCTAAAATAGGGGACTGTGTCCATGGACTCCAACTTGGGGTTTTCACCATGGTTAATAATTTTCCTTGCTTTCACGGCTAAAGTCTCACTTGTAGTAGATGAATGCAATTAAACTGCTGCATTTGGTTGGCAGGTGAAAGGATTCTGGTGCACAGACTGTATGTCAACTTTCAAAGAGGTCAGAAGTCCTTCAAAATAAAAGACACTAATGAATGAAAGCTAACCAGTATTCCTTCAGAATAATACAGCACTTTCAGTCTTGCTTTTCTCTTGTAGTTTCTTCTTTTAAGTGACCTGAAAATCAGCTTCTGGGGGTGTTTTTTTCAGAGGAAGTAAATTTCTAAAGAAGGACTTAATGAGGTTCTTAATCCACCTGCTAGTGCCCTCTCCCACCCCAACTTCCAGAGAATTGCACTGCTCAGATTAGTGCCATCTTTCACTGCCCTCCCTGGGAGCTGGAACAGGTCAACCCTCCTCTGAGAAGAATGGGTGATGAAATATTTATTTGGTTAAATTATCTAAGCTGGAGCCCAGCATGCGGATAACGATGATCTAGAAAGCAGATTATGTTTGCATTCACATGTGTGTGTGGACACACAGATTGCAAAAGGGATGGGCAGATGCTTCCTTAGGTTGCAGGGCTGCATTTAGCCAGTGTCCAAGGGTTAGAGAGGCCTTCCCTTATGCCAGTCACTGAGAACTGATCACCTGTGCTGGGGTTTCCAGTATTCAGATGTCTTGGCCACAAGGATGACAACTCCTATCTACCATGGTGTGATTACTCTCAACTCAGTGGAGGTTTTGCAGAGGATTCATCATTGTGACACTGCAAAGGGCAGTTCATGCTCCTGTAGGCTTTTAAGTACCATTACTAAACTGATGGGTTCATCTCTCTCTGGATGTGCTCAAAGCACATGCGTTCTTCATGAATTTTTGCTGTCACCAGCAGTCATTCAGGACTTCTTAATGACCCAGATACTATGCTCGTCTGACAAAATCCTACATATCTTCCTGGAGACAAATCTATTTTATTCCAATTTTCATCACAGGACGTGAGAATGGGTAGGAAAGAAGAACTTTTTTTATGCTGACCATTCTCCACCATCGTGCTAAAAATGTCTGTAAACAAACCAGCCTTTTCCTTAACTCTCACTGACATTTGAGAGACTAAAAATGACAACTTAGTTTCTCAGTAAACACTAGGTCTATGGGAGTTGGCAACATTCCCCTTGAAAGGAATTTAAATGAAAAAAGAATCAAATAATTTCCATCTCCAATGGTGTGATATTAAGGAGATAGATACCCTCTGTAGATAAGTTTTTGGAGTTGCACTGTTTTGGGAAGTGTCCTACTGAGTTGGTCCTTGCTGGTGTGCAATTAAATATCTGCGGGAGGGAAATTCATGCCACTGCTTTCCTCTGCTGCCTTGCAAAGGAACAGCATCTTTGTCTTCTTCAGGGAACAGTGTAGCATATTACCCAGAAGCTGAACACCCTTCTGTCAGTGGCATTGTGCATGCAGGAATTTTTCTGCTTTCTGTTTTCTACCCTGTCCTCTCACGTATCGGGAGAACGAGAGAAGGATCTCTGAACTAATGCAATTTCTTCTCTCAGAGCTGGTTTAGTTTTCTATTCTAACTTGCATTCAGCAAGACCAACCACATTATGCATTTGGGAAACAGACCTTGAGCTTTTCAGAGCTGTCTCTGCTTAAGAAAGCACTACGGTAGTGTTTGTAAACCTGTATTTTCTCAGGCTTCAGAAAATAAAGACATGTCAGAGCTCAACTTTTAAAACAACCTCTCATTCACCTTCTAAAATAAGGTCTGACCTGAAGTTTCTACATGGGGAATGAAGGAACTCTGTCAATATTGTACTTCAAATGAGCAATCATTTAGAGGGACAAGTACCTCAGGGTCAATCTCTTTTCTTTGCTATCATTTTACACCAGTGGCACCTTTTATTTCCCTGGCTTTCAGTTTGCACATGGAAACGTGTAAGAATTCATATCAGACATGATAACATGACTGTACAGGTAGGTCCATCACACTTGTGTCACAGAGATTTTATCGGATCTAAGTGCCTAAATATTTGTGGGTCTGGGTCTATATGCCTAAGAATGATTTCAGCTGTTGTTACCTTCAGCCTCTATATCTTCCCTTTCTTAATTCAAGTGAGCAGTGAGAAATGTTTAATGCCTTTTTTCAGACCCACTGAACCAGGGTCATGTCAGCCTCTTGTAATGATTTACCACTGAATGGTGACGGTGTTATTGTTCTGTAAGCCAAGTATTTTTTTTCACCAGGACTCAGAAATGCAGTTCTGAAATCTGCAAGATTTGCTGAGAAACAAACTGGATTTAAGGCACATATTTTGCTCGTGAGCAGGATACCTCAGAAAATTAAATAAAAGTGCCTCAATCAATATGTTCCACATGGAAAGAGGTTCAGATCTAGTCCAAAACCCACCTATTTCCCCAGCTGTGAGATACAGTAACCCCCATTGTTGGCATCCCAGCTCACTGACAGACATCACACACCAGCAGCTGATGGCATGTGCTGCCTGATGCCAGCCTTGCTGCAGCCTGGAGTCCCTGCTGCTCTCCCTTCCTTCAGAAAGGGGCTCCTGCTGGGCTGGGGATGTTTGTGAGCTCACCAGAATCACAGAGCTGATCCTTGGCTGCACGAGGCTGGCTGCTGGGAGGCTGCCTTCCACCAGTGGAGTACCACAGGATGTGTTGCAAACTTTCCATACTAATGGCGTAGCACGAGGCTAAGCAGCAGGGGCTGCTGCCTGAGAACCTTTCAAGACACCAACACTTTTACTTATTTATTCTTCTTCTGCTTTTCTTGTAAGATCATCAAGAATATTTTCATTGTTCCTAAGAACTTTAACTTTGCCTTCTTTTATGAGGGGGAGGAGCTGATACCTCCTGCTGCCTCCTCTGACCCATATTGTGCTCACATCACAAGAGTACAAGCCCTTCCCTTTAGGCACCTGTTTCACTATTTTTGCAGACAAGAAGTGAAATATCTTTGTCTATTTTTTGTGGGGTTGTGTGTGTGCATATTTATGGTCAATATAAATGTCTCCCCTGATTACTGGAGATTTATACCTGTGCAAAGGAATTAGGCCTTCTAAACCACCACCTCACTGAGATTTTTGGCAGGTTAAGCATTGCCAGTAGTAGTAGCAGCGGGTAGTAATAGCTGCCTTCACAAACATGCATTTCTATCAAAAATACGCTGTATGTAGGGTTTGCTGTTTAACTGACTTCAACTCTGGGGTCAGACTGAACTGTTCTGTTCAACCAAGCAAGAGAAGCTGGTCATACTTCAATCAGAATATAAACTCTGTTGGTTTCTCTCTTGTGTGAAGCCAAGAAGGAAATCAGTGCGAAACAAGGAGAATTGTGGAAATTAAAAGCTGTTCCTCCTCCTGAGGCATGGTGTCCCCTTGCACAGATGTATTTAACACTAGTGTGACACATAGGAACCTGGACTGGTAGAAGGATTGAAAGGCTGATGCATTTCTAGACACTCCAGGTTTCATCAGTTCAACAACATGACACTGAAGTGCCCTCCAAACTTCTGTCTTCAGACAGAGGGAATAAGACTGATTTCTCTCTACTTTTTGCAGTCACTGAACTCAAACTCAATGTCCATAAACTGTTCAATTACTTGCCATTCAGGAAGAGGAAATATTCACATTGATGTGATTTGAGATCAACAGCAATTTGGAGTGGAGACTGTAGTTAAGGAAAGAATGAAGATACAGGGGATTTCAGAAAAGCAAAAGACAGTGTCCATTTACAAGCAGTGGGTCAGACTCAGTGCTGAAGACCTTGCTTACACACAGTAAGTGTCAAGCAGAATTCTACATTTGATTCTGCTGCCTTAATCTAATGATCAAGTGGAAAAGAGCCACAGTAATAAGAAGGTGTGGTTCCTGGGAAGCATACCCACTTTGTCCTTACAGGATAACTTCCACAGCAAGTACCAGACCTCTAAAAAGCCCAGAAGAAAAAGCCTCTCAGGTCCAAGCAATTTAAATTCAATGAATGTGATCTGGCTTGCAGTGAGTTCCCTAGGAAGTAATGAAAGAGGTAATTAAAACACTGGACAACTGCTTTAAGTAAAACATAATTCATTAGAGTAAAAGTATTTCAGATAAACTGTTTCCAGGCCATGAAAGCCAGCTCTATGCCTTTCTGTGCATCACTACAGCTGCCCATTTCCAAATGGGGGAATAAGACCTTCTTTCTGAAGGTCCCACCACAGCCTGCTTCTGCTTGAGAAGGAGGAGAGACACCCACATGAGAACAAGTGGAAAAATCTAGGAAGAGTTAGGATTTTCCTTCACTCACTCCCCTCCAAGAACATTTTTCCCTATTAAGGGATTATTAACGGGGATTGTGTAACTGCATCTCTGTAGTGGGTTTCAGCACATCCTTTCTTACCTAACATTGTCCCCGAACGAGATATTTTAAGTCTGAGTTTAGGTGTGTGGTACTAACTCTATTCAGTTTTGACCCTTATGGCTAATTTTATTCTGTAGTGAAACCAGGGCTACCATCTGCCTGTATTAACATCCTTATGGCATGTGCTACCCAGAACAGTGACTTGGCACTTCATCATGTTTTGTTTTTCCATCAACAATTATTTCTACTCTTACCTTATGCCTTCTTACTTGCCTGTGAAAGCCTCAGGGACCCGTGAAACCTCACAAGAAGCAAATGTCACCTTAGACCTTTGTCAACAAGTCTGCCTAACTACCAAATACAGCAGTGCAACCAGCCTCCGTGTAAATTTTTTTCTTCAATCTTCTATTTTTACTAGGTGCCAGTAAATTCCTTTTAATCTACAAATACTGAGCCTTAGTTAAGATCAAATAATCTGACCCTGGAAATGTCACAGCTTGGGTGTCCCAAATGAATCACATGAAAGAAAATACTTGCTGCCTTATCCTACGGAATGAGTGAAAGGTTAAGCATGGCTTCCTTGCTCACAAAACACCTTAAAAATCTTTTCTTTTTGTGGCATTGGTTCTGCACCCCAGTCAATGTGGATGGGACTACCAATGTGTACAAGGGATACAGGGATAACACAGGCTTTGCAGGGAGGAATTGATATTGCTCCCTTTGATAGCGTTTATAGGATGTTCCTGTTGTAGGGTCCATGACTCAGATCTTTGTGGGTGAGATGGTCCTTTCTTGCTCCCTTGACTCAAGGCTGTTGCAAGAGGGATTGTGTCTTGGGAAGGAATGGCCTGCCAAACACCACACTGTGTCTTTAAAATCACAGAGAGGAATCAGGACTAATCAGGAAATAAATCATGTTTTCATCATTGTAACTGAGAGACTGTTTCACCTCTGCAAATCAGTGCAACAGTGCGATGAAAACACAATTAATATTCTCTAGAAATTCCCTGGGTGCATCTTTCCATCAAGATTATAGGCAATAAAATTATTAACGTTTCAAAACAATTAGACCATAATGAAAATTAGTAAACTTCCCCAAATCTTTTGACATTGTTACTGACTGACTCCATCACTGAAGTTTTATTGAGAACATTTTTAAGTAGGACAAACATCAGCACGGCATAATTCAGATAGAGTTGAACTTGTTTTAAGGTAGAAAGAAGGACCAGATGACATCTTGAGATCCCTTCCAGATGAGTTTTTCTTCTAAAATATTCTGAAAATGTGTTTTCTTAGTAGTGATTTGTATTCATTTTGCGAGGGTAGAGATGAGTACACCAGCTTCCTGAAATAGGAAAGTCAGTCTCTAATGCATTCAGACCAGGTCCATTTTTAAGTTTTAGGGATTGAGATATTCAAATACCTGAAAAATATCTTACTTTGACATAATGCATGTTACTGTGCTTGCTCCTCAATTTTTAACATGAAAGACCTCCTATTTGATACATTCTGGTTCTAAAATACTAATTGATGAGTAAGCTTAAAACATACACTAAATATTCTTCCTGTAGCTCAACATTGTATTCATTCTGCCCATTTTAATTCTTTCTTCTTCCAATTTTTATCATTTCAACCACAGTCCATCTTGAATGGCTTAGAAGGAAATACTTTTGCAGAAGAGTATCATCATAATTTCCTTTGTGTAAAACAATCTTTCTTTTCCTAATCAAACACAAATGTAACAAAAGCCCAGAGAAGATATTTGTTATTTTTTCCGCATATTTTCTCTGACAATATGAGTTTTTGAATTTACTTTCATTAAGATTTTACATAAACAGAAAAGAGAAAATATCTGGTTGTACAAAAATTCTTCATAATCTTTTAAGCATATACAAACTAACCCTAAGTACTCTTCAAAACATCTCTATTTGTGAACAGTAGGAGAAAATTAGTATAGAGAACAGTACCAAACAGTAGTTCTAACACAAAACAAGCCATCTAGATTTCGTTTTTGTTTTTTTCTATATGACACTTCTCTCCTGTGTTTTCAGGGTCTCACTGTTGCCATCTTGGACCTTCATTTAGAAAAAAGTCATAATCCAGCCAAGCCTGAGTGAGTGGCCTCAACCCAGAGTTGATCAAAACACTCATATAAAATAAGAAGTGATTTTCAAATTCATTAGAAAATGGTTTTGCAAATGGAATCAATGATGTGAAGACAAACTTAGATTTTCAGAAGGTAATAGGACAACAGGAATGTGTTTCCTAAGAAGAGCTTAATTGTGGGACCTGGGTGTGCTCATGGAACTCTGCAGTTGAGTTTGGGGACTGGGGAAACTGTGTAGGGACTTATGCCTTTAGGTCTGGAGGTACCAGAAGGTGTTAGTAAGCACAGGGGTTGAAACCACGGTTTGGGGTTATGCTCCAAGGATAACTTGGGCAACCCTGCTCTGGACACATATAATTCCCTCTCACTTGTAGGACCAAGAGTTTTGGAGAGCTCTCTCATGTCAGAGTGTAGTTGCCCTTCAGGGTCAGTGTCTCCATGTATAAGGAGTTGTGTGCATTGCCAGGCAGCACTCCAGGGCACGTGGGGACATGGGGGATTAAGGAACCACAAGGGGAGAAGAATTTGGATCCCTCAGGGGACTTCTGATTTGCCCCTATAGATGTGAAATGATGTTAGCTCACTCTCGTGCGTGGAAAAGTTTACCTTCCATGAAGCATAGAGGTATAGATAGATGAAATTCATTTCACTCATGTTTAAAGCCTAAAATCGCTAAGTATCATAACACATAAAGTACTTCAGGGTCCATTTGTCATATTTTAAGTGAAGTGAGTTGCAGTGCTGCCTTTCACAACAGACTTGCTTATACATCCACAGGAGAGAGAATGTTCCACCTCCTCCTGTGGAGCACACGGGATTTCGTCACGGATTGCACCTGGTACCTACAGATACTCCTTTGGGCTGTTGCCAGGTTATATCTTAGCATGAATTCAAGGGCTGAATCACTGCAATTATTAACAACTCTGTTGTTTTCTTCATGGCCCCTGTACACAATTATACAGACTCTGCCAAAGATAAAGAAAGATACCTTTATTTTTCAGGCTTCCTCTGAACTTGCCCTTCTCTTACAAGGCTATTTTGTAGGGTTATGGTATGTCTAATCAAATCAAAAGAAGAGTTTTTTGCTTTTGTAGGTAGACACCACTTCAGACATCAAAGAAATCTTTTCTTTATCTACATTTTAAACTGGATTGCTGTAAAAAAAATTTACTCGCCTTGAATGTCTTGATTTATGATCAGATCCGTTCTCAGTTTTGGAAACTCATAAAGTGAGACAAAATTTACTGGGGTGACACAGTGTATGAAGGAGGTTTTGCACAGGGAATGACAGAGCTGCCTGGAATTTTATGAAAATGCAGATACTGAGCTATTAGCATGCCTGATTAATTAACACTTGTTTATGTTCTGTTTCTCTCAACCTTATTTCAACACCCAGAACTGATTCTAATAAAAACCCTTTGAGAATTCTTTTTCCTTCCACACACTTAACTCATGATTGCAAAAATCATTACCTCTTTTGATTATAATCTTTAATTAGCAGGAAAATATATGTGTTGAATTATTTAGTTAGTGTTCATTTTCATCATCATGTTTTGACAGCTTTTGCATTAATAAATCTTTCATAGACCCGAAGACCCTGGACAGCTTTGGATGTAGTTGTCTAAAGACTGCTCTTAAACACTTTTCTTTCCAAGGACCTTAAAGCACGGTATGATACCTAGGATTTTTCACTCCCAGGTGAATTTCCTGATCACTAGCCTGTCTCTTCTGCTCACTTTATAGCTTAATGAATTTTTGAGAGCTTTTCTTCTCAGTGGACTTGGTTCAAAATGAGAGGAGGAGATAACATCTCTGCATGGCCTATCGTGCAAGAGTGGTTTTGTGGCCTGAGGCCAAATCCATCACTTGTCTGCTGCATGGCCTTCTGGGCTGGTTCTGGAGATGCTCAGTTGGATTTCCAAGGAGGAAAACTTTGAATTTAGCTTATTCTTTACAATGTTCTCAAAGGACCCCTTACCTGCCTCACAGAAGTGCCTCAGGGCTTCTGTGCTTGATCTAGCATCCCTTTTCTGTTAAATCTACATTTTTGGTGAGTACATTGGCTCAGACTCTCAGAAGGGCCCCAGCATCCCTGCCACGGCCTTTAGGGCTGTAGTCAGCAGAAATTAGGAGTCTTCTACGGCTTGATCCATTTATGTAAAGCAAAGTCTGTATCCTGCAAGGAGTTTCAGATGGGAGGATACCTGGTTTCCTATGCAAAACCACGTTAGACCCAGAGAGAGACCCTGCCAAGTTGTAATGTAAGAAAAGAGTCTGTTAGACTGGGATTATGCTTGTTATTTAAGACAACACTGTCCCTGTTAGTTCAGCTCCAAGGTTGCAATCCCAGCTGGCGTGTGATGCTGAGCACAGCTGCAGTTCACTGACACCATTTGAGTCTGTCAAGCCTTTAAGCTGTAGATAGGATGCTGAGGTTTAGATTTAGTCTGATTACTGGCTTGATGTGTTTTTCTATTCAATCTGATGAAATGACAGTGTTTATAATTGCAAACATTGCGGGCACGTGCACGTAATTTATTAACTTAATGAGCAAATAAACACCTAACCACTGTGGAAAGAGATGCTTCCCAGATCTTTAAATACTAATAAATAATATAGCCTCAGTGGAGATCTCAGAGCGGAGTAATTACCCCATGTGCCATTATACCCATACAATAAACAATTTAAAGTTGTTTTAAATTCTTCCTGTCATCACTGGTGTTGGAGAAATAATTTTGCATGGTTCATTTGCTGCAGTACTTAGTTTTCTTTACTGCTTCTGGAAGGAGTTATTTTTATCAGAAAAACAACTATAACAAGACTGTGTTATTACATACTTAGTTTCCATCAGGAACTTCTCAATCCAAATCAAACTAGAATCAATAAAGCAGATGAGTTCTTGCAAGGAATAGGACAATTTGTTCAGAGCAGGATGGTGCTGACCAGACATCTGGAAACTGGTGAACTTCAAAAGTTGTATGAATTATGCAAAAATGTATTATTAATAATGAACTCTGGTTGTGAAATTGTTCTGAACAAACCCTAGAACTCTGGCAAATAACCTGAGACCAAATCATAGAGTTTGTTAAAAAAATATTAGCAATGAGAAATAGGGATTTCCTCTGGAAATTTTTGCTTGAACATTTTCTGACCAACCCTAAACCAAAAATCTTAACCCATTCAAAAAACCCCACAAAACAACCCAACTTTTTTCAAAAAATAATCTAAAAGGAAATCCCGATATTCTGCTTCTAAGGGTATCCACTAAGGGTTTTATTAGAATTCAATAACTTCACTTCAAATACTTATATTGATTCTCCTGACTGTCCCTACATTGCAGTGTCCTCAACTGAATGCAGAAGTATGAGCATTGATAGAAGAAATAACAGGTAGATAGAGATTCTTAGAGTGTTATGGTCTTAATTTAAACTGTATAGGTCTTTCCTCTACAATTTGAGTAATATTTAATATTCCTAGAGCCCTACCACATTTTGAGGCATCCTCAAATACAAGATGCTGCATCTCAAGGACTTATCACCAGATTTGCATCCAGACAAATTAATCTTTTCAAATGCTTTTTCTAGCTTGTCAACTTTTTATGCTGGTCTTTTCACTAAATGAGTTGTTTATACATAACACCCTTCATTTAACTTTAATAAGATGTTTAAACTGTGATATTATCTCTATTTTTTAGGGACTTGCATGTCTGGCATCTCTGAAGGGGTAGAAAGGATTAAAATGGTATTCCTGACAGCAGAAATGATTAATGCAAGGCTCTAGAGAGGGCACTTGTGTGTTCACAGTATTGGTGTCATTATGTTTGCTGAGATTACTCTTAACACAGCATCAGAAATGCAGAAGATGTGAGCAGCCTGTTACCAAGTTTCTAGAGTCTGTTGCCCTCTGTGAGCCCACAGAGCTCTGGGAAGTGAAGGAAACATCTGGTCAGAGCACAGATTTCACAGGCAAATGCAGTATTTTTTTAGAAAAAGTAAGAAATGAGTGAGCATAACAAAGAACTGTTCCCAAACCTGAATCTGCCTCGTGAGCAGCAGTTAAGCACTTTGGCTAAGGAGCAGACGAGCAGAACAGAAGGAAATCAATTCACACGGCATCAACCCCAAGCAACACGGGAACCAGAGAACCTTCAGCTAGAGGAGATTAAAGACAGCAAGCAGGGAAGGTGATCATCCTCCCATAAAGCTGAGAGGGGGCAAGAGAGGCGAGGACAGAGATCCTATTGCCAGAGACAATCCCAGCTACTGGCAGCCCCCTTGTCCCTGCTCTGTGCTCATGGATAACATGGAAAGCTGCTCAGCCTTCTGCTTGAGTTGATGCATTTGCTCCCTGCCACTGTTCCACCTCTCATGTTCCCGTGGGTGCAGGACTCTCCCACTGCTTTTGTGGTATGAAACCCTTGGCTACTGTGTACAGTAGAAGAGATGTTGGCGAACAGGAGGGAAAGAAGTCAAGTTTAATGTCAAGTCTATGGAAAGCAGGGCAGGAAAAATGAGATTGGAGGACAGAGCTAAGAAATGATCTCCTGGGTCATGGAGTACACTACTGACATAGGCAAACAAAGTAAAAGTTGATTAATTAAAGAGGAAGTAACTAGGAAGTAACCAAAAGCAAGTTAATGGAAGATTAACTGATTGGTAATTAATTACACATACATAATCTATACCACTATAATTAGATTCACTGATTAATTAGAAGCTACATCTATTTATTACAATGCAGTAAAATTTTAAGTCTGTGTAGTGAGTTTGCTATCACTGATTTTATTTTGCCAAATTTACAAATCTTCATGAATATTAGCCTAAAGTAGTTACTGCCCACACTTAGCCAGTTTGTTCTCATTTCCCTTGAGAGAGGAGTGTGTGTTTTACTTGTCTTGGTATGACAGCACTCTCAGCTGCACTTTGTGCCCTCCAAGTGCAAAGGTGTAAGAGGTTACCATGTCCATCTGCCTATCCCTTCTCTCCTGAGGTGCTTGAATCAGTAGTCAGAGTGAAACCAGCACTGAGAGGGCTAGGCCACGAACATGTTATATTTTGTCAGGGTGTTGAGTACTGCCTTATATTCCCTCAATCTGCTTTATTCAGTGACAAATTAACCCTGCACTCTTCATTTGTGCATTCTATTTGTAACATAAAATGGAAAGATGTTTTGTAGCCTGTTATGGGAGAGTCCACCTGCCAGCACTACAACTTGACTTTCCTAGTTCCTTGTGTGACATGTACAAGTTGCAGCTCCTGGTCCTTTAGAGAGTTGGAAATCCATAAAAGAACCAGGAGGTGGTTGTTGTGATTGTGACTGATATCTCAGTAGGCATTTCCTGTCCATGAATGACTGCCCTAAAACACTTTGCAGCATTTGAGCTGTCATCCGGTGAATAGCAAGCTCTTATTTGTTCAGCTGACTTGTGGGGCTCTGAGCCTATCCCCTGGCATTTCCAAGATATTTAATGGTGACAGTAATTACTATAATCCTTCCCTTCAGTAGCAGGCTTGAAGCCTACTCTTTACATTGGCATAGTTGATCTAACTGCAGAATAAGTCACATGTTAACAGCTGGACTAAATACCACCCACAGATGTTGCTTAACAGGAGCCTGAGTAAGTCCACCCACTGCTGGTACATTTAGTCCTTCTAGTGGAGGCAGGTGTATAATCTAGGAAGTTTTCCAGTTCAGCCCTTACAGACATGAGTCATTAATGCTTAGTGCAAAGAAATAATATCCTTTTTTACCCATGGGGGAAAAAGACCACAGACATGGAAAAATAGGTGAGGACATCTGTGAGAGAGCTCACAAGCAGAAAGTAGCCAATTTGTCTTTACACCAAAACTGGCTACTGGCTTTCGCTATGAGAAATAACACAGCAGCCTCTCCCAATACACTGAGATATTTCTTCATGTCTTACCTGGAGCATGCACGCTGTCTGCAAGACAGGGTCAGAGATGTCAAGCTTTGAATCAGTTGAAATAATTGGACGCTTCTGCTTCTGGTGGCTCTGGGAGGTGTCCTGCTCTAGTTTTGCTTGAGGGAAACAGTGAACTTGGACTCTGTGTGGCCCTCGTTTCTCCCTTTGTCCACTGCCTTCCTATCACACCTGGGCAGTGGGACAGCCCGAACTTGGCCTGCCACAGGGTGAAAGAACGCGGCACCAGGGGCAGAAGAAGGTGGCTGGAATTGAGGACTGTTCTTACCAAGCAGTGCAAAACAGAAAGAGGTCCACTGGCCTGTTTTCAGAAAAGACGAGGCCTCTAGGACAAAGCCCAAAAAGTCACCAACACACAGAACCCTGGCATAGTGCTGAAAATGGCTATGTGCATAGTAGCCTGAGAGAAAAAAGAGAAGCTGCCTTTTTTCCTCTGTATTTTTTTCTCATTATCTTTCTGAACCTTTTCCAAAACTGGAGTGTTTTGTAAAGGTAGAGAGACTAAAACCTCAGTGGGTCAATCTATTGCAATGTGCAAAGCCCCAGAATAGCCATCTCAAACCTCATCTTTGAGTGACAACTTTGAGCCAAAAGCCATTATTTTTTTGGCAGTACTGGAACATAACCCAAATTGTGTGACCTTGGAGAACCAGGTTCTTTTGCCTGTGCAAACTGGCGTTCTCTCCTCTGTGTGCAGCAGCTCTGAGCTGTTGTAAACTGGCTGGGTGTGTGACTCAAGACCATTTCTTCTTTACTTCAGTTCTCTTGCTTGTTATTTTGTTCTTGCTTCATAAAAGTACATTTAAGAAAAGAAACAGAAAGAAAAGGACATTTCAGTTTTGATCACTGTGATTTTCTAGAGAGATGACAGGCTGTGGAACTTCTGGCTGGTCCCTACGAGGTATGTATAATGCAGTTAGTCACAGGGCAACATAAATAGACACTTCCGAACTTCCATGACCAGAAAACGTGCTGCAGTCTCCTCTGGGGAAATGGCACTTTTTCTAGCATTTACAACACTCCTGGCAGGGGGTTTCACACTTTTGCTCAGAGCTCTTAGTTATGGTGCCGTGAGCTTCACTTGGCATTAACCAAGAACAGAGTAAGCCATATATTTTCATGGGATTGTTGACTTCTTAAGGAGGTCTTATCTATTTTTGTTTGAGCAAATATCCTTGTCCTAGAAAAACTAAAAACAAAAATCTTGTTATATTTTTAAAACCAAAGTTAAAACCCTCTTGGGAAAAACACTTGACTCTGGGGATGAGGAATGGGTTGTTTTGTTTCCTCAGTCAGGCCAACAGTTTTGGAAGATTCGTTCAATGACTTGTGCCTGCTCTTTGTCAAACAAGTGGGAGAAAATTAACTCCAGCCCTGAACCATTTTGGGTCTGGCATGGAATTGCTGGGAAATATCCAAGGAGAGTCAATGGCAGCTGATTGATTGCAGAGTCACATTACATATAGTATGTTAGGGAAAAATCACCACAAATTTTTTTTTTATTACTAGTAAAATTTCTCCACCAAAGACATTACTGAGTAGGGAAAAGAAGAGGAGTTCTCGCTGACCAATTGTTTTTGAAGCAAGAATTAGACTGTGCTGTGATAAAAAGAAAACGTGAACCTTTGGATGAGACTCACAACCATGAGCAGCTATAAACATCAGGCAGGGCAGGCCTAGGTGGGTTTGACTGCTACTGCCATGCTTGTTACATCCCTCCATTGCAGATAAGGCAGCTTTCATTCAGTGCCTTGAAGCCCTTAGATTGAAGGTGTGACATCCTAAAGAAGAGCAGACAGAGGTTGAAATAATAAAAAATAAAATGAAAAAAACTGTTTTAAAAAAACCACCTGTACTGACAGATGGTTGTGTACCACAAAAAATGACCACTTTTCGGTTCTGTTGTTGAAGGCCCACCCCAACAATCTGAACTTACAGGGAGTCAAGTTTCTTTTTTAAATATGCAAATTGCCCTTAATCATGAGATTCTACAGTAACAAACAATTCTCCCTTAACTGGCTTTGGCACACATAAAATCAAACATGTTTTAACAACAGTACCTCTGAGGACAACAGATTATAGAGTCACTTTACATTAAATTCTTAGGCTTTTTGAGTGGGAAACATTTTAATCTGTAGTTTCCTGACACTCTCTTCTAAACAGTTTGTCCCCAGTACAACATGTGAACTCTACATGCCATGTTTCATTGGCAAATTAATGAGGACACGAAAACCCAGCATCAACATATCATAAAAAATGCAAAAGCATTGAACACTTAATTACAGCTGGAGCTGTTCCAAAAGGCTCAGTAGCTGAAAGGATTGAAGAGCAACAGTTTCTAGGACTGGCTGACTGTCTAAATCACATGTATTTTTCTGAGATCTGTTGTTATCAGTGATGGTGAAATCAGAGGCAGATGAAATGAGCAATCCCCTGCTGGCATTGATGCACAGTAGAGTGTCTGATTCAGAGCAGACACCAATGTTTTGCCTGGCAGATGCAGTGCATGGTCACATGCCTTGAGGTGTAGCATGAGTGAGTGTGTGGTTGGCCTTTTCTTTCAGGTAACGAGTGACAGAATGAGAGAAAATAGCCTCAAGTTTCAACACAGAAGATTTACATTGGATATTAAGAAAAATGTCTTCAGTGAAAGGATTGTTGGACATAGGCAAAGTGGTGGAATCACCATCCTTGGAAGTGTTAAAGAATTTGTGGATGTGACACTTGGGGACACTTGGGGTTTAATGGTAATATGACAGTGCTACGTTAATGGTTGAACTCAATGATCTTAGGGCTCTTTTCCAACCTTAGTAATTCTATGGTTCTGTGAAACAGTAAGTTGTACCTCAAATGTGCCTCAAAGGATGTATTAGATAGGAGGGATGGTTTCCCCACATGAGAGGCAATATGCTGTGCAGGACCTGTTCCAAGGTGCCAATAATAGGTTTTTCAGTGGGTGTCTAATGTCCTCATATGGACTGAGAAGACCAAATTCCACCACACTTCAGGCTTAAATGCATGACTTAGCCAGTGGTTTACTGAGTTACTGGCTTTAGCAGTTCTGTGGATGGAAATTTCCACTGCAAATATGAAGTAAAATATGTTAGTTTAACCCTTTTTCCTTGATACTAGAATTTACTCCTTACTTGTAATGTCCTTGGAAAGGTAGAATGGTTAATTATTATGTCTCAGACATTAGGCAGTAACTTATTAAACTGAGAAACCTTGATGTTGGATACCACAGAGGCACCTGAAGAATTTTCCAGGATCCTGCTGTACCCCAGGGAGTCATGATGGCTGCAAAATCTTCTCCAGGGAAGGTGGTTATTTGAGGGAACTCAGAGGAAAGCAGGAGTCTGCTTCACCATAAATAACCTCAGAGCAAAGAAGAAGGCGTGATTCCTGAAGATACGGAAGGGAAATGGGACCTTCGCTAGAATTTCCTTAAAAGATTTTTTAGGAAAAGGATGAAGTGTGAATACGACCACCTTGCATTGCAACAATGCACATGGAAGCAGTTGGGGGAAGCTGTTTAGTTTGGGAACGGGGATGTGTGTCAGGAGCTTGCTGCTGACTACATGGAGTGGAAATGGGAGATGGGGAGGCTGCAGTAAGTCTTTCTGTTTGGATGGGGGAAGCCAGATAGCAGTGCCTGGGTGTGTGCATTGCCATGCTCACAAAATCCAGGAGTGGCTGGAGGGGGTGACAAGCTGTTCAGTGTGCCCTCTTTGCAGAGGACATTTCCATTTTGGCAGAGGTGGCTTTTGGATGTGTGGGGACACAGCTATGGGGTATGATCCCACCTCTCTCAGGCCCAGTAACAGCATGAATTGTAAATTGGGTTTTCTGGGACAACACACCTCTGCTCAGCTCTGTGTCAGGAGCTGATACAAATCTGTCTCTTGGCTTCACACCAGTGACAGCCCTCAAGGAGACTGGGAAGGTAAGTAGGGACTGTCAAAGGAGCCTCTGTTTTCCAGTTTTTTGCCTTTTTGCTCTGTGAGCATTTTTTTGCAGCATTTCCTCCATTACCTCAGATGCTTTCAACTCTTGAAAACAATTTTGTCATTTTTCTAACTTTAAGAAGTGGGGGCTTGATTGCCTTATTTTATGTCTTCCTTGTGATTCCTAAATGCTCTCCCTGCAAAAAAAAGTGAACTTAGTTTCTGAGCCTGTAAAGAAGTGTTACAGAGTATTTTTATATAAGCCAGATTAATGGTTTTAGAAGACGATGCATTTATCATAAGACAGCGTTTTGGCAGCAAAGTGAGCTTCAGTGAGCAGTTGTTTTCAATCTTGTCACGCATTTTTGAAGAGCTAACCTGAATTTCCTCTTGAATTTGGAGTTTTAAAAAATCATGACTCAATCCCATAATAAAATAAAAGACAAAAAGCAAAAACACCCAAGATTTTAGAAGTATGTATTTTGAAGGAGAAAAAAGATTTTAAAAATTCCTTCCCTGTATTTGTCTGTGTCCTCCTAAATTGCAATTTTTCTTGGTGGACCTAAACTAATCACATAGAGAGATTTACGCATTATAAATGAACACCCTGAAATTTAAGTCAAACAGAAACTATAAAAGCTAGAAAATAAATCTTAATGTAATATTCCAGGGGGGTCACATAATGGAGTTTTTTTTATCTTTCAATAGTTCAAATTCAATGTCAACACTTGATAAAAATTACAACAGGAATTAGAAACAGCATTTCATCTTGCATAAGTTAAGAGCAGAGAAACTGTTCCAATGATACCACCCCCCCACCAAATAGCTGTAAATTATTTATCACTGTCATTCTATCTCAGAGTAGAAGTCTAATAAACCACCCAAAGTGGTTGCTTGAAGTGTGTCCCTTGGGAGTTCATGAGGATGACAATGTGCCAGCCCACACTTGAGCAAGAGCAGAGCAGGAATTCTTTCCCTTAATGACACTAGTTCTGTGAATTGCAGTGTGTGAACTAAGCTGGACCCAGAATGACAGACTTTCCTAAAAATGACTTTTTGGTATTGTGGCCAATTCAGGCAATTCAAAGTTGTTCCCTTTGGTGCATTCTTCATTTCCTTTTGTTTATCTCTAGATGAAGCCTAACAGTAGTCCATTATGCTTCTCTTCGCAGTACTCAGTGGGATATATTTGCAATTTAAGGTAGGTAAAAACCTGAGTACAGAAGGACCAAGTTTGGAGCTGGAAACAGTGGCATTCTTGTGGGGGACAGTTAAAATTTAAAGCATGGTGCTATGGTTCTTTAGGTTAAAAAAAACCAAAAAGGCAGGAGAACTATGAGAGAAAATTTCTATTTCAACAGCAAGCTTTGGGGCTGTGCTAGCGATCACGTACACCAGAAAGGAGATGTGTGTCATGCTGCCTTTCCAGGTATTTGCTTTTATAATGCAACTTTCTGAAAGATGATCAAGCTAGAAGAGAGTAAGAGGGAGAGCAGGCAGAACGACAGTGTTTACATTCTGGTTATCCCTCCCCATTGTTCAGTGTGTTTTACCTGCCTGGATCAAATATCTCTAATGTGCAGGTGCTCTTTGCTGTGGTTTTCCCTGGCACTTGGCACAGATAGGCACAGAGGTCCATGGCACCACTGGAGTGGAAGCTGTGGTGTTGTACCCTGCTGGACTCAGAGCCCTTCCCACGGAAAGTATTCTCCTGGATGCTAGGGGTCTCAGGAATATTATCACTGTGTGGAAGAATGTGGTTAGCTGAGGGGGACACACACATAGCAGTGATCTTGGTCTGTGAAAGCCCCTTCCGAGTGCCACAACAGAGCCCACTCCCTGGGGATGCCTCCATGGAGGTGAGTGGAAAAACTGAAGCTTTCTGTTCAGATGTCACAACAGACTTTGACAGATATGGAGGTAAAAAAGGCTGCCCCACTTTCACATGTGAAAAGTCTGCAGTGATCTGGAGAATGTCAGGAGGCTGTTCCTGGAGAACACGAGGGACAGAGAATCCTTCTCATTCCACTCTCTCCAAGATGCCCAGTAGCAAGAGTTGGAGAGTTTCTGTTCTTCCTGCATTGCTGTCAATAATTCCTTCCCTTCCTCTCTACCTTGAGAGGATCTTTACAGCAGGATCAATCTTTCTCCCCAAAGCATCCAGAACTGGACTTTAACCATGCAAACTGCAAGCTGCTGACACATTAAAGAGTGTCTTGCCCACGGGAAATTGTGTTCTTTATTCCCTTTCAGCCAAACTGGATTTTTATCCTAAGATACACATATTTCCATCTCTTCTGAAATCCCTCTAAAAGAAATCAGGCATTTGCAGACATGTTTTAGATGTGAAAGTAAGTGGCAGCATTTTGCTTAACAGATGTGTGTTTCCTTGTCTGTAGGCTGTGGATTTGCTGCAGGGACTCTGAAAACTGTGGGGTCACATAGTGACTGTATATTAACTAAAGCTTTTGGGGGTTGCTGAGTGTAAAGTCTCAACAGTATTCAGTGTGGTAGTCAATGTGCTGATCTGCATGTGTCTGGCTTTGTTCTGTACTACCTGTCAAATGAGAAACCAAGATTTTGCAATAATTATGACTCTTATTCAGGGAATTGCACAGAAATTAAAGGTCATCTAGAAAAAACAAACAAACAAAAAAAGCCAGCCTCAAAAAGAGAAGGCAGTGATGAAAACATCTAGTACCAGGAAGTTGAAACCCCCCTCCAAGCTACACCTTAATATTCTCCACGGAAACACAACACAGGAGTTACAGTGCATTTGGTGACTTTACCAGATCTTACTGACTGTTCTCAACACTGAAAACAAATGCAAATCGCTCAGGGGGCAAGCAACCGTCAAAGGCTCCGTTCCTTTCATTCCCTTTCTTGTCCTTTCTCTTTCAAACCCTGATACTTGCTTTGCAAAGTTTATTATTAGCAGCCGTACCTGAGACTGAGGAGGATGTTGTAGGAGGAGAACTATAGATATTTCTTTTCTTTAGATAAAATAATGTCTCTTTCTTGGCATTGAGTGTCTTGAGTAACTTCACTGTGGTGTGCCAGGGTGTGGGAGTGAAATGGAACCAGTGATCTTTGAAAAATCACCTTGAACAATTCATTTAATTTCCAGGCTGCTCTGTATTCATCCCTGGCCTGTACAGCATCCCTCGAAGTTCTGTTGCCAGTTTATAGAAAAGAAAACAGTTAATACAGATGTTTGTGGTATCTACTGTGGAAGGTTGGAATTCAACTAAAAGGGGCAAAGCAACCCATTTTCATTTAACACCAGATATACAGAAGACAGCACAGCAGGAACTGCCTTTCTTTTCTGTGTTACTTTACTAGGGTTTTGCCAGGCTTGGTAACTCACAGCCATAATAATCCTAATAATAAATTTCCTTGGCCAGCACAGAGAACCAGGGCAGATGCTCTTCTCTCTGCACTGAGCAGTGCTGGGGTGGTGGGGAAGACTGGGTCAGACCAGAGCTGCTCTGCACTGATTAAATGGCTTGAGAGCAGTGCTGCTGTCTGGCCTGTGTGGCCAAGTGTCTTTTTGCAGAGCCCAGAGGCAGAAGAGGAGCAAGGCAGGTCTCCTCTTATTGTGGGATAAGGGTGCAAGTGTTTGAAATTTCTAACACCGGTTCAGAAATGTTCCTGTTTTGGGGAATTGCTTAAGCATCTTCTCTTGGAAAGCAGTAAAGCCGGGATAATATTGAGATGGTCAGAACGCCTTATCTTCTTTCATTTAATATATCAGGTGGAATAGTCTCTGTTAAGTCTCTGTGAGTTATTAACTCTTTTTTCCTAGCTAGAAAAAAAATGTAGGGGGTTTTTACAACTTTCTGTCAGATATAAAAACATGATAAAATGAAAGTGGCTTCATGCTGTAATGCACTGGGACATTTCTCCTGAGAATGGAGTTGGTCAATGCAAAATTAATATTGATTTTATCACTGTTACCTCTTCTAAGGAAAAAGGTCCTTGCAGATTTAAGAGAATGTTCTTTTTGTGTGGCAATCTTTGGGGAGTTGTGCTGCCTGTATTTAGGGTCTCTGGAGGTCCAAGTCTTTCAAGACTGAATGTAGTCCTAGATGAGGATCAGAGTGATTCAATATCATAACAATTTAAGCTGTAAGAAAAGGGACCAGTGTAAGCACAGTGAGAGTCTAAATGCTTGCCCCAGAGCCCATTAGACATAATGAGACTTGGACCAGCCTCCACCCGGACTTCTTTTCTCAGGACTACAATTGTAGATTAAAACCTTGTGCAAATCTTTGTGTTTCTCCCTTCTCCACAGTACTTCGCTCAAAAATTAATCTTACAGAATAGGGGGATTTTGGCCACCATGACCCAACCTGAACAACATATGTCTGCACAAGGTGTTTTCAAAATACAGTTTCCAGCCACAAGAAATTATTTCCAGGTAGTTCCAGCCCTGGTTTTATGTGCATGGATCACCAAGGTCTGGATCCTGAGTGAACTGCAGGGAATACAGACACAGGAATGAACAGAGCACACACCAGAGTTAGGTAGATTATATAGTGATATATAGGTATCTGACAGGATGATTGGTAGAGAAAGGAGGTCAAATCTGACATTCATTGTCTCATTTACAGCCTGATAAATCAGTCTTTATCTTTATTCTCAGCTGTTTGGCTTCTGCCACCCACAGCCCCCATGACTCTATCATTATAATGAATAATTCAATGAATATTATTAAACTTCAACTATTATTACCTATTTCAAACTTCCTATTGAATGGTTTATGGGATTTTCAGGAATTGCTGTATATCAACTCTGGTTTTTATAGGTTTTTTAAATGGCACAGGGAAGAAGCAGGTGGTGTTTGTTGGTATAGCAAGCAAACAATTCATTGGAAGTGGCATAATTGATAGACTAGAAAAATATAATTACAACAGTAAGAAGGAAGAAGAGACCAGAGAGTCCTTGAGGCTTAAAAGCAACAAAAAGACAGTAAAAGAAGAGGAGCCATTTGTGACATTCACGAGTGGAAAGATTGAAGGCCACGGAGATTTACTTGAAGGAATACATGGATCGAGCATCAATTGTTTGTACAGGTTTGAGAAAAAATTTTAAAAAAAGTACCAGTAAGGCTGGGAGGTGAACAGAGACAGGACAGCAGGGTTTGCATTTTAGCTTTAGGCAATGGTCAAAATGTGGCTGAGAGAAAAATGGCAGCAGTTAGAGAGAGGTGAACAAGGACAAGAAAGGAAAAAAGCAATTCCGAAGCAAAGCAGTATTGAAGTGCAGTTTGCCCTCACCTAAACCTGTTTTGCTCTTTTCTACTTTGCAATACAAATCATGAGAACAAAGCGTTTGCCTCAGCCCCTTGCCCAGAGAACAGCGGCCCTGCGAGCCCTCGGTGAGTGCGAGGCTCAGGACTTCGGGCACTGTGTGCGGAAGGGTCTCTCACACTGCACCGTGCAGGGTGTGTTGGTGTGGGCCGGGGCTGCTCCTGCCCTGCTTGCCCACTTGCTCAGAGCATGGGGCTAAGCAAAAGGAATCAAGTTCCTGTTCACTTTTCTGTTAGAGATGTTTCCAGTGCCTGGAATATTCGACATTTCAAGGACACCACAAAATTATTTCACTTTCTACAACCCTGTATGTTTTTCCTATTTCTCGTAGCCATCCCCATTATCTAAAATTGTGGGAATTTCTTATATGGGGAGAGACGATACATTAGGAGTGAAGCTCTTAAGGAAAAAATCAAAGAGCTGATGTTTCCTTCTCTTTCTTTTTCCTTTCTCTTCTCTATTTGACTTTCACCTCAGTAAATATTGATGTTGAATGCTGGAGAGATGGGTTTCTCACAGTTAGTCATACTAAAAGATATCAACATATTTAATTTTCAAAATCCTACCCTATGTTCATTCTCCAAGTGTGGTAAATGTGCCACTTCTTTCCCCTTATTCAATGAGATATTTTGATATTAAATTATTTTCAAACTTATAATTTCTATTTGTCTTATTTTCTTAGACAATTTGGAAAAAAACAAGGTAAAGTAAAAAGAAAGTTTTTGAAGTCACTGAAAAAAATAATCCAGAACTGTCCTTTAGTCCTAGGAAAGCTATAAATAGGTATTCACCGTTTGTAGCAGGAAAATTGCATGAAGTTATTAAAAAAAAGAATTATAGAGACATGAGTAAATTAGGTATATGAGAAAGAGTTAAAACTTTTTGTGGGGGAAATCAAGTGCCACAGAAGAGTCAAAGAGTACAGGTGTGACAGTGACCCAGGTAATACAGTGTAGTTCAGTTAACAAAACATTTTGACGAGACAAATCTCAAAGGACTTGTACAGTAACTAAGCTGTCATGGAATGAATGCGGATGTCCTCTCTTGAATTAACTGTCAAAAGATAAGAAACCAAATGAAGGAATAAATGGACTGCTTTCTCACGGAGAGGCCATCAGGGGAGTCGTGCTGCATCTGTGCTTGTCAACGTATTTCTAAGTGGTCTGAAAAAGAGGCTGAATTCAACACTAACGAGTGAGAGTTTATGGAAGAAGTGAGCCATTAGCACCATGATGAAGAGACTGGCTGAAGAGGGGATTGAACAGGCTCAGTGAAAGAACAGTACAGCTATCAAAGACAACCAAACAAATGCATCTTGCAAACCAACATCTCTAAGTCTCCATCAGAAGCTGAAACAGGGGAATAGGAAGTATCACAGGGGAAAGGTGTCCCTGTGGATATTCTTTCTGCTCCTTCCACAGGTTTCTGCTATCAAACTCATCTGCAGGATGCTGACTGGAGTGGCTCTTGGTCTGGTGAAGTACTGGAGCTGCTCCAGTCCTCATCTTCTCATTCCTCCTCTACACAACTCTTCCCCCCTGAGAGTTAGAACAAAATCAATTGAGTTAAAGCAGATCACATCAGTGAAAAAAAAGGGGGAAAAGCACTCAGTACTTTTTTTTCTTCTGGGATGTGCAGATGCCGTGACAGGCAGCCTCACTTCGGAAACACTAAAAGTGTAATGGTATTAATAGAATCACTTTCTTAGGCCTGTGAATATGGAGATGATCTGTCACTTACAAGTGAATGATGACTCAAGACTTGTAACTGCTGGACTGCATAATATGGCCACAAAATGCTTCCACAAGCATTGTCCAGGAAATTATTGCACAAAATGCTTCCCCAAGCATGAGTCCAGAAAAGTATTGCACAGCTGTAGCACAAGTGTGGAGGAGATTAGTAGAGACTCTCAATAGATTTTTAGGTTCTCTTTTTAAAAATACCTTCCATTCTCAATAAAGCTTGATTGCATATAGTAGCTAGCATGAAGGCAAGAAGCAGCTATAGCAAAGTCTTAGGGAGAAAATGCTAGCATATTTGGATATGCTGACAATGTAGCTTCAGAATGGAAAAAACTTGCAGTATCTGAATCAGAGAAAGAAGGACAGGATCACGATTCTGCAACCTTAAAAAGAGGAAAAAGTCTGTCAAGAAAATGATTCCCCCCTGCCCTGAGTAAGTATTACACTCTTTATCACATGCAGTCCAAGAATCTCCTGACTGTATCAATTAGAGTTTGATTATAAATAGGCAGAAAGGGTCTGTGAAGTCCTTTCTCCAGCTGTGATGGCTGGTGCTGTGCTTCCCTTGCCCCCAGGTAGAGAGGCAAGCAGAGACTGACAAATGTCTTGGGATGCTACTTCCAGATGACTTGGACAATACACTGCCAAAGTGTATGCTGGTTAGATCTGCCCTTGCCTAAAAGAAACTATTTCCCTGCTTACCCAAGGCAAGAAAGTTAATTATCTGGATAGATCTCCCTTGTTTCCCCTCTATCTCCTCAGTTAAATCTGGTCCAGGCTGAAACAGTGGATTCCTGCTGGAATCCCAGGCCTGGAACCAATTCTTAGATTTGTGTCCAAGGACAGGATACATGACAACAGGAGACACACAGGCTCCCATTTGAGATCCATAGGGGGAAGAAACGAGGGTGTCATTGTAAAGAGGTCCCAGTTTCAGTATGCATTATGACCAGCTCTTCTAAACTAATAACACACATGAACTAAATCCATGGAAATTCCACAATACAACTTTGGTGTTACAAGCTAAACTAAGCTGGTCATGTCCTCAGTTGATTCTAATTCAAACTGAACAGAGGGTTTACCCCAGCTATGCAGATGTACTCTGGTGGAAAATTCAGCCGCATGGATTTTGCTTGGCTTTGGGATTATGACATGTTAGATTTATTGGCTCATTTACTACAGTAAATGAGAGTCTCTGGCTTGAGCAACCACCAATAGCAGAGTGGTGAATGGACTGGCTGAGGAGCAGGACAGGAATGGAGGGAGAACATTTGTTCTGAACGACAGAACACTGTCCTCCTTCCTGTCCTAGTCCATCATGACTGCTTTCCACAGCCACTGGACGTGATCTGCTTTGCCACTTGAATTGAACAAACAAAACTTTTTTCTTAAATGAAAAGTGTTGTAACGAAAAGAATTTGACAGGCCATGGAATATACTACAGAGCTTTTTTGAAGTGAACTAGCTTCACTATCACTAGAAAGAAAAGGGATTTTCTGGTGCTAATTTCCATGCTAAGAATTGAAGTATAAAGAATGCAATGGATTTCTTGTATTTGTACACAGGGCAAGATGGTTTTTGGTTTTGCAGTTACCTGCTGTTGAGATTGATATTGAGATATCCAAGCATGATTTGGGAATCATGAGAATTTGAGGAACTTGTGCCAGAAAGTGTAGGCTTCTGAAATTATGGATTAAAAATATCATAAGCTGAGTGAAAATGGGCAAACGAAGACAAATGAAACGTGATGATTTTTAATGTGACAATATGAAGCTGGTGAACATGATGATCACATGTAATGAATGAGAAAAATATTTTTCTCTGATTCAATTTCTGACTCAGAATTCGAATATTTTCTTGAAAAATTACTAACAAGTGTACATTTTAGTAAGGAGGGAATCTGCCTAACTTAACAAAATTCAGAGAATATGTTTCACAAAAGATTTTAGAGCATTTGAAGGGAGACGACTGAGAATAACTGCAGGTTGAATGCTACTGGGATGATTCTTCCAAAATGTTTTCCCTATTTTATTACCTTATCATTAATATAATATTTCCTTAATCTTGTGGTAACTGGTAATGATCGTTACTAGCAACAATAGAGCAAATTTGTAGCAGACTATTTCTAGTTTGCTATATGAGGACTTGAGCTCCTAGAGAAGTCTCGTGTGTTGGCCATGGCCCCTGTGAGAGAGTACAGTGACAATGTCCAGAGCAGATCAGATGCAAGAGAGGAGCGTATGGAGAAATACCATCCACTTGCTGTCTAACTCAAACTTTCACTCCTACTTTTCAGTCCTACTTTGAGTGCTGAGCCACAAGACTTCTGTTCTTGCAAAGCTTTCCCTGAGGCAGCACCTTTCATTGCACCGAGTTACGTCCTGCGTGTGCTACAATGAATTAACGTTATTTTGCTGCGTGTGCAGCGTTGCCATTGACCTGATCTGTTCTCATATCACCTGGGGAGAAGTGTTTTCTGCAGTGCTAGACACTGGCAAGGACAGTATTTGACGTGAGTACCCTTTGAAGTATAAAGCAACTGGTACCATAAAATGATTTATACAGTCCTGGCATTTTCAGCTACCAAGGGGAACTGCTTTGGAGTATTCGATAAAGCCCTTTGTCAAATCTGGCTTTACATGTTGCTTACAGCCATAAAGAGAAATGTGTGAGAACATAACCTCCTCAGTTCTCCCCAGAAGGTACAGAAGGACAATTTGTTCAGTACAATACTTGATGCTAACAGTGGAATGGTTTCTGGATTATCAGCTTGCAACCAAGGAAGTTATTAATGCCGAGAAGTAATTTTGAGCTGAATTCATAATCTATAATCAATAATAGATAAATATGCACCCAGCAGAAGAGAGAATACAGGCAATTACTGTGCCAATTACTCCACTGGTGTGAAAAGATGTGACCCAAAGAGAACCAATTCCTGGGAGCTGGTAACCTGGCATGACACTTACTGTGATGCAGTCAGAATCCTCGAAACAGTCATGTGTTATTTTTGGCTTTCCTCCACTCGAAATCACAGAATGGGTCAGGATGAAAGGGACAGAAGAAATGCTCACTTTGTTCAAAATATTAAAAAGGAAATTGTTTTAGATGACTAGGAAATTGAATAAATTACTTTTTCTGTGATTTTTCTATTGCTCTTCTTCTCACTCTTCACATTTTCTAGCCCTTCTCTTGCACTGTACATTTGCAAACCCTTTGTACTTTTTCAAACATCAGAACCACTAAATTGCACCGTAAGCCTGGCTTTTCAAAGTTAGCTAAAATTTTTAAAACTACAAATGGTTCAAAGAACAGCAATTGTCTTTCAACCATGAATTCTGCTCTTTTTTACTGGCTGGGCAAAGTGAGAAGGAAAGAATAAGGCAAAACACTAAAATGTCCAGTTGTAACCAAAGGTGGATTGTAAGTAATAACTTTTAAACCAAAGAATTGTTAACTAATTAGTAAAAAGCCAACTCCAGCCCTCATCTTTCTGTAATCTTCACTTACACTAACAGTTCTCATTGAATTTTCCTTGGGGAGTGAAACAATTGGCATAAACTTAAAGAAAAAGTAAATCTATACTTCTACCATTAAGAGTCAAGTTACCAGCCTGATGGTACAAGTCCAGGAGAAGAAATCCCAAGCCTGTCCCATAGTTCATTTCAAGCATTCCTTTTCACGCCTGTTGTTGTTAACGGGGTTCCTATTTAATTCTGGTGCAAGTCTCTCTGAGCTGCTGTACTCCAGCCATGTAACGACCAAAAGTGTGGAGAGCTGCATGACTTTCCCAAGCAAGGAGCAAGAGGCATTGTGTGGAAGAGAAGGGAAATGGATCCTCCTGGCTGTCCTTGGCTGCTTTGTGTGGAAAGCCATCGTCTTCTCAGGGTTGGAGCATAATAATTTATAGACTGTACTTGCAGCCAAGCCTCTGCTGCCCTGAAAAGTTGTTTGTCCCCAGCAGTACTGAAGAGAAATCACTCCAATACGAGTATATTAAACACATGAACAGCTCTGACTAGAGGCAGAGTAATAATTTGTTTGGTAAGCTCATTTATGCTGTATTGAATTCATCTACAGGCTGACCAACAGTTCCATCAGGTGCTTTTGGAGCAGTCAGATCCAGAATCATGACCTCAAATCTGACATCAAGCCAAAAGGTCCTCCCCACTTCTTTACTAGAGTGGTAAAATGAAAATTTCAAGCAAGCAGAGGTGTCCTGTCACCCTGACTCACACCATATGCTGTGCAGACAAAGCATATAGCAATTTTTTCAGCAGTGTGGCTTTGCCAAGCTTTGGAAAATTAATGTGCTCTGAACATGTTTGAAGTGCTTAACAGTTTGATGTGGCAATGACAGGTAATAGAATTTTAATAAAATTTGGGCATTTTTCTCTCTCTGGATGTAAAAGCTTCATTAGTGCAATAACACGGAAGCACTTGCATTCATATTTTCATGCCGATTCAATGCAAATTATAGTGTGCTAGCACATTGATATGTAACAGAGGCAGACTGCAAATTTGCCTGTGAAATACTGAAGAAGAAGACATTTTGTTTTCCTGAATGTAAAATGGGAGAAAGAGGTCATTAGAAGTCTACTTTTCTACAGGGGAGCCTGAGATAAGCCCTTCATTTTTGGCTACACATGTACATAGCAATTGGAGTAAATAAGCCATAGCAAAGAGAAAGTTAATCTATTTTTTGAGGGATAAGGCAAAAGTAGCCTGGCTTCGCCTACGTCAGCATTGCACTGCAACCTGCATGTTAAAAATGCATTGTACAGAATACATGGAATAGGAATAACTGATGAATACCACAAAACAGAGATGCTGAGAGTTTTACTACACTGTTGGATAAGGTTTGGGTATTTGGTAGTGACAGATGGTAGGCATTTGTAAATAAACAAAAAGGAGGATTTCTCTCTTCTTGGGAGAAATTCAGGGCTATCACAGAAGTCCAGAATAAGGGGTATGGAGCTATGTTAATAATGAGTTTTGCTCTCAACACTTTCATTTGCCTGTGTACAGACAGGTGATACCAGGCCTCGCACTGTTCTGGCTCCCTGAGATCCCTTTCTACGTCATGACTACAGAAATACACACCTGGGCTCTAGGTCCTGCTCCTACTGTGGGCCATGGAAGCAAGACTCAAGTCCTTCCTGTTGCATGGCACTACCATTCCTTCTCATGGCAAGTGCACCCTGTCCCCATGCAACCATTTTCTTCTGAAGGCAAATCAATCCAACAGAACTGCTCTATTGCACATCCTTTGCATCCTTAATGAGCCAAGATGCTCATTACTGTCCCTTTCTGTGGAAACCTAAGCTTAAAAAAAAATAAATTCCAGCCTTTAGCAGCTCAGGTTAGAGCCTTAGTTTCCAACTGTGAAATAACATTTCTTTTAGACCTATGATTTTTTTTCTTTCCCTCTTCTCACTGTGCCTTCCTATGCCCCAGAGGAATTTATTGTTGTGTGTTGAAATATCTTCTATTCAGACTGCCTCCAAACATCAAATGTAAGCTTGATTAATTATCAAGGAGATCATCCCAATTTATACTAAGTCATGTGCTAATTACATGTACCCTATGAGTATTTCACTCTCATTTATCTTGTGAGTGCTCATTTTGCAGATTTGTAATGAACACGACAACTGCAAGTGCAACCAGTACTGTGCACTGTCAAATAAAGGCATGGAGGGATTGGGCTCTTAATTAAAACTGGTATTTGCTTTGCATTACAAGTGCTCCTACTGATCTTGCTTCCAGGAAAGTCTGTTTATTAAAAACATATTATTCCTAAGAGACAGATAAAAGACACTGAGACACTCTGGCAACACCAAAAGAATCACTTAGTATTGAAAACACTTTCATACCCTCAACGAATTAGAGTCTATGAAAAACACCACCCGTTAGACCTGAAGGGCAACACACTCTTATGCAGTACAGTTAAGCTTTTCTCCTCTGTCTGACCCATAATCCAAAGAACTCAATCCCGCCTGTGGTTTCTTTCCTCCAATTGGGTCTGGCCTAGATTATCTCACCAAAACTGTCTGTAGAGCTCACAGATAATTCTGGTGAGAAGCACAATGAAGTTGTCTGTGAGTCGTCATTGGTCAGAAGACACTGTTTGCTACCAGCTTCAGAGCCTACATGAGCATCTGCAATTTGGAAATGAAAAATGGTTTACTTATATTTTTAAAGACCATCTCATTCCTCCTCACAATCTAAAAAACAGTACTCATGGTTTTAACACAAGAAAAAATGTGGATAGAAATACCTCAGCAACCAATACTTCTGGGAAAATAAATCCTTTTTTTGGGCATCAGCATTCCTCTGGCAGTTTATGGTCTGCCTTGGGATGGATTTCCTTTGGTTGGATGTAGGTTTATCAGGGCAATTACCTTTGAGAGTGATAACTTTATGTCAGAAAAACAGTACTGCTTCTCTCAATTCTATTCAGTATCCTATTACATTTGACTTATTTCCTATATTACTTTTTAGATCATCACCTGTTTCATTTCTTTTAGTAGGTTGGCTAAGTTTCTGATGAATGTGTTAGTTTCAGTATGATCTCTTTCATTCCTCTAGAAAACCCCAAATTAAACTATTCTAGAGTTGTGCCTGTACATGTGCACTCCTTCCCCCTCCCCAATAACTTCACTAAACTAATGACTGAACTTCAAGAAGTAATTTTCAACAAGAAATTCTCTTACTCACAACCCTCACATTTCAGAAATAACAAGACTGAAGATGACCTCTCGTGAAATGTCTCTAAAAAGTCTATCTTTTCTCCCTTTCCACACCCCAGAAGAGATAATTAAAACTCATGTAATTTCTTCACTAGTTCATGACTCCGTGACTCAGGTGCCATGTCCCTCTACTCAGCATGACCTTACAGAATTTGCGTTACAATAGCATAAAATAGCAATTACAAATAGTTTAAAAGTAAAAAAGCTTGTCTCTTGAAACACAAGAGTGTTTCAGCCCATCAAACTAAGTTTCTTTAGGCTAGTCAAAACATGTTGCAGCAGGAACAAACTGGCCGGTTATAAGGTATATTACCTTCACATATACTAAAACACATATCTTCCATTATAAAAATTAGGTCATTCCTATATGTTATCACCCTGGATACAAAGGTTCTGCTTCATGAAGGCTTTCTAAACACAGATTCTTCTTTAATTACTACAACTAGAATTGCTAAAATGAAACCCTTTCCATAGAAACATTTTGATTCACGGGGTATGATTGATTCTGACCAACCTGATCTGCTTTTATGACCAGGTAATCCACGTGGTGAATGAGGGGAATGTTGCGGATGTGTCTACCTGGATTTCAACAGAGCCTTGGATACTGTCTCCCATGGCACACCCCTGGAAAAGCTGGCAGCCCGTGGCTTGGACAGGTGCACCCTTCGCTGGGTTAAGAACTGGCTGAGTGATTGGGCTCTCAGAGTGGTGTGCATGATGCTGCGTCCAGTTGGTGTCCTGTCACCAGTGGTGTCCCCCAGGGATCAGTGTTGGGCCCAGACCTGTTTAATATCCTTATTGATGACCTGGGTGAGGGGATTGAGTCCACCATTAGCAAATTCACAGATGACACCAAGTTGGGTGCGAATATCGATCTGCCGAGGGACGTGGACATGCTGGATAAATGGGTCAAGACCAATGGTATGAGGTTCAACAAGACCAACTGCCAGGTCCTGCACTTTGGCCACAATAACTCCTGCAGCATTCAAGGCTGGGAGCAGAGTGGCTGGAAAGAGGCCCAGTGGAAAAGGATCTGGGGGCGCTTGTTGAGAGCAGCTGAACATGAGCCCGCATGTGTGCCCAGGGGGCCAAGAAGGCCAATGGCATTCTGGCTTGTATCAGCCATAGTGTGGCCAGCAGGATCAGGGCAGTGATTCTCCCCCTGTGGCCCTGGAGAGGCCCCACCTCGAAGCGGTGTCCAGTTCTTGGCCAGTCACTCAAGAAGGTCAATGTGGTGCTGGAGCGAGTCCAAAGAGGGCAAACAGGCTGATGAAGGGTCTGGAGCACAAACCCTATGAGGAGCAGCTGGGGGAGCTGGGGTTGTTTAGCCTGGAGAAAAGGAGGATCAGGGGTGATGATACTGCTCTCTAAAACTCCCTGGAAGTTGGGAGTCGGCCACTTCTCCTGGACAACCGGTGACTGGAGGAGTCTTAAGCTGTGCCAGGGAAGGTTTAGATTGGACATCAGGAAGAAATTATTCACAGAAAGGATGATTAGACATTGGTGGAGTCACTGTGCCTGGAGGTGTTTAAGAAAAGATAGAACATGGCACTCAGTGCCATGGCGTGGTTGACGTGGTGGTGTTCAGTCATAGGTTGGACTCGATATCAGAGGTGTTTTCCAGCCTAATTGATTCTGTAATTCTGTAATATGTTACCAGCTGTGTATTCATCAGAGGAGCAAAGCCAAACTGGTCTCTGCTAGACCTTCCAGTACTGCACAACTCTCCTACAAGTGGCTGACTATTCTAGACCTGTCCTTGCCACAGTGACTTTTTTATTCCTGCTTTCCCACTCTCATTCTGCCAAACAGAACTGCAACCAGCTAACATTGCTGCCAAATGCCTATCAGTACCAATCTGAATACAGAGCAGGCAGTGAGCTTGTTGACACCCATACTTAAGTCAGAATAATGTTTCTTATCCAGTATGTTTATTTTTATGACCTTGATGACATATTTATAAAATTCAGTTTTTCTGGTTTGTGTTTGCTCACACAGCAGCTGTGCTTTGTCCTTTAAAAATACAACATAGTCCATATGCTTGGCTAATTTTAAACTACATAGGTCTCACAGGTCATCTAAAAATAAGTTTCTAACGTTCACATGTACGTAGAACCATCATTTGACCAAATATGGCAGCATAAAGGGGTCCTTATCAGGTCTTTGGCTTATTCTACAATGGCAATAATGACTTTAAAATACACAACAAAACCATAAACAAGCTCCATACTTCCTGTTTGCAAAACACCATGAACAGAAATTAATGTTTTTGTGCAAATAGAATTTCGGCTGGGGACATATTCAGCCTTCTCCCAGCAGTGATCAAGCAATAATATTTTGTACTTCCCTGAAAGCGTTTGGTTAATCACAACCCCTGTAGAGCAAGGATGGTGAACAGTTTGAAGGGAGAAATAATGTTGGAATGTAAAATGAAAAATTCGGATCCTCAGAATTATCAATTAAAGGTCTCTCTTTTAAATAAGCATAATCCAAACATCTTGTAATCAAACATTAAAATTAGAATTATTTTCTAAAGACAGACCCGAAATGTCTAGGCCACCTGGTTCCCCAGGCTCTTAGGTTTCTTCTTCCTCAGTGATCCTAGCTCAGAGAAGAAATCTCAGAGGGTCTGGACCTCTCAGACACAAAGCAATCCATAAAACAGAGCAGATCTGGATTTTTACTATCCAGGCCTTCTCAGGAAAAGTGTACCAACCTGGCTAGGAGAAAATGCCACGGATCATCTAATGTTTCGATAGAAAGACTATGAAGGCTTTAGCAAAATGTTTTAGTTTTCATTAACTGGGCATTTACTTGACAAAAAACAGAATGGAAAAGGTTTTCATGAGATAAGACCTTATGAAACCTGTATCTGTCACAGTTTAAAAGAACACCATGAGCAGTAGAATTAAGAGTGTCTGGCTTCTTATTGATTTTTGTCACAAATGGCCATCTTGGTGGACTTAATCATTTTTAGTAAAGGGTGAGCAGGTGGTTGAAGTCTCTCTTTTCTCACCTTCTGTTCTATTCACAAATCCAGTAGGAACTATGTATCTTTGAGAGAACTGCATTTCTTCCAACCCCACAGACAACTACATTCAGAGTTACTGGGAAAAGAGAGTCAGAATGTTGTACAGACATACACAAAGCACATAACTGCATCAAAAGGGTTTTGGCTACAAAGCCTACAATACAGGCTCTATTTTACCACTGCAGGAAGCACTGATGTTTTGCTTCTACAGCTGTACATCTAAATTAACATGCTCCATTCCCATGCTGTTATTCCATAGATAGGCATCAGGTTAAATCTGTTGCACAGAAAATAATTAAAATCCAATTAGAAGGAATTTTGGTCACTTAAGGTTTTAAGAATTAATTCTAAAGACCCCAATGCAGCTGTTTGGAAAGTAGTCACGGCCTACTTATTTGATGAAGAGAACTGGAATATGTAAGTCCTTCTTTTGAAAACCTCTCAAGAAATACTTCAGTATGACAAACTGTGGATGGCAATGGGATATTTTTAGTGTCATGTTTTAGTGCATTACAAGTCTGCTTGCACTCCTTCAGAAGAGGATGAGTCATTACCCACAGAATGCAATAAATTTAACTTGCTTTTCCGCTTAAGAAATATTATAAAGCAAAACAATTTCCTGAAATGTATACTTTTATCGAAGTTCATTCTTCACTGAGACTATATTTTTAAAACTCAATATTTTTGTCATGTGCTTAGTAGACATGACCCATCACTGGCATTCATATGACATTAATACAGTCTACCAGTATAAAATCCACGCAGCACAGATTTCAGGGAGAGCTCTACACCCCACGAAACTTTGAAGTTCTGATTGTGTTCACACATCTTACACAACTTTTAAAGATTTTCTTTAGTTTCCCTTTAACCATTTCCCCGTTTTGGTTAACACCTCCCACACTGCTGGTTTAGGTCATTAACAGTTCTTTTTTTTCAAGTTTTGGCAGTATTTGTCCAGCATCTACAATGGCACAGCTCTAGCATCACAGTTGTGCCCTATTGTAACAGAAAGGATAAACACATCTTTGTTGTTACTTTCTGAAAGCTGTGGGTATGGTTGATACTTCCTTAAATACTCCGTGTTGCACTCAAACGCAAAAAAGAATGCTCTAAGGATATTTGCCATCTGATTGTGATGGAAAGGGTTGTGCCTGTGTGACAGTATGAAAAGCCACTGTAAGGCATGGCTTCCTACAAAACAGAAGAAACAATGCTCTGTGGTTTCAGCTGAGCGCGTGAATTCTCCAACAATATTTCAGGGCTTTCTGCAGCAGCAGTTTTCATAAGTGAAAATGTTTTCAAAAATGAAGATAGACTTACACAATTACAGGAGCAGAGTTTGAACTTCATGGTAGGATGGATGCCCTAGTATTACAAAGCAGCTCCTGAGAGGAAACTTCTATAGTGGGAACTTAGTGATGTTTATTGAAGTTTAAGTGCGTATTTTTCCTAATTCATAGCAGCTCTCATGCACAATGTGCTCTGTTGAAAAAGCAAAGTCCACTTATATTTTCACACAGTTCCAAACTGATAGGGTTAGATTTCATGCAATTCAAAACAACAATGGTGCCTATTGTTCTTATATTATCACATGAATCCTTTTATGATGGTATAGAAGCATATTTTTTGCCTTCAATAAAGGAAAAAACATTTCAACAAAGTGTTTTATACAGACTGCATTATTCAGCTGGGGAGAACAGGTGAAAGGAGAAGCCAGAAAATCACCTGTTAGGGAAGTTAAGAAGATATTCCCAAAGTATTGATTTATCCAAGCAAACAACTAATTTAGTAACCCTACATAGAGCCCAGGGCACATGGAAAACTCACAGAAACTGCGGAAGAAAGGTCCATTCAGAGGTTACTGGCAGTGATCTATTATTGTTCAATGATTCTTGCAGATAAGCAGATTTTAAAGGCCACAAGGAAACCTTCCATCACCTTGCCTGTTTTCTGCAGGAACAGGATCCAGAGTGTCCTGTAACTTGTGTTTGAAGAGTTTTGCAATAACATATTCTATATTTAAGATGAATAATTTTATATTTGGTCTCTATCTATGTCTTTAAACTTGAGGAGCTTGCATTTTAGATGTTTGCAAGTGTCCCAAAAGTGGAATTTATGCATAACAACCTATCTTATAAGGCTTATAGCATTAAATCCTTTGTATTCTGAGAGCTGAGGTCTTTAAAGAGAGCAGAAAAGAAGGAATTTGTGGTGGGGAGGCTTAGTAAATTCCATCTAATTACTGTGAATATATCCAAAACATGAGAAAAAAAGCTCGTGAGTTAACTAAGACAGTGAAAGAAAAGCTGGGATATGGGAAGGCCTTCCCTACTTGCCTGCAATGTAGTGTTCCTGAGGCAAAAGAGAAAATAAAAACCTAGAGCAAATAAATTGACCATCTCCAGTGATGTGCTTGTCACAGCCATTAACTTGACAATGTTCTAGTTCTTGCTTCTGATTGAAGGCGTAAGTTGGGATGGCGTTATAGCTCTTTGACAGTTCAAAATATAGAGCATTTCAAACACAGGAAGAAAAGTTTTGCATTTCATTAAACAGCTTTTTGGAAGCATGATGGAAAACCCAGATGTACAAAGAGATTGCAAATGCTGACAGAGGCATTTACACCAAAGTTTCTAGGCTCCACTTTAAATTCAACTCCTGGCCTAGCAGTGCTTGGCATAGTCTTTGAGCAGCATGAATCTGAGAGAAGGAAAGGAATGTGAATGAGCACATTAGCCCAGATATCATAGATCTTGTACTTTTGGGACTTTATGAATTGGCAACATATGTTGGTAAAAAGCCTGAGAGATCAGCCAGGACCATAAGTTACTTAGGAAACGGCTTGTTTATGTGGCTTTAATTTGCTGCAACTGGCTTGCCTGTGTGAGGGCACGTGGCTACGAGTGTGCATAAAAGCCTCTTCACTACCCCACAGAATTCCAAGCAGACATACCTGCCATCCTTCCCCGCTCCCTGGAATGGCATGCAGCACTCCAGAGTAACAAAACAGCTACCTCCCCTTTCAGAGGCACAGCAGCAGGAAATATATCCTAAACCTATCTCATTTAGCCTGTGGAATTGCTCAGGTCTCTTGCCAGTTGGAAGGTGGTTGGTAGGCACTCACTGGCTTCTACCTTCTCTCAAACACAACTTTGTGTGATAGCCTGCTCTGATGAGCTGCACAAGAAAAGTCAGCCTGTAAATGAGGATGGATTGGCTGCAAGTGCTTGTTCAGTCTGAACCACCAGCACTCACTACGTGCCATGCACAGAAGGGTAACAGCTCAGTGCCAGAAAAGGGAAAAATGACTCAGAAAGGTCACAGCACAGCATACATTGGATTATGTGTGTTGGGAGACATGGCTTCTTGACCAACTCGTAGAGGTAAAAGCAAGCAGTCTGCTTGGAGCCAAGTACTAAACAGCAAGATCCAGGGAGTTGCACAGCAGCAGCTCCACTGCTGCCCCATTCTCCAAGAGTTGCAGGCGTTGGATGGGCAGCTTGGCCCTGGGGAGCACAGCGATGTCAGCTTCAGTACTGCATGCTGCTTTATTTCACCCTGACAACAGTGATTTAAAACAGCCAGCAATTCCTATGCTAGCACAGCCCCGTATCCAGTTTAAGACCCATGAAATTTGATCATTTAGCTTTTGCTTTTGGCTTAATAGCCACAGCTTGGCCAGCTCTCCCTGATATTTGTCCTAGTTTCCCTAAACAGCAGCCGGGGGACTTCCATTGTATTTCCTGAGGGAAATTCCAGTATGACCAAAATACAGGTCACAATGATTTTCCTGTTAGTTTCTTGGAGTACTAGAACATCACCAATCATCACAAATCAGTCTTTTAAATGAACACACTATACAGCAAAAATGTTTGAAAATGTTCCTAAAGGGTGAAGATTTTTGTAAGATTTTTGGTTATAGAATTCAAGAAGTCAATAGGGTGCTAATAACCATCAAAAACATCTGCTGAGGACTTTCTGAGAGCCATCAATAAACACACAGTGTTAGAATGGTTTGGGGAAAGGACACGGGAGAATATCTAGTTCCAACCCCTCACACTGGGACACCTTCCACTAGATCAGATTGCCCAAAATCCCTTCCAAATAGGGTTTGAACAATTCCAGGGCTGGGGCATCCCCAGCTTCTCTGGAAAATCTGTTCTAGTGTCTCACCACTCTCACAGTAAAGAATTTTTTCCTAATATCTAATCTCAATTTATCCTCTATCAGTTTAAAGCCATTCCCCCTCTTCCTATCACTACAGGCCCTTGTAAAAAGTGCCTCTCCAGTCCTCTTGTAGCCCCCTTAGGTACTAAAAAGCTGCTATATATAATATTCATATCTGCAAGGTGGTGTTACAGATACTATTTATATTTAAAAATTAAAGAGACTAATCTTTACTCTGGAGCTACTTTATTTAAGATCAAAGTACAGCTTGTTCTCTGGTGCAGGAGGGAGATGGAGATTGTTCAGCTGGTAATGGACATGCTACCAGACCAACAGTGGGGAGGAAGATGGGCTTTTTACCGTTTTATGGGGTTGAATGCACACAACATTCATCACCCAATCTGGAATTTTCCCATGACATCAAAATCAAAACTGTGATGCCACATACCCTCTCTGGAAATCACACCAGACTACATCAAGTGGCCATCTGAGTTGGTATCGTCCTGCCAATGCAGGACAACTGCTCATTAACAACTCTATTTCCTGGCAGTTAGAGTACAACTTTCAATGTGAAATCCAATCCCAAATTGTAACTATCCCAAAAGCTGGAATTGTGGTTCAGTTTGTGGCCACCTCTTGCAACACAGCTTTGTCAGGACATAAGTGAAGTTTGATTTATTTACTAATGGAAGGAATCAGAACATACCATAAAACTACAAATACAAAAAATATCCAGATGTGTTTTGTGGGGCACAGACAGTAAAAGCTATCCCTTGGGAGACTCTCCTCCAGTTATGTCAGGAGTACAGATCGATGTTTTCAAATTGGTTTAAGTTTTGTGTTGTACTTGTTGTACCACTACTATGTAAGTTTTGGTTAAAGAAACAGAAATAATTAATATTGTGGATTTTTTTTTGGGTTTTTTTTGTAAAAGCATTTCTGCATTCAAGCAAATGCTGCTGCCATAAACAGAGCTTTCAGTTGGTGAAAAGGGATAAAGGAGCAGGAAAGTGTTACTCAGAAACAGAGAGACCAGGGCAAAAAACCCCCCCAAAACAGAGTGTTAGAGAGAAACTAATCATGCTGAGCCAGCAGACTAAAGGAAAGCAGAGGAGTACATTGAACAGACATAGTGGAGAAGGAAGTATAACCTGCAAATAGGAAGGAATACAGATTCACCACAAAACTGTGGTCCTAGCAGAATGGTCCTGGATGATTTCTTGGTTCCTAGAGAAGGCATGGAAAGGCCATGAATATTAGTATGGAGTTTTTACTTTGTGTTCTTTAGTTTTAAGATTTCTGACCAGTGAAAGACATTCAAGGAGAGAGGATTGCTGGTAGGTGGAGCCTGCTGGAGTCCAAGGGAAGGTGGCAGATTGATTGGTCCCACTCACTTCCTCTGGAGCAGAAGACCTTCAGGATTTCCTTTAAAACTCAGAGGAAAAAAAAGGGAAGTTTGTAATAATAGTTAGAAGACTATCAGCATACAGAAAAACAGATATGAAGGAAACAGATGCTAACGTGGAGGAAAAGAGTTATCTGGACAACATTTTCTAAAGAAAGACTTAATCTGATGGATAAATAAAATGAGTTAAGATAAACCAAATTAAAATTCCTATTGCAAAGGAACTGGATGGCAAACCAGAAAGAAATGCACTGATTAAAGAAGGAAATGAAATGAGTTATATGAGGGAAATAGAATATGGAAAAACAGTTGTGACTTAGGTTACTAAAGAACACTCTATTCAAAGGGGATAGAAACCAACACGAAGTGATCTGAGAGGCTGAAGAAAAGTAGGTATAAAATGACAGGAAAAAATGGAGGTTGGAAAAAACCTTGGAAGATCACTAGTCCAACCTGCTCAAAGCAGATCTAACTTCAAAGTTAGACCAGGTGGCTCAGGCTTTTTCTATCAAATTCTGAAAGATTTTAAGGATAGAGATTTCACCATCTCTCAAGAGACTCTGCTGGAGTTGCATATATGGACTTTTACAGACACTCAAGGTCAGGTCTGTTTACAACTTGAAAGCTCTTTGATATTTTTTGACAGATCAATATTACAAGGAAATATCTCACTCTGACTGATATAAAATTTTCCCATTGGAAACCCAGAACAAATATTACCAGTAATATTTAAGACTGCAACAATTTCTTCACCAAATAGCAAACAGATCAATCAAGAGTGACAGCATTTTAGATTTGGTTTAAAAAAATTATCATAAATAACAATATAAGATATTGATTAAACTAATATGGGATAATGTGACCAAAGGTTGAATATTAAAAAAAAAAGAAAGGAAAATACATCAGCAGATGCACTGTAGTGGAAAGGCTTGTCAGTTTGCAAGTGATGTTGTTGAACTTGATCTGGGAAGCCCAGAGGTTCAGTGATTCAGGGAACAGCATGAGACCTTGCTCTCTAAGACATGCAAAAGTAGAAATCAAGGCTATTTTTTCCCATGTTTTTGATGCTTGTGAATAGCTTTTTTTCTTGTGCAGCATGCTTATTTGATATGTTATTTTGTTAGCTGGTATCGCTGACAGGATATGAAGCAATTTATTAATCTTCAAGGAGAATATTTTGTAAGTTATATTTGATGGATGTTGGCATGTCCCTACAGTTTTTACAAAGTATCTCTGAAAATGACATTTTTATCTTGTGAATGTCTGATGGGACTTATTGGTCATATGAAATAATCTGTCAAAAAAGATCCCATTTGCCAGAGCGAAGCTGGTTCCTTGTGATCTGTGTGTCAGATGGACTGAGAGACTGGGGGTAAAACTGAAAGATGCTGAACAAGAAATGTGACAAAATCACGAATAACTGATGTTTCCACAGTTGAGAAAGAATATGTATAGGCCTTACTTCATTGTTTATTACCAGGAATTGCTGCCTGTGGTTCATTAAATGGAAAGTCTTCTACACTCAAGATCAAAAAGGATATAAAGAGCATGTACACCTGGAAAACATCAGCCTTTTTCTAAAAGAAAAAAATGTGCAAAGTGAAAGAAACTGGAGCCTTGGAGTGGGTTAACAGACATGAGGTGGAGCATGAGGCAGCTTGGCAGCACCAACCAGACACTGCAGGATTGCTCGACAGGCCATATTCAGAAGTGGATGAATCCCTCTGAAACAGAGGACATAGCAGCCATATCCTTTTTTTCCCTTTCCTTTCTGGCACATGAACAAAACAGATCATTGAGCAAACTTAATGGTAAAGCAAGGGAAGGTCCCAACCAAAATACCAGGTGTGTCTCCAGCTAACACAGGGAGCTTTTCCCATGCCTAAGCCTTGAACTGGAGGGCTTTTCCACCAGTGTTAATAAGGGACTGTGCTCAACCATGGGCACAAGAAGCAGCTGAAACTACACAGAAGGACTGGGAAAAAAGTGAAAGCAGCTAGGGTTGCAGTAAGAAGAAACTTTGGTGTTTTAACCTGTAAAAACAATGTCACAAAAAGTTAGAGCTTAAGTGTTACTTGAAAATGGGTTTGGTGTGGAGGAAAAAGTCAGCCTCTTTAATTGTTCTGCTGTGATCATGAAAGCAGAAATCTGTTCTTTCTTTGCCAAGACAGATGGCTGCAGTAATATTTGATTCCAGATTAATTTCTTCTCCTGACCCTAACTGGACCACTGCTTTGGCTTTAAAGGGATAATCATATTTTTTTTGTTTATATTCCTGCTATAGAGCCTGCAAAACGTGTGTATCTGGGAAAAAATATGACATATCATTTATTCTTAAGATTTTCTGATATGACCTAGTGCTATAGAAGAGTGTCTTAAATGTCTTCATTTTATTAAAAATACTTTTCTGTTAGCAAATATGCAATTCTTTAGGACAGAATAAAGAATTTTGCAGCAGAACCACAAGGACATTGTAAGTAGTCAAGCTGAGAGCTAGAAAAGGATTAAAAGAAAATTTCTCTCAATTTTAATGGTTCACTTTCACTCAGGTCAACTCATGTTCAACAGAGAGGATTAAAAGAAGAGCTCTTTCCACAAAGGCAATGAACTACAGAAAGGACCTTCAGTTCTGGCATTATTAAGGTTTTTTTTTTTTGCTCAATAAGAAAATCACAATGTAAAGTTATGTAAAACTTGTGATGCAACAGAGGAAACAAACCTGGCACAACACATAAGAAGCAGAGGACATGTGAAGATGCTCTGTTTAAGCTTCAAGCATTTTTAGATCTTGCTTGAACTTCATGAACATTTAAGAGGCCATCAAAACCAGATCAAATCCTGTTCATGGCACAGAATTATTTGAAACCTTAAGTTTTAAATGCATGCAATGTAAGAAAGTAATTAAGATACAGCCTGAAGGGCTTTCCTCTCTATGTGACAGTGAAGACGTGCCCTTTTTCATTAAACTGTCATTAAAGACTTGATATTAATGAATTACTTTTCACATTTAATTTCCTTTTCAGAATCATAAATTATCTATGATTTTGAGTTCTACACTTTTCTCCTTTAGTCCCAGACATTCTGTATTCTGCAAGCACTTCATATGGAATGAGGGCACTGAGACAAAACTAAAGCCCCTTAATATTTTCCTGACATAATAGACTGCATCTTACAAGGTCTCCTTGCAAAGAGAAGAGAGTGCAAGTGCTTCCAGGATTTTTACAGTAATGGGTTTACACTTTTATACTTGTGTCTGACAATAAACACCTGAAAGAGCCAATCAATTTCAAATAGCTTCTTGACACTAAACAAACTACAGTGAGAAAAATCTTGGCAACAATTACTGTGTGAAAGAGATTTCTTGTCCTGATTCAATTACTGGCTTCTTATATTGTCCCAGTTAAGTCCCCCACTGAAGTGGTTTCACTTAGCACTTTACAGAATTGTCTCTCCCTACGCAAGCTCCATTTAGGAAATGGTTAAACATAAATACTTTTTGTCTGCTTTTTTTTTTCTCCTCACTTGGATAAGTATGGGAGATCTGTTTGCTGTTGGATTTTTCGCCTATGGATCTTTTGCTTATGGATCCTGTTGAAGGCAATCTCTACTAAATAATTTCTTCATTCTAAAACCAGAGTTTACACTGAACTCAGGATAGTGTGACTCTGGTCTCCTGTTGAATAACAAGACAACATAACCCCAAACAGGTTCTGCAACAGCAGATGAGGGTCCACATCAGATACCCAGGGATCCTGTGCAGCAGGAAGCTGGGAAGCACACCACTGAGGAGTCCTGCGACAACTTGAATGTTGGTATGTTTATGCACAGATCTCAAGGCCAAGAAAATAAAATACTTGTGCTTTGTGAGCCTTTTACATTTTTCAGAGAGTAAGAAACAAAAAGAGAAAAAGTGTGTAACATGCTTTTTCTCATCAAAAACCATCTTTTTCCACATCATACCGATTTTCTAGCTGACTCCATAGTCTGCCCCTCTATTTATTAGGACTCTATTTTGGGATTTTGTGCAAGACTGGCACAGCACTACTTCTAGCCATGTTGCTTGGATGACAACACAGAACCAGCTGCTTGCACCTCTTATGCAATGTTTGCCTCTTAGATGAGAGGCTGGAGAGTACAAATTAAAGCCCTCACTGAGCAGAGAAGCTCTTTGTGTAGACAATCATTGGGACAATTCTTGCTAAGCATTATCCATTTGGTCAGAAGAGTCCAGGTTCTGCCCCTGTCTGGACTCTCTTAACATAATCTCACAAAATGGCTTTGCAACATCTTTGAGAGGGAACAAAGTGATCATACAGATTTTTAGAAAGTATTCTTCACTGATTGCAAATGCCAATAGTGGGGTAATCATCTCTTTTCGTGTATGTGTGAAGCCTGACTGTAACAATCTGTTAATACATAACTGTCTTTTTCCTTTCCCAAGTGAGTGAACAGCATTTAATCACGTAACCTATGCACAGCTCTATCGTTATCTGGGTTTTAGCCTGTGGTCTGTAATGAAGAGTGTTTATAACCTCAGTTCAGATTGACCACTATGCAAATAAATCACAGATGTTACTATTTCAGGGCTTAGCCTAAGTGCAGAACTGAGTTATGTTCGCAGTTCCCCCATGAGCTGATAAAGAAAATTTGACTGTCAGGCAGAGGTTTTGAAGGTCCTAAATTCCTGTATACTTTTTGAGAGCAGTGGTCCACATACACAAGAAAAAACCCAATTAGAACTCTCCTTCAAAGAGTTCAGATCAGTAACATTAGATATCAGTGTGTCTAAAGAAAGGGAATGGTTATAACTGATAGCCATGGGACTCATGTTTTACCAGACACAGGTGATTTCATACGGGAAAAGAAAAACCCTCCAAACAAAACCTCTATAAAAATCCTTGAGAGAAACAAAGATTGAGAAATTCTGCTACTCAGAAATTATTTGTTTGGTTAAATCTGAGCTATCCCAGCCTTTTTCTGTGATGCTAATTCAGCCACAATCATTTGAAACATCCTTTACATTTTCCTTTTCTCTGCAGCTCCAGTGCATTCTCACAGCAGAACAAACACTACCGTTTCTCTATTCTTTTCATTTTCTGTGATAAATCCGATGCACTCACAGATTGGTGAAGCCATCAGATGTCTTTAAAAGAATGTCTCAGCATGCACTCCTGAGGAGATGGTGTTCTTGTCTCTTTAAATGAATCAGCCATGTCACAGCTAAATTGGGAAAGCAGCCAAAGAGTTCCCAAGAGACCTGCTGGCAGAACCACATCATAGTCCTGTAATATAAAAATAGGAACCCTATGGCATTAGGGCTCCTTTAATGTAACACTTTCCAAGATGGCTTTGGGTAACAAAATGGAACAGAATGGAATCATGCAGGATTTGAAGGCATAGACAAAATCACCCACCTTTCTTCTTGCCTGCCTGGAGATGCTCTCAGCTGTGTCAGCCAAGAATGAGGCAACAGACCACTGCTGGTTGGCATTTTCATTTGAGTTAAATACCTGTCTATACCTATATTGGTCATGCTATGATTCCTGGCAGTGCAAAACCCTGGAAACCTGTGGGACTGTCCCACATTTGCTGCTGTTCAGACACAGGGGAAGACACCAGCTACAACCTGAGGCAACAGATGAGGCTGGAAAAAACCCCCAAAACCAACCACAAACAAAAGGAATACTCCTTTGTTTAAACAAACCTGTGCTATTTTTATGGCACAAGTAAAGGTAAAGGAGTTTTTCAAGCCCAATGTGGGCAAAGATAAAAGATTTCTCTAAGCATGAGACAGGACCTTAATAAAACTGAGCCCTAGAAAATAACCTTTGATTTTTGCCCTGAGGGAAGGTCTCAAATCGGTGGCAAACCTGAAAATCCTTGACCCAGATGGTTTGAATCACAGCCTGGGGACCAGCTTTCCTGGTTTTCACGTCTATCTGATGACAACAGCTTCACACACAACTACTGGAACTTCATTCTTACAAGAGAAGATTGGGAAGGTCTCTCTAACAGTGAAAATATATGACTGTGACAGATAGGGATAAAATAACTGCTTTGAGGTCTCACAGAAATAGTGCTTTCTGCTGAGATTCAGCAGGAAAGTAACAACCAGTGTTCCGACTCTCGTATGTAAAAGTCAAAAATCCACCTGACATTCAGAAAAATAACAACTGTTTTATATATGTCTGCAATAGCCAGATGCTATGAACCTTGTGCAGCCTCAGAGAATATCAAGTTACTTGAAAAGATGTGATTTGATGTTCCAAAGAGAAGCATAACCTGACAAAATTTTCTAAAGAAGCATTACTAGAAGCATCCAACTGCTCCCATTTCTCTCTCATGCAATGTCTCCATGGTATCCAAGGAGAAGGACTGGAACTACAAGCTTGACATGAGATAGAAAGACCCAGAGCCACTTCTATAATAAGCAGCCCTTTGCAAGAATAATGTTTAATTCCAGTGTCACTAAAGGAATCAGCATCTGTTTATCACCCAAATAATAAACCAAATATTGTGCTGTGGCTTAGTTGCACATGCAAACCTTTAAGTCTATAGATATCTCCCAATGAAATGCTTAATTTATGAGAAAAAAAATCACATCTAATTTATTAAAACAAAATTGATTCCCAGACAATATGAAAAGAGGAAGTAGGCTTGGTAATGCTACTCATTTTGTGGCCCACAGATATAAATCCACTTGTTCTCTTGATTTTTAGAAATGTTCTGGTCTATGTACGGACAAGGTGGTTTCAGCATACCCTTAGGAGGCAGAGTTACAAGGGCAGTGACTGCATGCCAAAGGGATTTATCTGCTCAGCACAGCGGCAGCCAGAGATGCATTCCTGTAGAGTCATGGCCAACAAAAACAAACCTTCCCGAGGAGAAAGATTCTCCTTCTGTGCAATGAGCCCTATGGTAACTGGGTTCACACAAATAAACAAAAAAACAGTTTTCTCCCACTCTGGCTCCCCACACACCAAAAAAATTCCTGAAGCAGCAGAACTAGGCTTCCTAAAAATACAGAATCTGGTTTTGTTTTATTTTTGTATCTTATGAGGAAAGCTGCTCTAATTTGACTTTTAAAGCACAGTCAGAACTGAAATGAAATATTGCTCGTTTTTGCTAAAAATCCTTGCTACCTAGTGCTTTATCCCAAAGCTTAGTTAAAATTAATCTTAGAAAGGCTGTTGGTCCCAAATGCTGCTCATCATTAGCTCCCAGTCCAATCTCTAGGATGGAGCACCTAAAGATGAAGTTGCAGACAAGATCTAACAACAGATGTTAGGAACCACAAATTTCTTTCCTCCTTTCCTTCCAGGTTGGAAACAAGATGTCTCCAAACTGAGACAGGATAATGTGATTGCAGTAAGGACCTGTGAGACAGCTGGTTTTGCAAGTGATGGGTAATTACAAGTTACAGCTTCATAATTTCAATGTGAATGGTGAGCTTCCCCCAGATCCTTCAGAGATAATGTTTTCAGTCAGGCAGCTGGACATTTAAATATCCATTCTGTTAATCTATAGGCATTATGTACTGACTACAGCTCTACTAAGAGTGCTGAGCCAGCTCCCATGAATATATGACACAGACAGAAAGCTGGCATATGGACTAATTACCTTATTTAAGACGGGAGGCAGAAATCTACCCTCAAATAAAGGATATTTGTGGTGGCTACTTAAATTTCACCCAGGAACAATGTACAAACAGAATATTTTATACAACTCTAAAGCCTTTCTGAATCATGGGATGCCTATGTCTGACCTACCCAGGTTTTGTCTAAATTTACCAGTGCCATTCAGTGGTACAGAGTACATATTTAAAGAATCAGGAGAGCCCCCCTTTTTAGTACTGCTCTGTAACACAAAATCTAGGTTTTTGTTTCCCTGTCAGGAATAACATAAAACAGGGACAATGCTTTGTGAGTCTCTGGTTGTGACTTAGCTCAAGGTTAAGGATGTTTTTTATCTGAAAAGCATTCACAGTTATACATAGGTAAAATGAAAAAATATAATAAGAATACAATAGCTACTTTTGATTGGGAGCAATTTATATTAGTGAGCCCACAACAGCATATTAGTCAACCTTTTGTGAAAAAAATCTCAGAAATTCTGATAAGTTTGACATTACAGAAAGTATTGAAGAAGTTCACTGACTGCCAGTGGGATAATTACCCCATGTTTCTGGATCTTTGATTTTAGTGATTTTTCAATACCTAAATTAGAGTAAATGAAATTTTGTTTCCCACAAGCTTTCCTCATGACCATGTCATCTTTAAGGAAAATCCTGACACAGCACACCACCCAGGACTGAGATCTCCCTTGTAAGTTAATGGTAAGGGCTAAAGCTGTGTGTGAAGACATAATGTCCAGTTCACCCTGTTCTAAATGTCCTCAGTTACTTTCTGTAGTTTCCCAGTCTGAGAAGTTGTGCTGGCAACTTCAGCCAATATTTCATCTAAAACTGGATAGATTTTCTTTTTTTGAGAATTAATTTTTCTTGTACAATGTTCTAGTCTGAACTTGGCTCCAGGTCACATGTCAGCTCTGCCAAATACCGAGGAGATGGTGATTCCGTAGTCCCTGAGTACCACTCCACTTACAGGCAGACTGCAAATTGTAGACTTATAATTCAAAGCATAAGTTGGTTTCTCAGAAGGGCTTTTTTGGGGCGTTTTCTGACAATTGCAAGGAGCGCTTTGTTCTGACTAGCAAACGTGTTAAAGTTTTTTATTGCTTTGGACAGCACCAAGTCTCCATCCGGTTTAGAGCATACTGAGTTCCTTTCTGCAGTGTGAGGGATGTCAGGCCATGGGGCCCCTGTGACAGGGAGATACCTGTCATCAATTTTTTTAATGCTTCTCCTTCTAGTAGGTATCAATAAAGTCCATGTGCTCTCTTCATACTTGCACTCTAATTTTGCCCATTGACCTCTGAACTTGTTCTGGTTTCTGAATCACCAACTAATCTCCTACTTGACTGGAAATTGCAGGTTACCTTCATTCTTTCAAAGGGACACATATACTTTGTCAGCTGGATATTCTCCCATAGCTTTTTTTTTTCCCCTCTACAGATTACCACACATTAACATGTGTTTGCGATTATTTCAAAAGTTTTTACAGAGAAAAACCTTAAGGCTTGTTACTCAACACCATTCCTGTACCAACTTTCCCTTTCTTTAATACTGAACAGTGGCTACAGAAGAAGAAAATAAAATCTAAAAATGAAACACTTAAATGTATCAACAAAACTCTTTCCCCATTGCTTTCCTTGACCTTGGACTGCAGCTTTGGCTTCTCATATAGAACAAATCTTTGAGCAGGCAGTCTGGAAAAATAAATTGAGTAAGATTTGATACCATACACCTAAAGAGTTTCCACATGTTTATGAGAAGGGAACACAAAGTACTGAAAACATTGCTCACATCATGCTTTTGCAAGTTTTCCATTTTTATTTGTTAAAAATATCTCCCCAGACTTTCCCATAACTGCATCACCTCCAGCTGTGATCTCATCAGATGTCTCAGGCAGAACACGGTCAGGCCTGGCTGGCTCATGTACACAGAGCTTCCAGGAAAGGCCATGCTCCAGTATGAAATACAGTAATACTGGATACCAAAACATTGGATAATGGCAACCTGAGTTCAAGCTTGGGTTTAGCAACCCACAGAAAAAGAGAAAAGAGGTTTGACAATGAGACTCAGCAGCAGTGAATTAATTAATAACTGTTTAACAATATTTTGCAAGTCATGAATGCAAATCAAACGTGTGAAGGTGGTCCAGGCTAGGAACAAGTCCACTCTGCTTTATGCACGCAATCATGGGAGAAGTGGCTGGGATTAGCAAAGAGCATCTGTAAAAGTAGTGTGGAATTCAAATGCACTTTGGCACAAGCTTTCAACAACTCCGTACAGCTGCATTGGGGAGTCAAGGTAAGAGGCACAGTGGTTGCAAACGGGTGTTTCTGTGAGCCCAGAAATAACATCACGTGGTCATTCACATAGAATACCTCAATTCTTATGGAAATTGCAGAATTTTTGGAGGAGTTATATGGAACACAAGAAGCCAACTCTGGATGCTACCTCTGGGGTAGAGTGAACTTACTTTACTTGACTAGTCTCTTAATATGTTTGTTGCAATGATAAATAATAGAAAAACCCCCATACTTTCCTTTGAAAGAGGAAAAGTGAGTCTCTAGCAATCAAACGGCTACAACAAATGACCTTAAGTTTGGTTTGTTGCTGGAGGAGGTGGTTTCAGGTAAAAGTATCCTCTTCATACTCAGCTTTAGGAGAGATTTAATGAGTTTTATTTATTTTGAAGAGCCTCTGGTGACCTGAAACCTCACATGCACTGTCTTTGTTTACTGGCAAGGTGGCTGAAATTCTGTTGAGTGCAAAACCACTCCCACTTCTCACCCATGATAAGAAGCCTTGCAATAGGATATTCATACTATCACAATCCTACTTTATTAACTTAGATGTTTCCTCACTAGCCTGGCAAGAGGCTCTTTTACTTTGTCAGCTCAAACTGTTTTCATAGATGTCTCATTTGCATTTCTTTTATGATATCATTACGCCCAAATCTATGCCCTGCCTTTTCTCCCTATGAACTGTAGTTTGATATTCTATTTCCTTCCTCAGTTTCCAGTACTCAGAACAAATGCACTAGTGAAGTTCACAGGAGTTTATCTTTACACCTGAAGATGAGCATGCAAGCCAGATACAAGCAAATCACACACATCCATCACGCCTGTCCCCCAGTGTCCCACCAGATCAAAGGGACAAGGGCCCCGTGAAGCTGAGAACATCATTCATATAAGTAGTTTAATATGCTCAGAGACTGTCTTTAGTGACAGAAGCTAAGATTTGAGATCTATACAACACTGAAATATTCAGACTGGGAATGCACACGTGCTACATGACCTGCAGCTCCCACTGGTGGCAGCTGATTTTGAGATTGCTCTTTTACCACTTGAAAACACCCTAACAAGCACATTCTTCTATCTACATGTAACTATTGAAGCCCTGGATGGAATGTGCTGAAGGCTTGTGACAAGTTTCCAGGCACCACATCTCTCTAGGATTTAAAAAAATGTTGAAGAAGTCAAAGACTTTGGTGAGTCTGGTTTATTCAGAGGAATCAGATTTTCTCACCTCCATTAGGAAGGACAATGACTAACAGCAAGAAAACCTCAGGCGACTTAATTATTTACTTGCCTCTGCTGAATTCAAGAACTAAGCCTTAGGCATTCAACCTTGAAAACCATTAGCTAAAAATCTTCAAACACTGGGAACCTGGCAACACAGTACCCATGCCAAGCACAGCAGACAAAGACAGGCACAAAAGTTTTGTAGAAATAAGTACAAGGGGAAGAGACAAAAAGAAATTGAAGGGAAACATTTACTTTGTTGTGGTAGGGTGCAAACTGCAGAAGTTTCAAGACTGGCTTCTTGAGGGGCTAGTTGCTACCCTGGTTGAGAGGAGCAAGGATGGTAACCTCATTAGCAACATTATTTGCTCCAACATGCAAGACAACTTAGAGAAAGGTGTGAAATAAAACACACCGAGATAAAATAAAAATCCAGAATATTGGCTCAGCATCCATATTTTTCTCTCAAAAGACCAGAAGATGCAATAAATCTAGCAGCACTCTTTGTCAATCATATTGAGGATATAAGAATAGGAACAGATGATCCAGAGACAACAAACAATTGCTTAGAGAGGCACCAGTCAAAGAGTTTGATGTGGTCTACAGGTAACCTTAGCAACGGATGAAAGTAGGGGGACCAAGATAACACCCTCTAAGTTTAAGCTTTTAGGCTACTAGAAATTGTGACAGGTGAGCAGTGGGGTGAAAAAAAAGTAACCCCCTGCCTTATGCAGTTTGGAACATCTTGTAGCAAAGTCTCTGTCTAAAGATACTAATTTTTCAGTAGCCTCAAACTGACTCCCAGATGTTGCTCAGGACATCATAGAGAATGAGTGCTCACTCCAAAAACAACTGCTGTCAAATGTGCCTTATTAAATTATACATATGCAACCACTTCCATAGACTAACCACTGTCCTGTTCACACTATGTCTTTCAAAAGCTACAAGAAATAAATCAACCCCCTCATCTTTATAATAAATGTCTGTTGTACACTTTCCAATATGCTGTGTCTGCACACAAGTCTGGAGACAAGTTGATTCCACACATAAGGCTGTACTTAAACCACCAGAGAGCCCAGGGTCTGCTCCTGTTTCTGCTCCATAGCCACTCAGAGATTTCTTGCTTAATATATTTCACTTCTCAGCAAAACACTGAATAACATGCAGGTTTTTATTAACCTGCACACATGGCTTTGTGGTTAGAGACTATGATAAAGAACACACATTCAGTCTGCAGGATACAGTGATGTCAGTGTCAAGTGTCCCACGAAAAAAAATAAGTGTCCTCCTGACTATGTCACTTGTCATGCTCACAATAAAATAATCAGTCTCTTTCTGGGTGAATAACAGTCTTTTATGAAAGAGAACATCATGAGATGCCGTGGATATATCAAGGGAAGGCACAAAGGCAGCTGAACCTGACTATGGAGAGGTTTTGTACTACAGCTTGACAGCCTCCAGGTGAATGCAGTGGATATGAAGTCAACTGGAGGAGTGTAAGGCACTGTGTTCCTGGAGCTCTGGACAGATGGGAAGCTCAGAGTAAATCAGGATAAAATCAACACCGTGGTGCCATGGTTTGAAGGCACTTCAGTGATAAGTAAGTAAATCTGTGTTTGCAGGCTAAAAGGTCCAACCTGGAACAGCTCTTTTCCTGTCCTGGAGAGGTACAATTTGGGGACCTTTAGCAGCAGGGTGCTACCTGTACGGTCTCACAACTTTCCAGAGGTTTTTGAGGGCTTCCTGCTTTTTTAGAGCCATAGTAGCAGCAAATCCCTCTGTTAGGCCTGCCTGTGATTCCCACCAGTGATACACCCAGAGCCATCCACACACAGATCACACCACACACAGCAGAACCCAAGGGACTGCTACAGAAGGTACAATGATAGATGACACAGCAAACATCCCAACAACTCTAACCAGCTCATGACCCCAATGTTTGCTGCACCCACGTGTGCCCAAGAAGCAGCATTACCTCCCTAGAGAAGTCAATCAGAGAGCCAAATCAAAGCAGAACTTAAACCAAAGGAAGTATCCATATATGAAAGCAGAATCTACACAGAATTTTACAGCGTGGAGTCTGAGCACCTCAGATACGGGTGCAAAGATTTGGATCTGGGGGAACCAGAAGGATTTGTGGTTACTCTCAGAAGAGGCACCTGACAACTCCTTTGTGCTGCCTTGGCAAAGGCTGGCAGGAGGTTCAAGAGAGGCATGGCACAAAGCTACTAATGAAAAATCAAACCAAAGTATGTGCCAGCTACCTCTTTTGCATGCAAGAAAGAATTTCTATTCATTCACTTCTAATTAAAAAAAATAAAACATCTGGGAGTCAGATGTAGACATTACCTTTGCTAGGTCTCTGGAATTGCCTTCGTTCTTGCAGTGACAAACCCTGAGACAGCATCCGTTGTACTATTTCTGCGTTTGAAACTTCTTTCCCTTTCCTGCCCTTGAGCTTCTTACTCCCAGAAAGAAAAAAAAGCCCCAAATAAAAACAAATGCCAAGACAGCTATTATAATTTCATAAATGAGTTCATGCAACAAAATTTATCCTCTTGCTATAGTTAAATCACTGGAAAAAGACAGAAAGGAAAACCAATATCCTATTTCAAACTAGCCCTCTAGTACATCCCTTGCCTTACCCTTTATATGAATCAGCTGTTCTTTTAGCATCTTCAGCTGTAAGATTCACAGGTGTCCTCCCTGATCTTTCCTCTGAATCTGTCAACACTCTCCATCTTCATTAAAGCTCTTTGGCTGCAAGTTTTGTGTATTTCCTTCCTATTATTGTTTACAAATGCTGTTTAAGGAAACATTATTGGAAGGTTCTTCTAAAACCTCATACTACTCTTTCTTTAGGGAAAGAAATCTCTTAGTATCAAAATTTTCGAAAGTGGACCCTGCACTGTCTGTTCAGTGAAGAACAGAGACTTTTGAAAATTTGATGGAAAGGGATGTAGTTGGAATTTAGCTGTGAATTTCAGCCTGCAGGCAATTGTCTCCTCTACAAGAATGTATCTAGTAATAAGAGTCTTAGATAAGTGTATAATTGCATTTCTGTCGTAATTAAAAAATCGATCATTTCCTGTAGTTTAAGCACTGACCTGTGGCTTTTTTTTTTTTTTTTTCTGAGATCTTAATACTGACAAAGACAATACTGCCATTTGCATCACAAAATGACAGGATGACTCTGCACCTATTGACTATCTCTTTTGAATCCTAAAATGGATAAAAAGCCCAGGCCTATGGAAAAATGTGTTTAGGGAAATAAACTGCTCTTTCAGAAGTAGACATTTGATGTTGCTGTTGGCTCTGAAGCACATGCAGAAGTGTAAGCTGTGTGTGAGCAGAACTTTATCCCCTGTTAATGTGACATTTTTCAAATGGCACTGCTCACAAGAAGTAACTCATTACTTCCCTGAGGGTTTGGGGGTTGCTTTTTTCACCATCTGTTGGTAAAGAAGTAGCCAAAAGGACCATGCAGCCGTGGGTTCTGACTCTGAAATGATTATCTCAAATAGCATTGAGAAAATGTGATAAACTTAGTCACAGAAGGTGTAAATTGACAGCTGAGGAAGAACCTGAATCCACCTTCTGCTGACTCCACATCACATCTTTTAAACAGGTAAAGTTGAAAAACAAGTTCTGAGACCAAGCAACGCTAATTCAAGTCCAGACTGTCGAACTGAGGAACAGGCAGGATCCTGGGTGGGGAATCATGTAGCGGAATGATGGGGACCTGCAACTAATCTATAAATAGCACCTCTGTTAACAACCTAAAAGAGAAGGACCCTGGAAATGAGTCAGTGGAGTCATCCTTCACGCAGATGCTGCCTTTTCATGGAGTTCTCCTTCTTCGTCTGTCACAGGAATGCACACACTGCCATTATGGGTTAGATGAGGCAGCTGGGACCGATTTTGGGGGTTTCATCTTTCTTTTTTTCAATACTGCAGAAGAATTTGCTTAGAGGAAAAGAAGAGGAGTAATTTCATTAGCATTGAAAACAAATCACTCTTAGAAAATAGAGTCCTTTAGGTCTAACCAATTTCATAAAATTTATTTTACTTAAACCACAAGAGCAGAGTACAGAACTGCAAATTTTAATCTCATTTTTTTAATCTGTCTTTCTCAATGTGTTTGCACAAGTACACATATATATTGTATTTTTAAATGTATATATCTACCGCAGAACATTCACTATTATGTGTGTGTATATCCAAAGCAACATATTTAATTTTGATGCTTTTCCAAAAAACACCACATCCTTGTCTGAAATGTATTGCAAAGAAGAAATATGATTCTATGTTTTCCAAAGCACTATGTTTTTCAGAGGAATTCCAGTTTATTAGAAGTGGGAATAGATTTTTAATTTCAGTAGTATCAGCTGACACTGCTAAGGAAATGTTGGCCAAAAGAGGACCAGTAGTAGGCATGAGTGTGGAAAATTGTCCTGCTCTATCCCAGACACTTCAGCATATACCAGATCAGCAAAGTGTAGTTATCCTTACACCATTTTTCCTGTGAAAATAAAGTAATTTGTTCATGAGGGGTCCTGGTACAGGCCCAGAGGACGGTTTGGGAATGTTGCACAATACGAATGGGTTACCCTGGATCCCCTGCCTGGAGACGTGTCAGAAGGGGACCACGTCTTTCTTAGGCTTCTCTGTGCACAGCTGAGGGCCTGTAATATTAAATAAAATAAAGCTGTAGTATTGCTAATGAAAACATGGACAATGTTCATGTCTCACTCTACAGAACACCAAAGAAAGGAGGTGTTTATTAACCAACAGGGGAGACTCCTGCTCTTATCAATACTATGATGATAAAAGAGCCAAGTTAGAGAAGAGGCTTTTTCTGGGTACTTTGGAACTTTCACTCCCATTCTCTGTGTTTTGTACAGTCACACTTCAGAAGTTGAGGAACTAACGTGAGGTCTAAAATGTACTGGGTGAAGATCACTGGAAGACTGCTGGTGCATTTTGTGCAAAATGAAACAGGATGTCTATGTACTGGGGGATAAGAAAATATGTAGTGAAAGCACAATATGTTTCCTGAAAGTAATTTTTTTTCCACTGAGGATTTCATAAAATTCTTTTTTTTGCTCTGCCTTCAACATTTCAACTGGCTTAAAGTGCAGATAGACAGAGTGGGAACCCTTCCAGACTTGAAGGACTTCAGTTCTTGTATCTGGGTTTTTCTAAGAGAAGGAAACACATAGAACTTCCTCTCCAGGCTTACTTTTTGCAGTCTGGGCCCTTCCTGAGCTTTAAAATTTACCTTTCTTGTCCTCAATAAATTATAAAGGGTTGTTTCACTTTTTGTAAAATTATCTCTTGGAAATAATTTTTTTCCATTAAAAATTTTATGTACTGGAAGGTTCAAAGTAGATTTCCACTGCAAAATTATTCTAATGGTTGTATTTTAACGAACCTGAAAAAGGACACTAAAATTTGCTGTGATAAGGAATGGTAAGGAAGTCTGTTCATACCATCTAATATCACCTTCTAAATGAGGCACCTAAATGAAGATTTTAGCAGTAATAGGCTCCCACTGAGTTAATGGAGCAAGATGGGATCTTGCAGAGAACTGCTTATGAGAACTGGATGTGTGTCTCTCTGCTAGATAAAGAGGGAACTTCAGGGTTCATGAATCCTTTGGTGCTACAGGAGTGGAGATAAGTGAGCAGTGTTATTTCTTTGATAGCAGGGAGAGGCATTAATGCTCTTCCCTGGGAGTGACCATAGACTGTGATTCCTTCCCAGAAGGTGACATCCTTTGGGGGCTTACACATATGTTATGTAGTAAGGGTGCTCTAGATTCTTAATTTTGAGCTTCAGTGTTTTTATTGACCTTCAGAGTTCAAAGGGGCAGGTGATACCAGACATGCCTAGGCAGAGATTCCATGCATGACAGTGATGGGCTGTGGATGTTACAGGCCTGCGTGCAAAGAGATTTCAGTTTCCTGACAGGCATCTGTGAGAAAGCAAGGCTTTCTCAAGGATGCTGCAGGAAAACAATCTAAAAGTATTGTAAACTATGGTCTTGTTATGAGACCAAAGAAGAAAACATGAGGTAAGAGTTGCTAGGGCCAACCAATCCCTCCGGGGGGTGGCTGGTCAGTGAACCAATAACCTTATGTCAGTCCAGCGTGCTAAGGTATATAAGCACCTTTGTAAATACAATAAAGAGGTCGGTTTTTCATCTACATAAGGCCGTCCGTGTCGTTAGTGTCAAGGCTCGCTAGCGACAATGGGCCGTGCTGCTGACTGAGGTCTTCACAGCAGTTTGCAGCACAGTATATGTTCCCCAACTTCAGACCCTACCACATCTCTGAATTTCAAGGAAGGTTAGTTCGTTTGTTGCCACCTCTGTGGTACCACACGTGCTGCGGTTTGGTCATTGCAACATGGAAGTCTGTATTAACAAATTTACATGGAGAAAGACATGATGTCTAAAGTGATTTCATCCCTCAAGGAACTTAATTTGGCAGCTATTAGGGGCACAAGACATGCATAACTTTAGAGTAATGTAACAGAACATAGAGTTTAAAAAGTCTCTTTGCTGCTGCACAGTTGAGTAAGGGGAAGGAGAAACGTGTTCATGATAAAATATAAATGAAGCTCTCCACCCTCAAACCTATCTCTCTTGAGTGCCAAACGGATGAATTGCCTCACTGCTCAGCCTTGGTGCAGCACTGTACACCCTGGACGTGAGCCAGGCCGGAATATACACTGAAACACTCCTCAGAAAGGCCCATCTGAGTTATTTCCCTTCTGGCATCATGAAACTCAATAGGGCCCCACTGGCTGATTTCCAGTGCACAGAGTGCCTGTAAATTTCTCTGAAGTTGTTGATAGATGCTGGTATTTATTCTGTAAGATGGAGTCAAAATTAAAGTTGCCATGGGTTTATTAGAGATACTATTTTATGTGATACACAATGACTTACCTTGCAAGCCTTTTGCAATAAAGGCTTGCTAATATCCTAGAGCAATTTCTGGGATTATTTTCAGGAGGCGCTAAGACTGCTCTTCAGTGGACAGTTCCTCATTGTCTCAAGCTGCTAGAGGTGCTTGGCAGAACCATACATTAGCATAACCCACCATTTGCCAAGGCCCTAACTTGATTTTACTGCTTCTGTAGTCCTGTTTACAACTTTTTCCCCATGTAATGCCATGGCCACAATGATACACATTATTGTACAGAAGGCAATATCCGTGCTCTGCCTTTCAAGACAGGCAAAGATGTCACAGGTGCCATCAGCTGAACACAAGGGGCTGGGCTCCTTCTGCCTATTAACCCTCAGGTGCTATTCTCTTTTAGGCAGTCTCTCCTCCAGCCAAAGGCTGATGTGCCCCACCTCATTAGAAAGAACATTGCATGGAGCCCAGGGAAATGTAATGGCTGCATGGGAGTGAGGAGCAGCAGCTGTGTTCTTGCTTTGATTACACACCCAGGTTACTTTATAGAGCACTGCTGGGATGTGCAGGGTGAGGGATTGTTTCAGCAATGGTGAGTGAATCACTGCTGGCACACTCATTTCACTCGGAGGAGCTATGAGCAGTGCTGAGACAGTGTTAATTTGTCTCTGTTAATGCAGAAGACAGAAGGTTTTGGTGTTTCCAATACCTTGTGCAAGGGCTACAAGTAACTTCTTATCACTATGACAGCAAAGACTGCCAAAATAGAGAGGGCCCAGGGAGTCTGCTGTCACCCTGAGAGAGTATCTTTGTGCTCCTTTGCCTTGTTTCATAATAAATTTTGTTTGTGTTCTGCAGATTTAATTTTAACTGACTAAAATACAGCTTGGGAGAATGGCCAGTGGTCTGGAAGACAGGAGTGCTGGAGCTTTTATTTCAATCTGCCGCTGCTTTGCACTGCAGCTTTGAGCAATCTGGCCTAGAGAGGCAACAGGTTCAGGAGGATCATACCCTGACTAGTATAGACATGTATAGATACAGACATCAGCACATGGTTTATTGCCCCATCAGTAAGGCAAATGTTAACTCTTCGGCACTGTCCTGATGTGAGGCACGGACAAAAGTGTGACGTGGGAGTGAGCAGAATATGAGTCAGTCAAAGCAGAGCATGAGCAGAGCTCAGGAAAGTAGCAAAAACTTTAGAAAACAACAATGTAAATATAGATTAGCATGCATACCTTAAAAATACATGCTCATATTCTTATGAACAGACAGCAAATTGTTTAAACAAGTGTCACTCTCTGAATATTGTTTTCCTGTGGGAGAAAAATGAGGCAAAGACAATAAGTGCATTTTTTGGGATCACGTAGCAGGTTCAAGATACAGTCCTGGAGCTGATCATGGACTGGATTGTCACTGGTGTCACTGTGAGGCACATGGTAACTTAAAAATTTTTGTTTCATGATTAAAATACCTATTCTAATGTCCAACATCTATAAAGACAAATGTCATCCCAAAATGCCAATATTCTAAGAAATAAAAATCTCTGAATAGGTTATTATAAAGAACATTTTTTTATGAGGCTTACTTTCCTAATTAGAAGTTACCAGGGCAGTCTTAAAGTGTTTGTGGGGAACATTGAATAAAGCACAGCCTTATGCCAAGAGTGAATGTCTCCCATTATTAGTCACAGCTAGTGGCAAGGTCTGTCCATTGTGTTTTGGCATCCATGGATTTGTTCCTGACTGTGGACATGTCCTTGTGAGTAAAAAAGATGAAGAGAATGTTTTTCTTCCAGCTGAAGAAAGTTGCATGGTGCAAAGCTATCATAACAACAAAGCACAGGCACTGTCTGGAAGAGGTAAATGCACTGTCTTTCATAATAGGGGAAGAGTTTAATGAGAAATCTGTGATGATTTTAGAAGTACTTATGAGCCCAGCACAGATTTATTGATGATAGCTGAAATGCAAATCACAAATGTTGTCACAAAAACTCTTCAAAACAGACAAAAAGTATTTTAAAAGATAAACAAAATCAAATCAAACAAAAAAACCCCACAATCCTTTTTGGTCCACATCTCGTTTTCTGAAGAAACTTGGGCAGAACTATTTCCCTACAAATCTGCTCCTCTGTGTTAGTTTGTCTTCCAACAACACTATACAGGAATGCAATGACTCTCACCTCTGTTGGGCCATTATTATTTCATGTGTGAGGGTGACGCTGCCACCTGATGATGCATGGCAGTGACGCACAGTGGCCTGGTGACAGCAGTGGGCTGACTGCTCGTCTCTGTCACTGGGAGTCTCTGCAACTGTGACTCTGCTGGTGAGGAGAAGAAGAGATGCAGATTTTATTTGGCATAGCAGTGCTAGAATCTTAAGTGCAAGGAGAAGGAGAGAGGTGTCATCATCCATGTGTTGGATGGGGCTCTGAGCAACCTGGTCTAATGGAAGGTGTTCCTGCCCACAGCAGGGGGGTTGGAATGAGATGATCTTTAAGGTCCCTTCCAACACAAATCATTCTATGGTGCTAGTATCCACTTGTGAGTCATTGAACAAGCTCTGAAGGCATGATGAGGGCAATATAGGAGGGGTGTATAGAAACTAGCTGATGATAGCTGACACCACTGAGCAGATCCAGATAAGCTGTGTAGAATTCTGCATCTCACTTGGTGCTTCAAAACAGACACTGATGCCAAGTCTCAAAAATGTTCTGTTTCTAGTCTCGATTGTGAAAGGAAAAGGCCTAAGTGTGATCTTGGTACAAGAGAGGAAAAATGTGGGTGTTGTTTTCTTTTTCCTTTAGTGGATCTCTCTATGGTATCTGAGTGCTGCTTCTATCAATTCGAAGGAGATAAGCAGTATATTGAACACTGAATGTACTCATCATTTCTTTATGTTTTGGGTGGAAGAAATCAGGCCTAGTTCTGCCCACCACACCATTGCAGGCTCTGAGCACGTAGCTCTCATTTTGGGTGTCCCCTTACAGTGCTGCTTGTGAGTGCTCAGATATCACTCTGCAGTACTTTGTTGCCAGTGATTTAATGGAAATACTCTTGTGGCTGTATCCACTACCCTGTGCCATAAATATGGAGGGAGACATGAGTCCCACTTGAGCTACTTCAATCCCTTAAGTCCCTCTGGCAAAAGTGGTAATTTTGCTTTCCAAACTCTCTTTGCATTACTTTTGAGCACTTCTGCTCAAAGGTTACAGAATCTGTTTTCTCTGTCACTCCTGCATGAATGGCCTTTATGAATATATTCTCAACCCAAAACAAGATTTATTAAAAAGAGAATGAAAAGGAAATTGATAAAAGGAAAGAAAAGGTTTATTTAACATTTGACATAAATTATTTGCATTCCTCATGGGTTAAACTGTTCAGCTATGTGATAAAAATAAAAACTATGACTAGTTCACTTTGCATGAAAATCAATCTTCTGTCTATTCAAATCCTTTGTTATCATGAGCTTTCTGTCTAGAGAGAGATGTGAGTATCCTACTTGTCCTCAGTAGAGTTTTCTGCAGGTAAACATAGAATAAAAGCTGAATCCATCATTTTCCAACAGCTGCTGGCTCACTGGAGTTGTTATCTTAAGTGTGATTAACCACTGTTTTTCAAATGCTCATTATCTGTTTCAGAAATTGCCTTGCACAGGTTGTAACATCTCAGCAGAGCAAAAGTTACCCTGGCACCGTCATTATCAAATTCTCCTTTACAGTAGTTTTCCATTTGAGTCAATTTCTTCTGCACTAAAAAAATTAATTATGGGCAGATCCCTGAACTTGGCTTAACATTTGCCCAGTCTGAGTCTTGTATTAAGTTTGGAAACCCTGAACTTACTGTCTCCAGCTTTCTGAATCACCCTGATTTCTGAGCTATCTCTGCTGCCATGAAATAGCACCTAAAACACAATTAGTCTTGGGCACTGCAACGGAACTCCATCTGTTCTCAGAACTCCTGAATAAAGGAAAATGTCCATGGTGTGTGAGTGAATGGTGATCTGGGCTGCATGAGTAGTATGTGAGTGAATGTGCTCCTCACCCACTGCCTTCTAAATCGGCTGTGGAGGCAGTGGATCGTTAAAAAGGAGAAACTTCACTTAATGATGTTGCCTTGTCCTAGCCTGATACAAGGTAATAATGCAATTAGTAGAGGCTGGCCGACTAATAAGCACACTGTTGTTGTGGGCTGTAGGAAGGTGTTTCTTACCATTTCTCAGAAAACGGAGGCAATTTTTCTGAACTGTACAAAACCAGGTCCTCGCCAAGGCCTGTGTCTTAGCTGCTTTTTCTTTTTTTTTAAGGAAAACAGAGCTCCTTGTTGCTGAATCTTAAATGGCAGAAAAAGGCATTTGCATGTGTCTGCTCCTTGCTCCATATCATCCTTCCCCTGGCACAACTGCTGTGATCAGTTCATCCTCCCCAGCAAGCCTGGAACAAGCATAAACTCATGGTTGGAATGGAAGCCCTTATCTGTGCACGACTGAAGCCTCATCCCTCAGGACCACCCTGCTGATCCAGAGCAAACCAATTGCTCTTCTAAATGACTTTGAACTGAGGAGGTTTTAACAGCAACAACAAAGCATGCAGCCAAGTTTCTCCCTATTTTACTGAAGAATGAGGGGTCCAGGCCTCAGTGGAATCTTTTCACACAGTTCCATTAATTTTACCAAAGCAAGAGCTGGCAGCTATTTTTATGGGGAAAGCTGCACAATAGTTTGGTTTTCAAACCAGTCTGGGGCATATCAGTCACAAATCTTCCTGTTGCTATAATACACCCTGACTTTAATGAAAGATGTGTGACTGAATCCCCCAGGTTGCTTTGGAAGTCCCAACTCTAAAGTGTGATTTAAAACCCACTGAGATCTGGTCTCTCCACTGATGTCAATGGGTCCCAGTGTGAAAGAGGTTTCTGTATTTGATGTACCTGTAAAGGCAGGATCTCAGCCAGTTCACAGTGACACCTTCTTCATTTCAGGCAGATTTTGTCCAATAATGGCCAGAGCCAGAGAGCAATGGCATCTTCCAGGCTACCTGGTGATGAATGATTAAACAGCCACAAATACAGTGAAATCTTTAGTGCAATCAGAGGTATTCATTGTGATTACAAGGGTCGAAGAGGATGCCCAGAAACACAGGAAAGATTTTGAGATTATAAAATGCGTGTAAAAGCCAGAAATGTGTTTTACACCCTCTTTATACACAGCTTGGTTTCTGAGCTACTTTTCTACAGCTTCTGGAACATCCAGGATTAGCATCAGCTAGTAAGAGAGGAGTAGGGTACACTGATGTTCTCAGTGGTACAGAAAAGCTTTTCAGGGATCTGTTTGCTTTCTCTTTCAACTTATGGTTAATTTGCCTATCAGGAAGATTCCCCCACAGAGACCAGGAGGGACTGTTTTCATTTGGAAATTGTAAGAAGGGCAAAGAAATAAGGCCATGGGAAACATGGAGTGTTTGTTTTTCTTTGTATATGGGATGTGGTCCTCTCTCCGAAATCACTAAAATTTTCCCTGCTGTTTCTAGGATCCAGGGACAGTGGCAGTGCTGCCTACTTCTTCTGCAGGCAGGACAATGTAGCTGTGATGTCCATGAGCATCCAAAATTAAGATCTTGCACTCTGTGTAGGCTGCTGGGGAGCATTTGTCATGTTTGGACCCTGGAGAATATAAGATTTGATTTTGTGCAACTGTGGAACAGTGCAGGCAGACAGCAAAGGTGCATCTCCTTTTCCAGGGAATGGGCTGGGGGCTCAATCTCTCTGTCTCCAGCTGTGTTCACAGCTGAGAGTGCTGTGTGATTGTGCAGCTGCCAATTGATACATTGGAGAGTTTAATCAACCATTTAATAGACTAAGTCACCACAGCACTGGGGCTGTCCTTAGCTCCAGAAGGTGGCTGATCCTCAGAGAGCATAGTTTAGCTTATGCTGAATTTTTTGCCAGCCCTTTGAGAAAAGAACAGGAAAGTTAACAGCTGTATTTTTCAAGTAGCAAACAACTTTCCCAGAAGAGAAGTTTCAAAGTTATCCTTTTGATTTTAATTTGTCTTTTTTTCCCCATGGGTTTTCCCATTCTGACAAATCAGTCACACTCATTTAGTGGAAATAACTAGATGGAAACTGTTTTTAATGGAAACAACTGAGTATGGGACATCATTATCAGTAGGTGTCTGTAGGCTGAGGTCATGGCCTTGTGAATTTAAGCTATGCAAATATGATAGAAATGAGTTTGATCATCAGTAAATTCCAGGAATTGCTTAACAGGTCTGAGTGCGTGATGCAGAACAGAGAATCTGCATTTCTATGAAAAGATGACAGTATTTTGAACAGTTCTTGTGCTTTTAGGCTTTCCAGAGGGACCTGGGGCAAGAAATTTGGGTATTTGATGTTATTTCTTTAGTCTGTTTTACTAAAAGGAATATGAGTCATTTGAAAATCACAGAGTAAATTAACGACTGTGACTGAAGCTGGAGACAGTTCTAAAACAAGTGCAAAGTTTCTTCAAGCAAGGAGTTCATTTCTCGGCAATATGTTGTTACTCCACTGGTGGTGCACAGACTTCTGTGGTCATGGAGTACAAAGAAGTCTTCCACAGAGCTGGAAAACAATGGTTGCTCAGCTTAGGAGAAATATCCAACTTGGCACTTGCTTTTTTTTCTATTGGTAATTCTAAGTATTCACAGGCAAATACTTTTGGATTTGTGTACATGTCTCTCTATGTACACATATGTACACTTATATCTATACTTACACACACCTCCTACGCACTCTTATTATGGAATATGAATCCAACTTTTGGTTGCAGAAAAACCCTCACATTTTATGTAAAGCAGTGGTAAGCTGTCAGAGAATGGTATCATAGATTGTTATGACAGGTTAGTCAGAAAATGGACGTGTTAGAGAGAAATACTATACCCATCTGAACATGCTGGAAAACTGACAGGATTGCAGTTACATGTACAGTTTGGAAGGAAGTGTGCAGGCATATGAAATCCCATTATGGACTTCTTACTGTGTTACAATATTTCTCCATATACCTATAGGATTGCTATCTATGTCCCATATATACTCTGAATTAAATTTCACAAGATAAAAACTGGTTCTACTCTGTTGACTTTAACAAAACTATCCAAATTCATGTCAGCTGATTATGTGTTATACTAAATGTATAGAATTAAGATCAATGTATATCTTGTTTCTAAAGTATTTATGTTGTTATTTTGTAATTCAAGCTATCTTTAAAGTCTCAGGGGAGAGGGTAGATCCTCTAATTTTTCTGAACTGTCTTAAGTTCAATGATAATATTTGCCTGTGTGCCTGAACAACATAATTTGGATTACAGCTTTGCTATAACATCAACAATCTTGACATTTTCTTTTTTTTTTTTTTTTTTTTTCATTTCTGTTTGGTCTAAACTAACATACAGAGAAAAACAATAAGGTGGATATTGACTGTAGGGTAAAGAAAACACCCACTCATCAATGCTCCCTCATATTACTCTTGCTAGATTTAATTTCAGACTATCCGATTTTTATCCCATCTCAAATATCTGATTTCATCTGAAGTTTGTATGGTATTAGAAGAAAGAAGGGACAGAGTCTAACATTTACAAAATCTTGTAGCCTTTCTCTTTCTCATCCTTGTTTTTGTTTTTGTTAATTCCCTTCCTGTTTTCAGAGAAACAGAATCATTTCCCAAACAGTGTCGCTGCAAACAACAACTTGAGGACTGAGTCATGTGCCAGCTTCTGTGCCAAGTCCCTGGTAGGACAGGGAGCTTTTGAACCATCCCATTGCTAATCAAACAATCTGGTGACATCCTGCCAACCCCATCCTTGTCATCTGCTGCTCCCCCTGCACGCACACTCGATTAGCTCAGCTTCACATTCTCCCTGCTGTGCACAAAGTTTCTTTTCCTTTGTTAACAGCCAAAGGAAGGAGGGATGGACTGATTTAAAAGTCTTGGCTCATCTTATCTGGCTTATAACAGATATATTCTCAAATTAGTGTTGCAAGTCACTTTTTCCTAACTAGAAATGACTTTCTACGATGGTTTTATATCTTTCTAGCCTGCTGCTCTGCTTTTCTGCCTCAGGTTCATTTTCCCAGGCTCTTTCTTAGGATTTGTGCCTGAAAAAGGGAACAATTTGCCTTTAGAAAATTGATATAGGTGACAAACATGTTCCCACTGCTTTCAGACCACAGCTGCCTGTGTTTTAAGCTGGTCAAGTACTGGGTCACAGTAGGGAAAGATCTGTCCCAAAATGCAAACACTACTGGAGGAAGTATGTTTTGAAATTAGTTATCCTGAATCATGAAGAGTAGTATCTTCTCCTTCTGTACGATGGCTCCCAAAGCCTCTACACCTCCTTACTCTGCATTGTTCCCTGCTTTTCCTTCTTACCACAAAAAGCAGAGCAGAAGAAAGATTATGAAAACAGAAATCCCCTCAGACAACTCAGATCAAGGATGAAAAACTACTGCTCATAAAGCATAGCTGCAATCATTCCCACGTGCAGGAAAAGGTCAGTGAGTGTGAATGCTTGTGGAGAGCTGGTCCATAGGGATTGATAATTTTCATAGCATTTCCCAAGTGTATGTAGCAAAAGGAAAAGTGCCTTGAAAACAAGCAGTTCATTTCTCTTTTGGGCTGAGGCCACCCTGTCAAGTTTTGAGATCACAAACAGGGCTAAAAAAATTCATTTGATTACACTACTATTAGAAGCAGGTCACATGGCTACTTAGCCTCTCAGGGCTGGACATCAGGCATCTCAACATTCAAATAGTTGTGGATAACAGGCATCAAATCAAGTTTATGCAGAAGTGATTACAATCTAAAAAGGGAGAATTTTCAAAACATAGTAAAAGGCTGAATTTAAGAGTTTAATCCTTTGCAATAAGTATTGTTTTGTAATTATAGATATAAGCTGTGAAGGCCACTGAAGAGGAAGGAAAGGCTTAAGCTTACCCAGGGTCTATTTAACCCTACTGTGGTAAGCACAGATCTGGCACTGACACCAATTCTGTGTTGAGATGCCTTGGGCAGCAGGACATTCAAAGATTTCCCACCTGAATTCCCTTTTTACAGTTGTTTTGTAACTGCTCTTTTAATTGGATAATTTTACAGATCTGTCATTATAAAGCTGTGTTGTAGGCACAGCATTTCCATGGAGGAGCCAGTAAATTCCAGCCCAGGAGAGAGGTGTGGCTTTGAGGCAGGAGAGGATTTGAGGCAAGGCCCAGGCCCTGGAAATCACTGGTGTTCACTGGTCACAAAGGGAAAATAGAAGACATCTCACTTTTACTACAGCTGCAGACACATAAACCTGCTGCCAGACTGTTTGATGGTGTGGTCCTCCACACCTGGGAACTGCCAGAGCTCAGTTATGAGCCATTTTACAGCCTTCAAGGCTACTATACTCAAAGTATTCTTTAGAGTTCAGCTTGATGAACTGCTTCGTACCTGAGGTCATTTGCAGACAAAAAAGGAAAGAACTGTCATTTCTTAGCTGCAGTGGGGATCCATGCAGGATATCTGCTGACGCCTAGATATTTTAGAGCATATTAGCTGGAAACTTTTCCATGAAATAAACAAGCAGTCTTCAATTTACATGAAAATGACCAGGGGTTTGGCTTCATAATTAATTTCTGTGCAGCACATTGCACTCATTTTCTCTGCAGGTACTCTGCACAACCTCTTGACAATATAGTTGATTTCCAGTCACTATGGTAAGCTCCTTTAAGGTCATATAATATGACAATTCCTCCCTGAACCCTGGTGAATCTGGATCTGTGATCATATTTTCATACACTGGGAAAGTTTTACCTAGCTTTTTATTATTATTCTGAAAGCAGAAATTGCAAATACCTATTCTTTGCAATGGTATAGTGAGAGTGACTTATGAGGAAAGAAGATGACAAAGGACTGGGTCTGGAATCTGCATTTGGATCAGAGGTCAAAGGGGATTTAAACTTTGGATGAAAACTCATAATCATTTAGAGGACAAGATAGGGCTTAATGTCAGCCATATAAATGAAAACCATAGAAAGACAAACATGAATATTTGTAGTTTTGGTAAGCAGCATTTAAAGGCATCCCTCTAGATAAAAAACCTTGAGACACGTAGTTCCAATGACAGAGCTAATAATAACAGTGGTTGGTTTAGCTGAGAGTTCAGCGAAACAAGACCAGCTACCCATTCACTGAGGGTTCACTCCCCTTAAAGTTAGCTGGTTAACTTCTGTGTCAGGGAAGATATCACCCTGCCCGAGGTCACCTGTGTGTTCTCATAGGAGGACTCCACCTTGAGCTGTACTTTGTCTCCTTTCTGCACTGCCTTTCCTTGCAAATAATGAAGAGCAATGCCTCTTTAAAGAAAACATGGTGTCCTGCTTTCTCTGCCTGTATGGCAGGTTTCTGGCAAGTGATGATGTATCAAATACATTAAGAAGCATTATAAACTCATTTTTGATAGTTAAAATTTGTTGTAATTTGGATCATTAAGCAATTTTCCACTTAGCATTGTCTTAAAAGAAAACACATTAAAAGGCTATCACAATTGCTGATATCACATTTAGTATCTGAAAATAATGGCTGGCACTGGAGAAAGAGCTATTGGATTTTGGCAAATTAACCTCACAACTAACAATGAAAGCCACATGTCTACTGATAACCTAGTTTTACAACTTGATTTATAGAAGTAAATTTCTCAAAAATATCAGGCTCGCAATGCTGGATAAATGTGTAACATAAAGTCCTGCAAGGTAAGGGCAACTTTCCTCCACCTGGGACCCCGTTTTGTGGAAAAGTACAGTAGAAAGACAAATGTATATTTCCACAACTTTGGTAAGGCTGCTTTTCCAACTTGCAGATGTTTTAAATGTATGTTTGTGGGATGGAAGGGAATGACCATAGCTTCAGGGGGAGGTTTCTTCTATGTATTTCTCCAGTTTGAAGTCATAAAATTTTAACGCCCACTAAAGCTTATCCTGCAGCAAAGAGATCCATAACTCTGCATTGTGTGAAGTACACTTTTGCTTTGTTTTAAGCCAGCTGCCTGTTAAAAAACTATAAACACCTCATAGTCCATGCTTTGCTGGAGGCAAATCTTCCATATGCCACACAAGATTTAATAGACCTGTATCCTGCAGCACCTCCTTCCCCACATTCATCTCTTTTCCAGGCTAGGCACCAAACTGATATACTCCTTTTTCAAGTCAAACTACTCTAAACCACCATAAAAGCACTGAAATCTTGTGAAATTGCCCAGGTGAGGGGGAGTTCAGACAAAAGAAATACTTAATATGGAACATATCCAGAAAGCCTGGTAAATGTTATAAACAAACTAATACATTTTTTTTTGCTCCCATGTGAAGAATTAGCAATGTCTAATGAGCAAGATGAGTAAGAATATTATTATGCACTAGAGGATCTACTGCCTGGTTCATTGTGACTCTCTTCTGGGTATCTGACTGCCTTTTATCTGCGGTGGCTGCCCCATTGCGGGGACTAAGCAGCATTGTGACACATGTGAATTGGGGAGTGAGATGGTTTTAGCCTATGCTCACAGCCTGTGCAAGCCACGCAACCTGGTGGCTCTCAGTCTTCATGAGTGACTTGTCTGACTCTCCAGAGACCATAGGCTATGGGACTTGGCTTGGGTTGAGGTACTGCCAGGTCCTCGTCTCACAGAGCCCGAAGGAGCCTTGCTGGCCCTATCAGGAGCTCCACAGCCTTTTCTTTCAAAGGACTACTCCATTTCTCCTTTCCACAGAATCACAGAATCGTGGTTGGAAGAGACCTTTAAGATCATCACATCCAACCATCCACCCAGTGTCACCAGCAGTGTCACCAGCAGTGCCACCATAACCCCTAAACCACTAAACCACCAAACCCAGCATCAGATCCAGATATCTCTTAACTCCTCCAGGGTGTTTTTGTTGGCTGTCATTTTAAGGACTAGTCTGCCTTTGAGTTTTTCACTCTCCTGAAGTACCTATTAACTTCTCTCTCCACAGATCCAGCACAAGAAAGCAGATACTCCTCTGAGCCAACACCTAGGAATGATAAGTGGATTCAACTCTGACTCTTTCAGCATAAAATAAAAATATCAAACTAAAGTGTGGAATGAATTGATTTGAATTTCCAGTAAGAGGATACCCCTTGTAGGTGTGTATTTTGCGCTTAAATACCTGTTGCTGAGTTGCAGACACTTCTGGGACAGGGAGTGAGCCTCACTGAGTGACCTGCTGAACCAGAGCAGGATAGAGAAGTGGAATAGAAAGTTAGAATAGCAGCAATAAGACAAACCCTTATCACAGGAAAGTGAGAGGTGCTGAAGTACCTTTTATAGCAGCACAGCAAACTTTAAACCTTGTTGAGCCTGTGCATCTTTGAGTCAGTGAACTTTTAAGTTGCAGGATATTTGACATTGCTGTCTCTAAACATGTAAATAGCCACACAGATGTTTTTGAGGCTGGAGCCTAAAATTCTGAGGGGTTTAGACCAGAGGTTCAGTTCTGTGAGCTATTGCCTATTGTTATGGGAACTGCAGAATAATTGTTTTTTACACTTTCATCAACTAAACACAAACAGGACACTCTGCTTTTTACACTTGCCATGAAATAGAAAGAGGATCAGGAAAACTTTGAAGTGCACTATTACTGCTTTGAACATCTGAGGACAGCTCTTCTGCAAATTCCATCTCTGCATATGGATAACTCTCTCTTGCGTGTTCATTCCTACTTTACATACTTTTATAGGAGATGGTCTCTGGGAGCACAGATCTCAACGATGACTCAAAACAAATATTTTATAAAACCCTGTAGATTAAACAGCGCTGGTTTAATCTGAAAGCATCTCAGGTCTTGCTGAGCAGCTGAAGAATTGAAAATATGGTCAGAAAAGTGCAGATGGAGCTGGCTGACTCAAGACTGCACCCTAGATTACAACCATCATGTGGACCATGAAGAATGACAGCCAGCAAACACATTGCCCACATCATTCAACAGGGACGAGGTTTGATTCAACACCTTATGAAGAAGGTTAAAAAGTTTACATCTAATACTCAGCAGAGAAGTAAAAAAGATCTCCAGTCCAACTTTTTCTGGGGAAAGTAGGGGTTTTTTTCCTTGGGAAAAAATTGACTAAGATAAACTTTTTCTACATTCTTTAATTGTAGAACCACTCCCTAACAGGTAAAAAGCTGAAAAATAATAAGTAATCGATGGACAAGAGGCGTTCTTTTTGAAAGTAATAGCATCACTTTAAAGTAACACCAGTGGAGGGAATGCTACTTTAAAAGTGAAAAGCAGCACTTAGCTGTGAAGATGTAACTTTTAACTACTCTGTGTCACAGATTTTATAATGACTTTTTTTGAAAAAATAGTATAAAAATGAGCTTTTGCAAATGGGAGTATTAAAATAGTGTTTTAAGAAAGAACAAAACTCACTTTTCCCTATAAAAACTAATTTCAGCAAGTCATTATTACACCTCTTGCTATTAAAATTGCATTTTGGACTTGTCAGAAGGTGAATTAGTTCACTTTACATTATTAATACCCACAACTGTCAATCATTTTCCTTCTGAAACAAATGCACTAAACATTGTACTAACCCCTATGTTTCTTTCATGCCTCAGCACTATAGAGGCATAAAGGCAAAATTGGCCAAAGATCCAACTCAAAACCCATTAAAAATCAATGAAAAGCTTTGCAATGGGCTTCTAGTGTGGGTTACCTCCCTACTGACTTCAAATGAAATTAATCTGTCAGGCAACAATAATACAGTAATATAATTAACTTGCTTAGAATGCAATCACTTTAACTTTCATTAAAAGTGATGAGTTTCTTTCAATTATGCTGCCAAGATGCATTTCATTGTTGTTTGCTTGTTTGCTGTTGAAAAAAGAAATAAATCCTTTTTTTGGTTTATTTCCCCCTGGACTGGGGGTTGTTGCTGTAATGAAGTCCAACTTCCAGGGTCATGCTTGAGAATGTACTGACAAATAGGGACATCTGTAGAATGCAGAAATAACAGCCATTTTCTTACTGGAGCCAGAAGCATGCACATTTCACCCAAAAGTTAATGAGAACTCGATGCAATATTGATTCTGCCTGAACACCAATTCCAGTAGTAAGCTGATATTACAATGAGCGATTGCACAAGTTTTCCGAAGAGAGATGGGCTGGTGAAGGGATTCTGGAGAGACCATGGCTTTGGGGCACCTTTGCTCTGAAAAACTCCCTGATAGATAGGCTGCTCTCTTGTACCTCAGGATTTCATTGGGCTTTGGAAACTCAATACTTCTCATTGACTTCTCAGAGCTGTGGTTGAATTGTGCCTTCTCTTGGGGCAAGAACTAGAAATGAGCAGCAACTCCCTCCTCTGCTGCAGTCCCTCCCTTCTCAGCAGAATCTCAGGCCACTTCTGACTGTCTGTTTATGACTTCTTTCCAGTCTGAATCTCACATCTCGCCAGGGTGACAAGGAGGTGGAGAGGTTTGCTCTTCTCCCAAGTACAGGATGTTTCTCGCCTGCGGATCTTAATGACAATTACAGAGGAGAGCTGCACCAAGCCACAGACGGGGAAAAAGATCATTAAATAAAGATGAGACTGTATCAAGCAGAGCTATGAGAAACTTGGCAGGTTTGATTCCCGTAGGTTCACGAGAGCATCTTCAGCTGCGATCCACTGAACAGCTGCCAAAGACACGAGTCACAGGGGCGGATTCAGCCTGGGCTACAGAGGGGGAGAGGCCAACTGGAGTGTGAATTTTCTTTGCATTCATCCCTGCCACATTTGCATGTACATTAAGGTTTATATTCCTCTCCCCTTTCTTATACTTTTCAATCTCTTAACTGAAAATATCAAAACAAAGTCTACAGTTTTCAATAGAAGATGAGAGTCAGGCTGAGAATACAGTCAGCTTTCAGAGAGCTCTACGATGGACTGGTCTTGACCTCATAAAATAGCCAAAGATATTTCTTTATTCTTTGAAAAAGTCTAAAGTGCAAGATGCTTGAAGGTATGAAGGTAAGAGTGCACAGTCACAGAAAAGTCACTGTACAGTGTCAGCCTGTATTGCAATACTAACATTTGGAAAATGGGTCAGATGCATCTTTAAGCATAAACATTAGGTAAATAAGTAGAGGTCTTGGAAAGAACAGAATGAAGAAGGTGGGGAGGAATTTTTTTTGTCCTGATCTGGAAGAATTTAGAGAAATGAAGCAAAGGAGAATAAAAGTACATATATGCATTTTTAATCTGGGTGAATTTATTCAATTTCCACAATTTTTAATAGTTATTTTAATACCAAAATCTAGCTTAATTTTTAATGGGGTAAAAATACCATTTCAATGTCAAAGAAATACACCAGAAAAGTTCCAGTTTGAGAAAATTGACATAAGATGTAATTATGTCCCTGCCAGTTCTTTCCTACCTCTTCCTCACCCCCAAATTATGCCATATGACACATTCAGTCAAACACCTTCAGTTGCTCTGGAAATCCATTTTTAGGTGAAATTTTTATTCATCTGAGAGAGTTTGCCTAGGTCACCCAAATCTGGTATTGGATGTACAGTTCTGCTTTGTTCTTCTAGACAGCAAGCTCCCCATAACCTGGACAAGTCCTCCAGTGCATTGCCAGCGCCTTACCATCCCTCCTAAATGAAAAGTTAGTGTCCTTTTCTTGGCCAGGTGTTGCTTTGTCTGGTACCAGCAGAGTGCTGAGCTGCATAGCACAGCACTTCCAAAGCAAAAGGAGCAGGCACTGAGTGTTAGTCCATTTTCGTAGGTGTGAAGAAGCACAATGGATATCAGTGCCAGGAGAAAAGACTAGGATATCTTTTCATTAAAATATTAGGAAATCATTGCATGTTTCACTTTTCAGCTTCATCCTCATGTTTGTAGGAGCCGTCATTTACAGGTCCAATTTAAATAGCTCCTTGCTCAGTTTCTTGTCTTCTTTGGTCCTTGCTTTGAGTCCAACTCAGAAGGCAGCACTTACTCAGGCATGCTATTTTGCAGTGACCCCTATAAAAATGGAGTTACAGGATGAGCTGGCAGAAGGGAGCAGAAGCTGCAGTGACTGGGCAATAACATTTTTCTGCCCTGGTGGTTACTCATAAGAAGGGCAAAAGATACAGCTGACCTTTTAAACTCTGATTTAGGTCTCTTCTGCTTAGGATTCCCTCAGGATATCTTTCTTCATTCTGTGCAATCTTTAATGTATGTGATGGTTGGCAAGGAAATGCCTTGTTAAATCTGGCTTAGTATTCAGCAAATATCCAAAGGGCTGAATGCTACTCTAATTAAAACCTATTTGCCTCAAACTTCTTTATGCATCAGCTTTCCTCTGTGACTGCTCTTCATGCCTTGGCATTATCTCAGATGTTGTCCCACCCCATTCCTTCTGCTGCCAGTGGATTTTTTACCAGTTCAGTAGGTCAGTGTGAATTCAGGGAGCAGAACGACCTTGGACTTCACTGAGGGGCTCAGTCAACACAGGGCTTTTCTCTGTGGAGTTCAGAGTCTCAAGTGCAAACAGTGCTGGGTTTGCAGTGTGGAGCAAGGTAACCTGAGGATGAGGGGTGAAATTCACTGTCATTATTCTGCTCCAGGGCAAAGCCAGTGTCCAGGGCAGAGCTGTGAGCAGAAGGTGCTCAGGGCTTTGCAGCCACTTGCAATGGGACACTTCATGTGAAGCAAGCTGGTGAGATGGGGCTGGGTTTGTTTCTGGACATGTTTGGTGGTTAGAGATACAAGATGGGCATTCTCTACACATGGCAATTCTACATGGGGTCCTCTGTGGGTTCTGAATACAGCTTGAATGCATATGGAATCACTGTCCTCTCTCAAATCCATTTAACCTGCTGTGATTGAATTTGTATCCTTATTGTAAAACCTTTCAAAAAGCCCAAGCAACACTTTTCCTCCCATATTTAATTTGGTCAAGATAAAGAGAAAACTTAGGCCATGGCCTGCTGTGAGGATAGAGGCATTGTGTCCTCCCTACTCTCTAGCATCTTCTTTCATCCTTTTTTAGCTCATGCTTTCATGGGGAAGTGGAAGGGGCAGAGATCACCTTTACACCGAGTAAAGGGTGGGATTGATGGATCAAATTCCTCAGCACTGCAGCCACCTGTGCTGTGGCAATGTATAATTAAAGACAGGAACGTCATCAGGAGCTGTGTCTTGCTCTCTGCCCAGGATTAATGTCAGAGAGGATTGTATCCTCACTGCTTTCAAGTCCTCAGCTCCTGTCACCTCTCATGGGCATCTGAAGATTGTGTTGCTTCCTCGTGCTTTGAGGTCTTCAGGATTTGAGAAAGAAGCTCAGAAATTGTGTCCTTTATTTAAAACTTTCTTATCCACCAATTCATTAAATATTATATTAAAAGAAAAAACAGGCTGTCAGAAAAATAATCTGACTGACATGAAGTCTTTAGGCCAAGTGCTAAAATTAAGCAATGACGTAAGCAATACTGAAATGGAGGGTATGTTGGCTTCCTTGTATAACAGAATTATCTAGGTGTATTAATTCACCATTCAGGCAGTCCTCTGTAGCATGTCCTGGATGACCTCTTCCCCCCAGCTAAGTTACAGACTGAAATTTAACTAAAATGCTTGAGAAGAACATGCTGGGGAGGCAATTTCCTACCAACGCCTCCAACTCGGCATGCAAGAACACATTAGCTTTCCACTGTTGTTGTTTTCACACAAATGTTGCTCCATTTTCTAAGACTGACAGATTAGCAGAAAAAGCATAAAGCTTTTACTGAAAAACAGTGAAAAGCATTAAATAAGGTTTGGGGCTAGTTTCTCTCTGAGCAAATCCACACAAAGCATTATTTAGTGTTTTGTGAGATTAATGTACATTTACGTACAGGTTGTGGGGCAGGTTTAGCTCCAGGTGCTCCGTGGCTCCTCTTTGGCCACACTTGGCAGCCAGCCCAACCTCTTTGGAACTCTTCCTTTGCCAGGGCTGCTGCGGGGTGGAAATTTCTTTTTCTCTGGTCACCTTTTTTTCTAGGTATTTATTTTCTACTTTAGTCTTAGAGTTCTCTGCTTATATTACAATAGAAAATATGTTTAAACCTCTTCCACGCTTCCCTTTTTAGTCCTGTCCTGCTGTGATTTACTGGACACTGTAAAGCATAAATCTCTGGCTGGGAAACCCATGGCTGGGCTGAGGACAATGGTGGCTGAGGATTTCTCAGAACAGAGCCTGTCTTATTTCAATCCAGCTCATACTTTAAGAGTGCTTGCCACCTTCTGGTTTGGGAAAGGATCACAATTGTTTAACTCAGACATATTGAGGAAATGGACTGTAAAAATGCTGGTCCTGGTCCTAATCCCCCTGAAATAGACGAGTGATTTTCATAAGATGTCATAATGCTGATTGGAAAGTTTCAAAGTGAAAGGATGGATTTATTTTTCTTTTGGTCGGAAGGATGCAATGACATCTGGCAAGAAACAAATAAAACAAATCTTTTAAATTAAATATTTCATTTGATAATATTGGCATAGTTGGAGAATGCCCTTTAACCATTATGTGAAACATTTAGAAAAAATAGTGAAAGCAAGAATAATGAAAAATTAATCTTATATGTGAAATAGTTACAAATCCTTCAGAAGGGAAAGAGCTTTGAAATTGGAAATCTTTTTTTCTCACAAAGCTGCTTGCAGATTTTGACCAGTCCTCAGACACTTCCATTCGATCTTGTCAGTTGTTAGCAGTCAGCCCAATTTCAGCAAGACCACTTAACAGTATTGTATTATATGGGCCATTTGTATGAGAGGAGGGTCTACGTTATCTCTAAAATTGTCGCTTCAAAATTACGGGCATTCAGACAATACAAATAGCCCCACTATGAAAAATCAAAGCATACCTTTGCCAGTCATCTGCAGTTTAGCCAGATGAAAGCATTCCACAAAGCACATATTTGTTGAAGGTTGGTACATGCTTATTTTAATGGATGTCACATTTGCTTAGCTTGGTGTAATTCATACTTAATTTCAGATGTCACAGTTCTGTCCAAAAAAATCATTTATACAGAGACCCTAATTGAAGGCACCAGAGTATCTGAAAACATTCCAGCAGTGCGTGAAGCAATGTGACTAACACATGCCACCGTGTTGTTCAATTTGTTCCTTCCCAGCAAGGGACAACGGGCAGTGAAGCAATTCTTTTTGTGGTGCATTTTAATGACACACACATAGAATTATGTTTATATTGAAAAAGGCAGGTCAAAGCCAATGTTCCTTACAGAGAGAGAATGGCAATGAAGTTTCAATGTTCCACAGTTCTTGGCAGTTCACACGAGGTTTTTGGAAAAAAAAATGGCTGTTTTCTTCTGTCTAACCTGGCCTCGCACGTATTCACACTGCAATGTAGTCCTTGTTTGTCTTTGTTAATTAGAGCAGACTTTGCTGTACCCCACCATTGAGCATCCCTTGAATGATGGCTGCAGTCACACTGAGGTGAGCAGCAGCTATTTGTTGGGTACGGCCCACTGAGGAGATGTGGGAAGAGAAGGTGAAAATTGGAGGAAAGTTGGCAGGTGTGGAATAATTCAGTGATGTGTTGCAGAACTCCTTGCAGAGCATGCCACACCTCTGTGCATGCGAGAATCTACAGGCAATACATGAAAAGGCTGGAAAAATAAAGCAAAATGAAGTCACAGCTTTTAGAGGGCCCCAGCTTGGCTTTCATGCAGAAGAGAAGAGCTGGAGGTAAAAGCTGCCGATTCTTGCTGTCCATCACAGGAAGGCAAAACAGGGTCAGAGCCAGTGGGAATAAAGGAAGTACAAGGAATAAGAGGTCTGCAAGGCACAAAGAACCATTTCTGCACCTTTTGAATTTAGCAGTCTAAGTACATTTACTCCCAGGCCTTCACTTGGATCAATGCTCAGAGTTATAATAACATCTTGAGGATGAGCAGCCCAGATGCCAAAGCACAGATAGCTGAAGAAGCAGGTGACCCGGGAGACCAAGAGGTGGCCTTTCTCAATTTTACCCTCACAAGTCACTGCCAGGCACATTTTGGAGTTGGGAGGTTTTTTCAGGGCTTCCTTCTCTGACCAGGAGATGTGTCAGGTTTATGAAAACTGGTAGCATCCCATTCAGGCTAATTTATCCTCCTCCCTCCCTGAACGAAAAAAATCAGAGCTGTTCATTCCCAGGCTCTCTTGACAGAGCCCTAAAATCCGTGGGATCCAGAGGGCGTATAGGTTTGAAGAAAATTCCTCCTGCACGTCCTGCTGTGTGTGGCAGTGTTGATACCCAGGAGAGCTTGGTAGCAGTGGGTGTGAGCTGGGTTTCTCCCTCATGTTCAGTGCATAAATCAGACTGTTGTGTCTTTGTACTTGTTGAGCCAATTGTCCTGCCTTCTCTTCAGCCGTATGAGAATTACTGATGGGAAACTGTGGCAAACATGTTAACCTAAGAAGCTTGTTTGTTACACCTCAAGCTCCATTCATTTGCTAAAGCAAAACAGGAGACTTTTTTCAATGAATATTTGAGTTGACTGTTGATAAAAAATCCGGCTGTCCATGTTATAGGCAGAAGAGTTATGTTTGAGCCTTCCCTCACTGTGCAGTTTCTGAATTCAGGAATTAATTTTCCTACCCAAAGGAGATAAAATTTTGAGACTTGCAACAAAAGCTCTCTGCAGATCTGCAAAATCTCAGGTATCTTCCATCACTACCAGAGTCTATCAAATGAAGACTAAGAAACAAATTAATTTGCCAAAAGTAATATTTGTACCATCCAGAGCAATAAGAATAAATCTTTGCAGGCTGAATAACATCTAACAATGACTAAAGTATCTGTACTTTCCACAGCATTTTTTAAAATATCCTTAAGATTAGTTTTCTGATTTCTGAGTTTCATTCATATAAATAATTTCTGCTCAATAGATCCCTTTATAACAACTTTTAAAGTATCGTGGAAAGAAAATTTAATTGCTCTGACTGGTACTGAATTATACAGTAAGTATCTGCTCATTATTTGGTTGAATACAATCCAGATTTTGAGGACAATATATTTAAAACTCCCTCTTGACAAACGTTTCCTTTTTTTTAGTACTTTCTTAAATAAACTAGTTTCCATGGATGTTCCTGCCAATACACTTGTTCATTCAGAATTTTGGGCTTTATCCAAAGTGGCCACATATTTGTCAGTCAAAAATGAACAGATGTAGGAGGTCAGGATTTTCTAGGGTCAAGGCATAAAAGAGAAATTTTAGCTTCTAGTTCTTTCCATTTTTTGAGCGTGTTTTTCATTTTAAGCACGACTGATCCCACAGCTTCTAGATGACATTTTCGGGAGACAAATTACAAAACTGCTGTGGAATCTGTTGGATTTCTCAGTACATGTGAGACAACATGAGAGGAGGTACCACAGCATGGTAAAATTCCATTCCCATTAAAGGAATGAACACAGCTGGATTTATCTTGCCATGCCATTTGCAACTGAAATGAAAAAGCCTCTCAGATATTTAAGACCATCGGACGATGCCAAATACATGCAAACTTTACTTGAGATACCTGCTATCTAAAGACCTGTGCCTGCTGTAACATCTCACAAAGGTGAAAGGATGATTAAGTGTCAGTGAGTGCAGCCATCAGCCAAAAGCTTCCAGGTGAAGCAAAGCTCTCTCTCGTGGCAGAAGCAATTGCAATGTACCTGTCTGTATTGTGTTTAACGTTGCTACTAAAAGGCTGCACTGCTCTCAAGCATAGGAGTGATAGCACCTGACGTTTTATGTGGGAAGAGTAGTTTCTCCTGAACACATCCTAAAGCCTCCAGGACCCCACAGGAAGCCACAGAACATCCAGGCAGGCCACAAAAATAGCTGTCTTGAACATGAATATTTTGCTTGCATAGAAACAATGTATGTATGCCTTCCTTTAGACATATATAAACACATATGGAGAGAAAAAAACCCCAGTCTTATTCGGCTTTGTCACTATTTTGTTCTGATGCTTGACAAATTTTGTTCATTGTTTCCCTATTTTCATGAGGAAGTATTACTTCTTTTCCCATAAAACAATCTGAGAACTGATAAAGGGGTTGGTTTGGCATGTTTTTATATTTGGAGTTTTGTTTCTTTATTTTTAATTTAGTTGTTTTTCTTTTACAGGACAGGGAAAAAGATATTCATTTCTCCCTCACCGGAATCCAAACTTGGATTTTCTTGGCTTTTCAAAATGTTGCAATTTTTTTGATGACAGTTATAAAAATTAACATCTTTCATCTAAATCTATGAGCTGTGTCCATTTGTTCAAGTGCTTTGCACAACTCAGCAATTTTCAGGAAGATTAAATTCTTCATGAACTGGCAACTAGAAACCATTGTCATTCCTCCTGCACTGCCTGCACTGTGGAGTGATGTGCCCCAAGCTCACCGTGCCCTGCTGCTCCTGACCTGAACGGGTCAGATTGTGAAACACGAGGGAGGCCGTGCTGGGAACTGATGCTCAGAGCAATTCTATGAGTTCCATATTTTTACAGGCATAATGGTGTTCTAGCCAAGTCTTCCCACTCAGAGACATGCCAGAGGTTTTTAGCTTTGCCCAATAAATTAGTATCAGGGTCACAATTTGAGCTGGAGTCCTCAAGAAGCAGAGAGGACGTCATGGCTCTAGACAGTTAATTAGGTGATTATGATTAGTTACCTCCACCACTTCAGCAAACATTTTTACTTTTTTATCACTAGACTATATTTAGATTGATAAATTTTCCAGATTAAGCAGACTTACACTGCACAGTTTTCTACACTCTGACTGCAGAAGGTGCTGCTCTGAGATAGGCAGGACTTTCTAGTTACTGCTGAGACTTGAGGTTACAGCTCTGTAAAGTGTTTTGCTATGTGATCCTGATCCACAGATCAGGGTAGGTTTAATTTGGGGGGTCTTTTGCACAACATAAACCTGCTTTCTGTATAATTTGTATTACAGGATTTAACTCAGCATACTGCAAAAATTGAGCTTACAGATCCTAAATTCATTCACTGCTTTCTGCTCTTTATTGTGCTGTTCAGATAAACCAAGAATTATAGAAAATGAGAATGGGATTTCAAGAAGTGAAGTTGGTTTTTTTTTTTCTTCTCTCTACATTACCTTCAGCTGTAACCTACATAGTTCAAAAAGCATTTGTAAAAATTCTTAAAGAGACTTCCCCTGATCTTGAACAGCTACACTAATTTGTTTCCTCAATATGATTCTTAAACCCTTTTTTGGGATCCCTGCTTTCCACAGTAACATAACATGCATACTTGGCAGAAGAGTTTTTCGAACTTGAATAGGCCAGATGATAACCAAATTAATCTAGATCCCTGTGCCTCATAGTCTCACCCTTGTCTTTATTTAACAGGATACCAGGCTTTGTCTATACTTAAAAATGACTTTTTGCTCCCCTTTTTATGAAACATATACTGCAGCATAAGTCTCAGGCAGAATTACTCCCAGACAATCTGCCCAAGAAGCACCCCTTTTTGCTAATGATTTCCTATTGATAGATTTATTTTAGGATTTGTCAGTCACTTCTTTGTCATACATTGTGTTCTTCATAGGTTCTGATGTTTAATCGAATTTTGAGACAGTATGGTTTCAAACACTTAAAAAAAAAGTAACATCATGGATCAATAGAAAGTAAAACTGAGGGAGCTAAAGGGATGTTCAATTCTTTCCCACACTCCCAGCCAGGATCAGCTGTACCATACCCTATTCCAAGAATATCACAGCTTGAGAGATACCTTTATCATCCAGCTGTGCATCCTTGTCAAAGAACAAATTGGGTTTTGTGTGACAAGACCTCTTTTCCACAGAGCAATATTGATTGACAGTATGTATTTTTCTTCCTTACCCATTATATTTTTAAAAATGTCTTCTCATTTGAAGTGTTCACATTTGAACATCTTTTCAAAGGTAGAAATGAAGAATCTTCACTCTGCACGGCAAGAAATTTCATTTACTTCCAACTAGATATGATCAGGCTTTTAATCTCTAGCCAAAATTACAGCTTGATTCAAAGATCATTAAAGCCAGCAGGAGTATTTGCAATTATTTAATAAGCCAGGTCTTTTCTACTTTTTAAAATGTTGAAATTAATGTCAGCTACTTAACCTAAAGAGAGGTTCCAAATGGGTAAATTTCATTCTACTGGGACAAAATAAGACCCGGAAAAGCTGGCTACAGTTGTCTTTTCATATTCAAATGCCAAGATAATGCTGGAGAATTATATTTCTTCTTCTAGTAACTGCCTACAAAACACCCTTGGCTGCTGGGGAGAGAGACATGAGCAGAAAGCAAAGTTTGTTGGTGAGAAGACCAAAGCCTCAGACAGAAAAAATATCTGAAAACAACTGTATACCTCAGATCTTGTTTTCATGGTTCAAATTTTGTTTCTTAGAGATGCATATCTTAAGGACACTGGATTGTCTCTGAACTTTTCTTGTATTACCACAGAATAAACTTTCTGAAAACACATTGTGTGAAAGGCTAAGTATCCATCAATATTATTTTTTAATCCTCACCATTCATTACACATGTTGTATTGTAAACATGTCATACTGTAGGGACCTTTATTAATTTTTTTATTTGTTTACTCCCCAAATCAATCCATTTGATCAGATCAGCTTTTCCTGAACAGTTTAAAAGAAAATTAGTCTCCAAGCCCCTAACGTGACTAATGTCTAATGTATTATTGCCCATTTTCATCTTTCATATGGGGATTTGAAGATTAGTGTCTTACATGCCATAGAAGAGCAGCAAGTAATATAAGCTGCTTTGAAGAGAAAAAGCGTGGATTTTTGAGAAGGCAGTTCCTTCTAGCACCTTTTGTACCTTTTTTGAGTTTTGTTTCATGTTTTTCTTTGCTATTTGAAAATGAAACTGTCCAACTTTGATTTGATACGATTTGTTAGAAGAAGTCAACATAGGGGGAGGAGTGAAGGGAAAGGGACAATTGTGACAAATGGTACAGGTTTATTGCTGAGTATGTTGCTTCTTACAACTTTGAGCTGTGAAGCAATTGATGTAATCTTTCTAAGAGAGCTTTTCCAGCTGGCTGGAGGGGTTGCAGGCCTGGTAATTGCATGCAATCTTTTCGACCTGGGACATTGGTATTTGCTTAGCTGGGGTTCTCATGGAAGAGTATCTTCCACTTGGACACTCACTTTGTGTCACAGACCAAGGACATTGAAGCTTTGCCCAGGGAGCTGGGTGTGCAGTTCCTGCTGTGTGTATTTTGGGTAGGTGACTTGCAGTTGCATACATGGATATTCATGGTAAATGCACTTGTTCAGGCTGCTAAGTGGAGGAGAAAATATTTCATCTGGCAGCCTGATGAAAGTAGATAACAGCATCTAAATGTTTGTTAGTAGTCAAAAATACAATTAATGCACAGGATCTGCAGGGCAATTCCAGCAGTGAACAGGATTCAACACCACCAGCTCAAGATTTCTCAGGCTCTAGAACCGAAACTTCCTACCCTCAAGTCGGTGATCCAAATCCTGGCTATGTCAGGGCTGCCACGTAGAGAAAGGGGAACAGATGGGGGATAGATGGATCTGGCTGCAAGGAGTAGAGTTGGATTTGATGTTCCTGCTGTCAACCGGAGAATGAGCAGGAGTTGCTGTCACCTGCGCACCCAAATCCCTCCCTGAGCTGCAGATAGCTCTGCTACCACACTGCAAACCACAGCGTAGAGGATGTGACCATGGTTACAACGTCGTTCTGATGAACTGCTGACCTGGATATGTGCATATTTTGGTGGTACTGATGGTTAGTCCTCAGCCCCCCTGAGGCTTTTTTCGTAGTATAAAGGACAAGCAGAAAAAGGAAGACTTAAATGCTAAACAAAGATAGGAGTCATGGATAGATCTCTCTGCAAGCCAAAAACTATTCTTGTATAAGAGGCACATTTCAATTAAAACTAATTAAAATGATTTTAGATTTATTTAGACACAAGTAAAATTAAAATTCCAGATTGCTATTGAACCGTTCATCCTGTTCTTTCTGCTTTACTCTGAATTTTCTGTTTCAATGAAACTCCAACAGCTCAAAAAAGAAGATAATATATTCTGGGCTTTTTTTCTAATTTTAAATTGGACTAAAAAAATGGAATTTTTCCTAAAGCATATGAATGCATCTGTTGTTTTTTTAAAAAGCTTGCAATCCCTCTCTCATTCAAAACGTGCTCATTACTGCTGTGAAAGTTATAATGAATACAATTCTATATTTCATATCATTCCAATATGAGAAGAAATCTGTGTACCACAGAAAACTAAGTGGATGAAAATCCTGTTGCAGATGCATGTAGCATAATTTTGTTGAAGAATTATGATGGAATTATATGAAAATACCAGAGGAAAAAAGACTTACACCCCCAAGTTCCTAAAATACCAGAGCTAACTTGGAATCAAAGAAGAAAGCTGCTCTGGGTTAGTTGTAGGGTCCCCCCTGGCTGTATTTACCTTTGTTCAAGAATCTTCTCTCTTTCATCTCTTTAGCTGTAAGACCAGGGTTATCTAAGGATCTGCACCTTTGGTGGCATGAGCAGCTTTCTAAAGGGAGTGTTGTAAGACAGACATAGAAAGACTGGACAAATACTGCTTCTCTTATCCCCGAGAAGGCTTTTCTGACTCTTTGAATACCTGTCAAGTCAATTTACAGCACAAATAAATTATGTTGTTAAATCTTCAGTTAATATCTTTGCAGTAATTCAAATAATTCTCACAAATGAAGAAAAGGAGTATAGATAGGCAGATCTCAATGGATGAAAGCTATCACTGAAGAGCAAGAAAAACAAGTCTTACAATAACTAAATATTTCATCCACTCTGAATGAATTGCTTTGAAATGATGTCTCACTCAGAAACAGATGTTAGAGAGAAACTGAAGTGCTGGTAAATGCCAATAGAGAAGCATCAATACCTCATTTTTCTTGACTCACTTTTGCATGACTTACCCCCTACATTTCCTAATTGTCACTACTTATTTGCCATTGCTGATTTTGTGCTGCCTCATGAACTACAACTTTCTTTCTGACCTTGTGGTTGACCTTAAAAAATAACTTTATATATGATTTGTTTAACATTCCACCCCTACTGAATTACTAAATTAGTTAAATACTGATTCAGAGAGATCACAGTGCTCCTTCCCAGAATGGTGTCTCACTACTTTCACCTCATTCCAGCATTCCAAGCCAAAGCCAGGACATTTGCCTTGCTTTCCTCTGGGTGTATCTGTGACCATGGGTCTGTCTTACAGCCCCCATCTAAGAAACACCTTGCTTGGCCAAACAGACCAAACAAACTTGGTGCTTGTGCAGTGCAATTTGTCACAGCCCTGGCAGGGACTGGCGAGACCACAGCAGAACGAGACAGGCCTTCTGGAAAGCAGCCAGATAACCACCTGATTGCCATTCCTGCTGCTGAGAACAACACAGAGTACCCGTGGATGACTGATGAGATCAAATTCAGGCAATATTTCCTTCCTCCTCTTGTTTTGTTGGTAGTAGAAAGTACAGTCCCTGAAGGGTGCTAACTTATTATTGCAGTCAATTGAGTGTTCTGAGTGGTTATGTCTCAAAATACCCATGTGAGAATATATTCTAAAGCTTCTTGGGAGTCAGTGAGTAAACTCTGGCAACGTTGACAAGCCCATGGAGAGCTATTAAATGCAGAAATATACCTCTGGCACAGGAAATCTCTCAACCACAATTTCCTGAGGGTTATGAGAGCATTTTGGGAAAGGGGTCATCATACAGTCATCTTGCTTTATGTTCTTCTAGAGGCATCTGCTATTGGCCACTGCTTGAAAGGAGGGACTGGAGTAGGTGGATGCATCATGGAAATCGGAACTATTGATCTCAGTGAAGCTGATGAGAGTTTTACTGAGCACCTTGGTGGGAAAAAGCTTCTCTCACAACTTTCACTATGGCAAAATGTAATTGCTGAAGTAAAAGTTTTAAATAAACTTGTCAGGGATCAGCATTAGTGATTAGAATTATTCTAGTACCCAGCTCATTCATACACAGCTAGTTTGTTTACCTTCTTACTAAACTGAGGTTTCCTGTTAAACCACTCCAGTTACTTGAAGACTTCCCAGCATTGCTCAGTTATGGGAAGCGCAATCTCAGATTTGCTGATTTTGTTGGATCTGCACAGTTAGGGCATTCCTAGGGTTTAGGGCAAGAGGCAGTGCAGCTCTCCTCTGCAGCCATCGCTGCAGTCAGCGCTGTGGTAGGAACCTGTGCTAAGGCCTGCGCTGGGAAAGGAAGCAGAACCCCCACTTTGGGAAGGGAAAGGAGAGTTACATGGCTTTTAGTCTCTGACACAGCAATCCCAGATACAGCCATAAAGAAAGAGTTTCCAAGAGATGTGGGACAATAGGGAAGGTCTGTGGGGCAGAAGGACATCTGTTAGGAGAGTGTCTGGAACAATTTGTCCATGGTCAAGATATTTAAGATCTGCTTCTGTGTGGATAATCACAGATGTTTTCAGAGACCAGATTTTAAAACTACTTATTATTTATTTTGCCCACATGGAGTAAATATGCCAGAAAAAAGGTGGATATTGAATCAAAGAACTATGAGAACAGTATAAATATACATATACAGTGACTGTACTTGACCCCTCCCACAATTTCCGTGGAGCTCACAGTGCCTGATCAAATTTTAAACCTATGAAGTCCCATATCAGCTAAAGAATCTGGGATGAAATGGAATTGTTTCTTCTGCCGTGCTCATGACAATAACAGTGAATAAAAATTCAGACAGTTAAGAATGTTCAAGCAGTCAAGTAACCTTGGGAAAAAACCCAAATAAAGACAATGCAACAGACTTTACCCACAAAATTCCTGCACTGTACATTTTTGCAATTTTTCCATTCACCCATTGTCCTATCTTCTCAGTTGCCACATAAATCCTTTCAGTGAACTTTCTACAATACCTCCAGATTTTGGAGGGCATGATCACTTAAACAGGTACTTGACGTCACTGTTTTTCATTTCCAAATGTAAATAAAGAATAGTTGCTCCTGGTGTATGGCTTCCAGTAAGATTCCTGTTCTGATTGTAAATGCAAAATTGGGAAAACAAACCTACTGTTTCCAAAACAGCTCACTGCCTCTTGCTTCAGAGCATGAGCCACTCAAGCACATGAAAACAAAGATCAATTTTTGTGGATTCAGCATGACTTCCTCCTCCTATATTGGTTTAGTTTTTCTTTTTCCCCAACTAATGAAACTGAATGTACTATTTATGTCGCTTCAAAGCAGATGCCTGTTACTTGAGCATAATTCTGATTTCTATTTGAAATGTATGGAAATTTACTATTGACTTTGGATGAGAGGTAACTGGGGCTGAAGTTACTGCGACAGACTGCACTCCTGTCTAAACAATTCCTTGAAATATGCATAAATGCAATGAAATTCAGGAGCAGAATCAATTACAGTTTTCTGAGGCAGACGCAAATGTTGGTAGGGTGGTCACAAAACTGGTGTGTGGGTGATGTCAGTAGGCAACAGTACCCTTGACAGCCTGGACACTGGCTCTGTAACAAAACTATGCTCTTAACTGTAAGGGCTCAGTGAGGAGACACCCAAATGTTCATGGAAAAACTGAAACGAATTTATATAGATCTGAATTAACTTTGATCACTTCAGTACACCATTTCTGTCCACATTTTCTCCCCAAAAGCTGTGTTTCTGTCCCTTTTGTGAGTCACACATCACATGGATTTCTGTTTCAGTATCCCTGAGGCAGTGCCATAGCCATATACCTTCCTCCATTATCCATATAAACTCCAAATATAACCATCCTGGGATTGTCCCTGGCAACCAGGAATACTTCCTCATATGAAATTACAGCTTTGGTTTATTCACTTGCAAACTGTGGCTAATGGTATTGTCTTCCTTCATTAAGTTATTTGAGGTTTCTGGGAATTAAATATATTACATAAAAGAAAAGTTGTGGATACCCCAGCCCTGGAAGTGTTCACAGCCAGGTTGGATGTGGCTTGGAGCATTCTGGTGTACTGAAAGGTGTCCTTGCCCATGGCAGGGGGATTGGAACTTGTTGATCTTTAAGGTCCCTTCCAACCCAAACCATTCTATAACTCTATAAAAGCCAGTAGCTTTCCTTTGTGTGTGTCTTGCCCTTGCTTCCCTTCTCTCTGTACAATTGTTTGCCCTTTGTGTGCTCAGTAGAGTGAATTCCTCTCTTACAATCATAAGTCTGAATTAGGTCAGAGACCTCCAAACCCTTGGTCTAGCTTTGAGCTATTCTATTTAATGCTGGACCTGAGCATAGACTTGGAACAAATTGTTTACCTCTCTTCTTCAAAAACATGGATTTTTATGTCTGTATTTTTTGAGCACAATTGTCATGAATTTAACACAGTTAATCTAAAATAGTCACTGGAACTGGTATGACATTTCAGGAAACTTTCCTATTTAATGGCACACTGTACACAGAGTAAATAACCAGGCCCTCTTCCAGTCCCCTTTACAACCCACTCAGGTTACAAGGTTGGCTCACATGATAACTTGCTTTGGGCTGAATCATCCACAGAGCCTGAACTCACAACCTCTGCAACTGCAGTTATAATTTTCTATGGCCAGAGCTAAACCACCAGGTTCATTTCCTCAGAGACAGTAAGAGCCTTATCAACCTCCTCTGCACTTCAGCCAACGGGAAGGAAGAAAAAAACCATCATCATACCAAGTGTAGCCCAGGGCAGAAAAAGCCCTGGATCTGTTTTGTCAAATATGTTATCTTCACCTGTCCATTTCACAGTCATCACCAAAAAAATCAGAGATCCTCTTCAAGTGCTGTTTAACACAGCACCCAATTGCTTGAAAATTAATTCACCAAGTCTACAGTTCATGGAAACTTGTGTGATTTATCTCTTTAAAACAAGACAAAACAGTGCTTTTCATATCAGAGACAGTGAGAGACAGAACAGGGACTAAGGGATTCTGTGATAAGGGTGTTTTGTCAATTGAATATTAAAACAGTCACATAAAACCTGATTGATCTGCTAAGAGCTAAGCAGAAGTGAGATAAGCTCTGCAGGAATGCTAAAAACCCATAGTTATTTACAAATATATTCCTTGCAAACGTCACAAAAATGCTCCAGATTAAAATGTTCACCAATAAAAGTCGTCTCAACCAGGATGAGTGAGTCAACACTGCGGGGAGACACTTTTATCCAAAATTTGACTGAAATTTTTTCAGCCAAAATCTGCCTTTCAAGTTTTCACTGGGAGTAGCAGGAACCACTAGGACCTGAGAGGGCTCAACTCCTCATGGCCAGGCTCAGTACACCTTGCACAATGGGGTCCTGGCTGCTTGGATTTGGCTGAATTGCACCTTTCAGCAAAAACTCCCTTTTTAGGCATCAGTGATGGTGAATAGAACTTTGCTCTGCCCTCTAACTTGATTTAGTTTGAATGTAACGTGGCGTGAAATGAGAGAGCATTACTCAACACTTACTGAAATGATTTCTTGGGCTCTCTTTTGTAGAGACTCAGATACTCACCTGCATTGAAATCTCAGATGGCTCTATCACATTTTATGATCTGGGGGATGGGAGGCTGAAGTCGCTCTTCCCCCAGGTCGAGTGTGATTTTGAAAGGAAACTCTCAGGGAAGAAACCAAAGTCCTTTGTAGTCACTGTCTTTGCATGGTAATACAACCAACAAGTGGTGTTAAAACAACATTACACTAAGCTTAATGGCTTTGCCTTGTTCATCTCTATGGCGTCTAATGAAACATTATGAATGCAAAGCAAATAGTGTATTCAGGCTAGTTCAGGATCCACACGGCATCTGAATGTGCTGCATGAATTATTCACACTGTTTTCCTCCACCCATGCCATCCCTCCCCCATCACAGGCTAAAGCTCCTGTTCCGGCCTTAGCAGACGCCTCTGAAACTGTTCCCCTTGCACTGAGGAGAGTTTAATTTCTAGTGTGTCAAAAACATATGAGCCAGGTCACCCAGTAAAAGAGAAGTGATAAAATATTCATATGCTCAAGGAAGAAGGGAGAGAGGGGAGGGGTTGGCAAGCTTACTCCCCGTGTGAGTGAAGGTCTTCTTTCTCATTTTTTAATTTGTTTAACAAAGTAAGCCAAGAGTGTTGTGCTTTTCTGTAACACTGCTCCTTCTTCCCATTTAGCTTATAAATGATGTAACTGGATAGACTGTGTTGAGCTGCTCTTGAGGCAGAAAATGCCTGTCTGGCACAACTCAAATTTCCTCAAAATCAAGGTGTTCTTAGGTATGGTGTCAGCATTCAGAACCAACCCTGCTTTCCCCTTCAGTATCAACTACCTCCCCCACCACCTTTCCTCCAATCTCAGTTGCCAAAAGTGCTGTGATAATTGCTGTTTGACCTCTGTGACCCTTTTGCTAGTTTTTGCAGTCAGAAAAAAAGGATATTCAATTTTGACTTCAAAACAAACATAATCTGTTTTTCTGCATTGACCTGCTGTTTGCCCGTTAGCAGGAGGCAAATATTTGTAGTGATTTAGTAGGCACACAGAAAGCAGATTGATAGAGAGTCAATCAGCATGCCAAATACTTTGGTATTTGCTCTCATGAAAGACTGGTGAAGCTGGCCTTTTTTTGCTTTTGGTTGATCTGGGGGTTTTTTTTGTTTTTTTTTAAGTTTGTTCCTCTATGATTGTCTCATCTATGGGAGAGTTGATTGATTTGTCAGCACCTCATTTTAATCTCTATTACTCCAACGAAAATAGTGTTTCTAATAGCTTATTTAAAAATTCCCAGGGTTTTTAGAGTCAGACAGGTCTCAGCCAGGCAGACCAATGCATGTATACCACAGCATTGATGCCCATCAGAAAAAGGTTAGAGATGGGAAGCAAGTAAACACATTAATTGACTGAAAAGTCCTTGGGCACTTTCACTCATGGAAGAAATAAGAAGTGTGAGTGTGATGGGCATGGAATATTTGGGGTCGACCCCCTCACTAGGAACAAGTCAGAAGGGTAAATGTGACTCTGCATTGAGAGAGAGATTGAAAAAAACTATGCCTCTCTCTGTACTCCTGGAACTGAAAGATGCAGTAAATTTGGGTAGAAGAATGGGAGGTAAAGCTTGAGAGATGGGAAGCCATCAAAGTTTTACGCTCTCTGTGTGGAGGTATTACAGTATACAATGCCCTGAAGTGAGATTTCCTGCAAACTCCAACAGTGTTCTGCTCCCTTTTTCCCTCACATTTTGCCATCTTAAGCTATTGTTAATTGTGTGCCAGTCCCTATGTGGGCCATGTATCAGTTCAGTCACTGCAGATGTGCCATGGTAGCTCATCCTTGCACTCTCCTTCCCTCTCTCAAGGTCCCTCCCAAGGCATTGCAACAGGGTGACCAGGAAATTGGTGGGATTTAAATGAAATCATAATCCCTGGAAGTTTTCAAAACATGTGTGCATGTGGCACATTTGGGGTCATGGTTTAGTGTTGAACATGGCAGTACTGCATTAATGGTTAGACTTTATCTTAGACCTCTTTTCCAACACAGATGATTCTATAATTCTAAGACATGAAGGGTAAGACAGGACACAATTCTGATTGTAGCTTTCTGCTGCATCTCTGGTTCTGGGGATGTTTCCGTGCAGTTCAAATATGAAGATTGAGCAGATGGACTTGGAAGAAGGGAAAATAACCTGCCCTGGTGATCCTCCTTTCCCCTAGACTGTACATTTGCTGCATTATTCCTTATTATTGTATCAAGCTTCAAAGTAGAGCCAGAGAGCCCAGAAAGCAGCATGCAATCATCTGCTCCAGGTGTTCCAATTCCTGCCTTCTCTGCTGTTATTGTTCCTCCATGCAGGCAGCATAAAGAAAGTGGCATGTTTACTAGCTCACATTCAGCTGTGCTTGTTTGATAGCTTCACAATAGAGAAACAGCTTTTTGCAGCCGTTTCATTTTCAATGGAGGATGCTGTTTTAATTGTCATAGTCAGTCTTTTGTCAAATGTTTGTTGTTGCTGAAGAACCCAGGATTGCACAGTAGCTGTTACTGCAGGATTAATGAAAGGCATGCTCTGTTTACACAAAACTGACACTGAGTTAAGTGACTACCTAGAAAAAGAGGGACTTGGCTAATAAGTGGCTAAGGACTGAAGGCAAGGAAGACAAAACTGCAAGAATTCAGGGCCTGCATTAGAAAGCATTTTATTTTAGACAGGAAATCTTTTACTCCTTTGAGAATTACTATCATAACAGTTGCTCTTATAACTATATTAGTGAAGACATATAATAGTGGCACTGTTTTAATTATTTTATAACGAGTGCTTAAAAATTGAACAGGGTTTCATGTGGAGGTAGGTTCATTTTCCAGATCCATCACAGACATTTTATATAGTAAAGCCCAATATAATCATCTTTGAAGTCAAGAGACATTTTCCATCAGAGTTGTTTAAGACTAGACCTAGCATCTTAGATTTGACCCCTAATTCTCATTTCTTCACATACCCTGATGGTGAGGGAGGCAGAAATGGAGAAAACAAAGAGCTAATGAAACTTATTTGACACACATTTAAAATAGGGGAAAAATAACTAGGAATGGCAAGGCATCTTATCTAGAAAGCAATTGTTCTATTAAGTTTTTCTCTCCAGTGATGTACTAGGATCCTAATGCATCAGTCCTATGAAATTCTAATCACTGGTTCTCATCCAAGAAAAATACTTAAGCACTTAAGTCTGTGAATGCTCCTGGCAGATGTCCTAAAATATAACTAGTTGAAAGCAGAATGTTCAGCAACTAAAAGGTACTGTCCTATTTAATGATTGTTACTAATGCAAGAAAGAGATATCAAATTCATTCTAAAGAGTTATCTGAAAAGAAGTAGAAATAACTCATTCCTTTAATACAATCAATAATAATATTAATCCCAGGGAGAAATGCTTGGTGGGGCAAAGATGCATTTAAAAAGTCGACTGTAGCTTTTGAATAAATGTCCACATTGTTCTTATATAATTGTCAGGTGAGTCCTCAAAGCAAGCTTTAGGTATTTCAGAGACTTGAAATAAACTTGGTGGAGCCATAAGGGTTTTGGTGGAGGTTAGGTGTGGGAGAGGAAGGGAGGCCAGGGAGTTGTCTATTTGTCCCAGGAGAGATCATTCCCTCTCTCTCCCTCTTTCTTTGACTGAAGCAGCTGGATCTGCCAGCACAGGCAAAACTGTTGCTTGATTTGCCTTTTGCCTTGAGTTAATTTTGGTAGCTCATCACTTTTGCAAAGTGTTCTTCAGGATACTTTGCTCACACATGTGATTTGTACGAATTATGACTTAGTCAATACACTACAGGAATATCTCACTGCGAGAGATAACAAATGGCAAAAAGACAGGTGATCAGCTTCATTTTGTACTTGTCTGCAGTAACAGTGTGATAAGTTTGCCATGAGATGCTTCTGCTGATAATGAATTTCACTGGCAGAACTTGAGCACGAGATGGGAGAATTATGTATGGTGAGGACAAAGGCAGCAGCTAAAATCAGAGACATTTCTTCTCACTAGCCCTACCCTGCAGAAAGTCATTGCTTGATTTTTAATGTTGTAGTTATTGTCTTAAAATCACAGATAAGATAAATACTGTCTTTATTAATGGGAAAATCTAAGAATCTTCATTTGCTGGCATAAGCTACAGAATATATACATGACACAAACTGTCCGAGCTGTTTAAATTGGTCTCATTAAAATGAGACTGTTTCAAGTCACATGTCTGGGTTTTGCTGACATTTGGCAAACACAGTGTTCAAAACCAGTTGTTTTACTCAGAGAATATTTTGTTGGATAATGGTGTGATTTATTTTCTTAACCTTACGTGTCTCTTCTGCAGTGGCACAGACTATTAGCTTTCATCTTGGAAGTAAAAGAACATCCCTATTATGCTTATTTCTTCCTACATCCAAACAAACAGAAGAGTCTCCATAGAGGAGAAGAGAAATATATTAATTTCATTTAAAGGAATCTTAATTTCCTCTCTTTTACCAACTGAAATATCAATGAGGGTTAATGAAACAAAACAAAGCTCAGTTTCTTAAACTCTATTCACATTGCTCAGTCTCAGCTTTTCTGTGGAAGTCAGCAGTCACTTTAACACCCACCCCCGAATGTTCATAAGAAACAGATTTTTTTAAAAGGATAATTTTGGTTAGTTATTTCTCCAATATTTCATAAATGGGAAGTGAAAGGAGGAGAGGCATCATCATTCTGTTACTCAACTTGTTAGTCATTCACCACGTTCAGCATTTCGTGGGGAGAGGACAGCCTCTGTAGTGAGAGGAGTGCATCAAAACCTGTGTGCTGCCAACACTGGTTTTCAGCTGTTCTGAGCCAAGCAAACTCCTGAAAATACAGGGACATTCTCAAAAATAACTGCAGCAAGTGCGACAAATGTCTTAAATGCAGACATTCAAAAATAATCCTTGCTTTGATGTGAGGAAAAGTCTGTGTCTCTTCCCCTCTTTCCCCAATTTTTTCTCCTGTTCCTGTCATACACTTTATCATGGGAGGGAAAAAAATCCCTACTCACATGCTGCAATTAATGCAAGACTACACCTTGATTCTGAATATCTCAGATTGCACATAATGCAAATAATCCAAAATGAGAGTCATGTAAGACTCTCACAGGTCCCCTCACCCATCAGCAGCTGACATCAGATATCACTTCTATGAGTAATTAGCACTCATCATGGATAGATCAAAGTAGGAAGCCAGACTAAGGTTATGCAAACTGCCTAGTTGTGGAGAATAGTGAGAAGCCCTCTTGGAGAGAAAACTGTGACAGGGAGCTGGGCGTGCAGGGATGCACCTAAGGGAGAACCCAGACTTCCACCACACAGGCTCTGCTTGAGGATGAAGCCAGATCAGCACTGCCATGACCCCACATGACCCCAGCTCTCAAAGGACAGTTGACAAATCCTACATAAAACACTGCCTTCCATAACTGTCTTTCTCTACATCCAAGTTATATTGATAAAGATGCGGAGGTCTCGATGAGTATGGGACTGTAATACCACCTCCTAAAGATCATTATTAGGTAAAGGCAGCAGGACTGAGAGAGGTCTTTGTGCAGGCACAGTGAAATTTCACACTACGGAGGGGAAAGCTGTGACTTTCTATGCATACTGTCTCCTTTAAACCTTACCTGTAACAAACTTGTATTTATCTGTGTGAAAAATGAAAATGGAAAAAAAAATAAATCAGGACACCTACTATTGTCATTGTATTAATTTTGACATGAATTTAAAACATTCAATATATTCATAATTACATAACATAGAGTTAATTAGCAAATTCTTTCATTAAGAATCCAGAAGTTATTGTGTGATCATCCAGTCTGTCTTCTATATAGGACAGTACAAAAAGTGTAAGTTCATTCCTATTTGAACTAGAACACCTTCATCAGTACATTTCAAACTCATTTGTAGTTTACTTACAACACACATCTCCCTCTTTTTCATACTTAAGGGTGTTCTAGTACCATAGCAATTACTAAACTAATGACAGAATAATAAACCTATAAAGAGACTTAATATCACTCTCATTCCTTTAAATCCACTGAATAAAAATGATATTACAGGACCTTCAGTTTCTTGTCAAGCTTCTATTGGATGATTTGGGGAGTAAAGTAGAAAGCTAAGTCAGAATTTACTCAGCCACAGAATGACAGACTAACTGGGATTGGAAAGGACCTCTGAAGATGATCTTGTCCAACCCCACTGCTAAAGCAGGTTCACCCAGGGCAGGTTGCACAGGATCACATCCAGGAGGGTTTTTTAATATCTCCAGAGAAGGAGACTCCACAGCCTCTCTGGGCAGCCTGTTCCAGTAAAGAAGTTTTCCATCATATTCATTTATTCCTGAAACTATTGCTTTACATTCACCACAGAAAACCTGATCACCCCAAGGGACTTGATGATAAGGAATTTGTGCATTAGAGCCAGACAGTGTAAGACTTTTATAAAAAATGGAAGGTATGATTAAATAATCTTTCTTGGACTTTTTTTTATTTTCTTTTTCCAAAGAGCACAGTTATCCATTTATAATACAGGATACTTGCTCACCTATTTCTGGAACAGCCTGACTACCCTGACAAAGTACTATTTGACCTCTTTCATGGCTCTCTTTCCATAAGTAAACATCCCATAATATTTGACACTGTTTCCAAAAACTTTTCCCCAGTACATTAGATTAAATTATTCCTAGATGCAAGTTTCCAGAGTTCCTTTTATAGAAATACAAAGTCTGCTTTGTGTAAGTAGGTATGCACCAATATCTTAGAGCAACAAGGGAGGGGAAAAAAATGGTATCAAAAGTTCACTCCTGAAAATCAGCTGAAGAACTTCTGCCCTTTAGGTATTGATTGAATTCTCAGTGATGGCTGAGGCAGAGACAGGAAATAATTAAAGCACCCAATTGATAGAAAACATATTTTCTAATTTGGCTATAGTAGCATGTAGTCCAGGTGTGTCTGAGGACCCTTCCTGATTCTACAGAAAGAAGAAAAAACCCCAGTATTTCAGAAAGATCCTTTTCTGTGGCCTATTTCTTTTCCTAAAAGAACTGCAGTGATTCACACCAAAGACCTGTCTACCACAATGCTCTTCATAAATCATCCTTATAATCACAAGTCAAGTGATCCTATAATTTCATTCATCAAAAAGGGGTTTAAAGATTTGCTTTGTACAGCATGAACAGTAAAGATAATTTCCCTTGTCCTTCCAATTGTTCATCTTCATTTCCCTGTATTATCTCAATTTCCTTGAACCTTGTCCTTTGATATATTCAGGGAATTCAGGATGATTTCATTGCCTGAATCTTAAATTATTCTTAAAACAACAGTGTCTCAAATAATCCCAATAGTGTTTGCACTCTGCAAGTGCAGGGTGCTGTCAGAATACACTCTCCTGTGTTAGGTACTCTCACGGCAATGCATTGTCTGACACACTTGACTCTCATGAGGCAAGAAATGTGGCAGACTGTTAATTTCAAGAAGAAATTATTTGAACAGAGGAAGGCAGAAAAGAAAAACAAAACAAAACAGGAAAAGTGGGGGAAAAAAGAGAGCAAGGAATCTTTTGTAATCAGCTGATACAAGAAAAGGAATAAGCACAGGTTTTTTGTTTAAAAGCAAGCCCAGGTGCTGTAGCTTATAACTCTAAGGGCGATGATGAATGAATACAGCAGATGTTGTCTGTGTGAATGTAGCCTGCATTTTCATTTTTTCATTTCCCATCTTTTCAGCACAGGCACAATGCATCTGTGTGTTTTAAATTGGTCAGAGCTCACTTGAACCCTGGATATTAAATAATGAATGCTCAGAAGATACAGACAGCCAACCTCTAATGACAACTTTCTCCCAAATATGGCTTGATTGAAAGTGATAAAATATGTCCTTTGAAACGGCCCTTTAATTAAAACTTGGTTTTAAATATCACAGATATTTTCATTAAAAATGAATAAAATCTCTGCTCAATGGAATGTGGTTTGGTTTGTTTTTTTTTTTTTAATTTCAAATTTTACCTGGTTTGTTCTTGGTTTTTTTATGAGAAGTTAGGGGGGAAAAAAGACAAAGAAAGATGCAACACTATCACAGAAACTATGATTATAGAATATTTTCAGGGATAAAGAAAATATTGTTCAACCAGTTTTGCAAATCACCGAATCATTCAAAATCAAAACACTGCTGACTACAATCAAACTTTCCACCACACCTAGGAGTCTAGCCAAAAGCTGCAGATAACACTGCTTTCCTTCACACTGGTCTAATGCAAACACAGTATCGCTGCAACAAACAGATGTGTCTACATCCAAGTTTATGTGCACTTTACACTGTGCCTCTATACAAAGGTCAAAACATGGTGGGTTTGGATCACAAATTCTGAAACGACAGCAGCATGATGCTTGGTTCATTAAAAGAGCTTAATATCCAGACTGATGATAATTTATGGCTTTATTTTTTTCATCTACCTAGAATTGTTAAGAATCCAGTCTCCTGCTAACTGCAGGAAACCATTCTATAGGATCTCAGTCCAAAATTCGTCAATGAAGTATAATTGTTTGACCTAGTTGGAAGGTTTATGCAGAAAAGCACATTTCTGGTCAATGGAAAACAGTTTTCTAAATTCCAACATGCGTTCACAGGCAGCTCATTCCCACTCATCACTTCCCACACACTCATCTTGCATTGTAGTTTTCCTAAGCTTTACTCTCTCTTTCCCTTGGTATTCTCCTCAATCTCTAAAGCACTTACTGGCAGTAACCACTTCACCCTCCCCCGTTTCCACTTGCTCAACCAAACAAGCCAAACTTTTGCAGATCCCTAAGACAGATTCTCTATTTTCCTAACCTTTCCAGAAACAGCAATCTTTGCCTGTGTTACCCATATCTCTGAACCCTTGTAACTGGGTCTCATGCTGCCTTATGTTTGAAGTTTTAGTGTCAGCTTAACAAAGCCAGGTTGGCAGAGAAGCCTTGTCCTATCACACTGGTGGTTTCAAGGGAGCTGATCGTGCACAGGTCAGTCTCTGTCCATCCTCCTTGGAGGAGCTCGTCACAGAAAACACAGCTTACACAACCTCTGTCTTTCTTAGCAAACAAGACCAGGTCATTTAAACAAATAATTAATCAAACTCCCCTCAACAACTCAAAAATAATCATTAGCATGTATTTTTTTTTCCCTTTTTGACATAGACAACTCATCCCAGTAGCACAGGAAAGTAGAGAGAGTGTTGTTGATGCCAAGCTATATAAGTATGCATGCATATGTATGATCAAATGGATCCATTTCTTAAAAACACTAGTTTATTATACTCCATGATCACCAAGGCAAATTGAAACTTGAAGCACATGTAGATTTTTAGGTGTATGCCTGACATGCACTGGCTTTCACTCTGTGCCCCACCTACTTTATCAAAAACCAACGACAACACCACAACAAGCAAAAAAAAAAGTTTCCCTGACTGCACTTGAAATGTGGTTATTTTATTTAACCTACTTTGAAGGCTGATACTGAGCCTGAGCATTGTAGCAGGCTGAATATCAATCATTCATGATTGGATTGCTCTGCATCTCTGGGGATGGATGTGACGATTTTTATTGAAGTTCTAGCCAGTCATAAAGAATTATGCTCTGACAACTAGTGCAGGTATTTACCTGATTTCTCGTCTATCAGGTAAAATGCTGCTCTCTGCTGTCCACTGATACATGTAAAGCAGGGCAGGACTGGTGAAGAACATACAATGGTGGGCAGTGCTGTTACAACTCTCTTTTGAAACTCCATTTTTTACTCTCTCTTTCCTTAAAAATAAAAGAAACTGCCTAGAGGGTAACCATGGTGAAGACAGGCCTCTCAGTGTGAGCTGAAGATAAAAGTTGTAATGTTTTTATGTGTCTGCAGAGAACTGGACAAGAACTCTTGAGTGAACTGTATCATTTGTTTCAATGATGTGTGAACTCAGAAACCCAGGGATAACAATTTATTGTGGCAACCTCATTTTTCTCTCAGATCCTAGTCTCTTTCATGCAGATTCTCTCATCTCACCCTTCAGCTCTCTACTATCTGAGTGCCTTCCCAGCCAGCAAGCAAAGCCTCTGGGCACAGTCCAGTCTCCCTCTCCTGGGGTGGGGAATGTTTCCATACTGCCATGCCAGCTGCTAAGGCACTCCAATTTGATCATGTTGTTACATCACGCCCCTGCCATCGCACCAAATTTACAGCCTCCTTTGAATCATGAGTGTGTGGCCAGCCTGTGTTTGCTCTTGAGCCAGATATAACACTGCAGCAGAGAGGCCGTGGCTGTCAGACCCACCTCTCACCTTAACCCAAAGCCAGAAGGCTCCTGGCCCCTCCACCATAAAGTCAAAAGGGCGAGTTAAAATCCTTTTCAGCAACTCACTGTTGAACTCTGAACATGGTGAGGGATGCACAGACATTCCAGGGGACTCAGATAGAAGCCTGCCCTGAACATCTTGCAGACACTATGGGACAACTTCCTCACCGGTGTCTCAGACAGGGCTGACTGCAGAAGTGCTTTCACTGCAAAGTCAAACCACGTAATTTAGCTTAAGGTAAAGGATGCTTTAGGCTGGGCTGAGCATAAGGCAGAAGAGATGTGATACCGAATTATCAGTCTTTGGTCTGAAATGCCAACTAGGAGACAAAGGGGTATTTTCAGTTTGTTGGTTTTGGTTTTTTTGTAGTTGTATTTTTTTTCCAGGCACCTGTGGATCTTCCTGACTAGCTGAACACTTCTACTGTGCCTTGGACAATAGGAAAACTTAAACTGATTTCATTAGGGTTTAAATCAACTGTATTTTTTCTTGAAACTTCTCTCTGCAGCCAAGATGCAAAAGGCCATTTGCTGAGCACTGGACATTATGGAAAGATGGTGTGAAGCTCTACCTGTTCTACATCTAGAGACTTTAAGATACAAAGTCCTAGACATGACAATCAAGCCTAGAGAGATCAATGTGAACTTCATGCTTCTCACTGGTAGGGCACCAAGGAGAAGTCAGGAAGCCAGGATAGCTCACCTTTGGCTCTGCATGAAAAACCCTGAGGAGTTTGGGCAAGTACTGGTTGCAAACAGCTGGAGTGCCCCTACTGTCTCTCCCACAGGCTGTTGCCTGGTAGCCTGAGCCTGTGCAGAGCTCCACCTCTTTCTTGTCCTTATGGCAACACTATTTTTCAGTGGTAAAAATGGGAATATGTATTTTTTATATAGTTTTTTTTTTTTCCTCCTTGACAGCTACAGATTGAGAAATAGAGAAAAGAGAATAAGGTCTTACCCTTGTAAGGCCTTTGAAGAAAATGGCTTTTAGAAAGGCCACACTCCTCTCACTAATTGTCTAGTATTTTGTCAAGGTCTAGCAAAGGGCTTGAATCAATAATAAGTTGTACACAAGAAGCTAGACAGGTTAAGTAGACTTAGAACTCTTGTCAAAATACATGACATTAATTAACATTATGAAAGCAAAATAATAGTAGTACCCCATAAAAACTGCATTAGGAAGAAGATAGAATAACACAGGTCATGTTAACTTACTGCATAAAGGAAAGGAGGGTGTAGCATTTTTTTCTGGTGAGAATTAGGAAAATATGTAGTTCAGAGGCTATAAAGAGATATCAAACATCTTAGATCAGAGGTCTCAGGTGGTCCCACGTAGGAAAACCAGTGAACTCAGGTGAAGTTCCACTGAGAAAGGGTGGGACATTGCGTGGTTGTTACTGGATTAGGTCCATTTGGGCTAAATGGAGTTACAAAGTTTGGCTTTTGATGTTAATTTTGTTTTAACAAAAAAGAAGGAAGGGAGGGAGAAAAACAAGACAAGAAAAGAAAGAAAAAACAAAATATATGTAATGTAACTAAGGACGAAAGAGCAAAAAGAAACAAGTAAAGTGGAAGGGATTAATTCTAGGCAGACCTGTGCCTTGCTTGTTTTTTTCCTGTATCAATACTGGATGATCACGAACTAGCTGCAAGAAAGGAAACAAGGAGGGAAGGAGAAAGAGGGAGAAACTGTACCTTCCAGGTGTACAGGGTGGCTGCTCGTGTGTGTTCTACCATCAGTGCCACTTCTGCCTTGAGTGCTTCACACTAAGGAAAAGCAGCAGTATCAAAAGCTGCCCTTGGCCACACCAAAATTCAATCCTGCCTGTGTTGGAGTGAACTGTTTAGTGATCTCCTGCTATGACCTTGCTGCTGATTTATGGCTTCTTGTCTGAGATGGTGCAAGGAGTCATAAAAAATGTTGGGGTTTTTTTTCCCTTTTTAATTGTATACTGCCACCATCAATAGCTCCTCTTTGGATGTGCTCTGCAAGCCTGTGAAATAAAACAACTCCCAGGCCTCTTGACCCTTACATTATTTTCTTTTCCCACTATATTTTTGTGCCATGCAGGAACCATAAAAGAATAAAAACTTAGCAAACTCTCCTACCAGTTCATGATGCACTCTAAGTACATTTTTATAGCAAGTTTAATGTTAATGAACACCAATTGCTCTTGGAAATAATCATAAAAGTCATAAAAAGGCTGATAGTGTATATTTGATATCTGCTGGAGGCTATCTCCAAGATGGAAGTGCAGTTTTGAGCAGCATACACAAATACCTTCCTTGAGAAAAGGATAATTTCTGAGGAAATGCTGCTTTTGTGGTTTGAGCATGCATCACATTTATGGGCCAGGCCAATACTCATCTTTGAGAGGATGGAATTTGCACCCTTCTGTAACAAAAAAAAAAACCCCCAAAAACCAAACAAAAAAATCACTTTGTTGGGAAGGTGTCTTCAAGATTGTTACTATGAAATACCGTCCTTAAATGCATAGGAGCTAATCAACCCTTCTTTTATACTTCTCAGTTGTGCAGACAAGGTTTCCTTCAGAAAACAATTACAGTGGCATAAAGTGAGAAATGGTTTATAGTTCTGTAAAATGATATTAATAGTAAAAATAACAACAATAATAATAGCAGTAATAATGTCTCAGCAATCAATTTCTAGACAATAATTCACACCACTGTTAAGCTGGTAGGAATTTTCAGGGTTGCAAGAACCTGCTGATCTGCCACTGTTTATGGGACAATTCCGTAAACTTGTTGCAAATTCCATAAACATAATACCTCCTGGCCAGATTTTGCAGAAATTGCTAAGGAATATTTTATTATTTAATTAAGGGTCACAGCTCTCATCAGAGGCAAAGAAAGTATTTAAACAACAGATAACATTTATTTCTGCCTCTATGCTCTCTGGTCTCCACGGTAGATAGAGTGTGATTGCTGACAATTTTATGCCCATTGGTTTCCTTCAGAAAAGAGTCAACTTTTGCTATTCATCTGTGCAACTCTTACAACTGTTAGTAAATGAATATTAAATGTGTCATTGCAATTCTCTGTCAAGCGAGAATTTTGATTTTATCTTACAGACGGCAGAGGAAAGCCAAAAGTGGCTGAGCATTCACAACCAGGCTGGTGTCATGCAGTACAGTACCTGTACTGACAAACTATTTTACTTCCCCTTGGTGCACAGGTGTTTGAGGGATCACAATTTATTCCCCTTAAATCTATCAGATGTTATTTCTATTGATTTGCATATCATCAGTGCTTACAAACATTAAATTGGTTTGCTGGGAGTCAGCAGAGAAGCCAGCCTTCCATCAGTCAGACTCATCACCTTTGTTTTTTCTGTGTGTATGTGTTTCTCCAGGTAAGCTCTGTCCTCAGGTAAAGCACACAAGACCCAGGGAGCTCCAACCAACTTCTTCATGCTTATTTCAAAATAAAAAGTTGCAAACAGTGGATAGGAGGGTGTCGCTGTTGAACCACTGGCAGAGCGAAAGAACCAGACGAGTTCGGGTGAGGCAGAAAATTTGAATTTTTTATTTAATTCTAAAACTTATATAGACTTTCCAAAGTCGTCCGGATTGGGTCAATTCATAACCTCCCCCTAGGCCGATAGGCCAGGTAGAATGTCCATCTTTCCAGAGACAGTTTTCAATAACATCCAAGCTTTTATCTCTATTTACAAAACATAGAAAGAAGAAGAGAAAAGTTCCCGTGGGAAAGGTCTGTGTTACCACAGGAGGGGGATTGGACATGTTCACCAAAAACGAAATTCATGGAAGATTATTGAAAACATCAAAACCACATTTGACTTGGGAAGGCTCAGAGTCTGAAAGTATGCTAGAGACTGGAAGAGCATTTGGGGAAAATTCTATGTCTTTTGTAATCTTTATTCTTCCCCTAAAATTACTATTCCCTGGTCACTGCTGAACCCCACCTCTCTCCTAATTAGCAGTGGCTAACGCTGTCCAATTACCCCATCCCAGCCGCCCTCACACCCTGCACTGCTCCCAACACACAGAGCACAGACGTCATTTCACACAGCCTGCTAATATCTGTGTCAAGCTTTTCTCCCGTTCACTGTCTTTGGACCTTTTATTCTTACAGGTGAGGGTTTTCAGAGGAACTGGTGAACGACTCCGAGAAAAATTATTTACAGTGATTTCTGCTGGGATTTTCTCTGATATTGACTATTTCTCTTTTCTTCACAAGTAATTTTATTTGTTAATTATCAGGACCTGGACATAAAGAGTAGGCGCATGTGGCAGCTAGAAAAAAATTCAACACTTTATAGGGTTTCCCTTTCTTCCTTTTTTTTTTTTCCTCCTATGGTACTGGAAGTATTTCTTGAGGGTTTTTCTGAACAAATGCAATATGAAAATGCTGAAAAACCTAGCCTAAGTACTTTCTGAAACATCTGTCACTATGATTGGACTTTATTTTCATGTCTGAAATTTCAGGTCAGCCTGAACTATGGCTTGAATCATTTCTATACCAGTGCTCTTAGAAGAACTAATTTGTGTTGCTCAGAGGTCTTTGCATCATGGTTGTAAATTCCATGAGACTCTTTGAACATGTTTCCTCAGTGATTCCAATAATTAAATTAATAGGCTGTGTATGTTAACACGTGGTGTCTCTCACCTTCTGGTTTCAAAGGAAGACCTGGTTCAGGATGAGAGGAATTATAAGCTGGGTTTCCATGCAAACTCATGCAGGCTCTTTGTATTGCCCTGAATCTCAGAAATAAAGGTCAGTGGATTAGGTAGTCTATGCTGGAAGGGTTGAAGTTTTGGAAAGCCATAGCTGAGCAATTTTTGAACTGCTGATACTAATGGAGACACAGCGACAAGATTTAGTCCAAGCCACAACACTCAACAGGGAATGGATATTGCAACCACCAGCTTGGGTCAAATTTTAAGATATTAAATTTCCCTTTCTTTGGTATATCTGGCTATCCTAATGCAATTACCTGCATAACACTCCTGTGAGGTCAGCAGCTGCTATCAGTCTGCTGGGACAACCTTTCCATGGAAAAACTGTGCTCAATTTTGGGTGCCAGAAGCCTCAGCAGACAGTGTAACATGGATGGCAAGGATGAACCAGCTGGAGTGACTGCAGGATGAGTGGCTTCCCTTGCCCCCAGTACATTGTAATTTCACATGAGTCATTTGGAAGATATTAACAGTCACATAAGCCACCCCCAAAATAACATTTTTTTCTCTTCTTTAAAATAGTGACATTATAGAGGAGAAATATAAATGTCTTTGAAATATCTCCACCTCTGAAAAGCTCCTTTAATATCCAGAAATAGCTGCCAGATTTGTCAAATAATAAATCAAATAGTCACTTCTCTCCAAATAAGAAAGTAGTAACCAATAAATCTCTGAACTATTACCAGGCATGGGTACACTGTATTTCGAAAGGATTCCCTTAAAGAGAGCATGCCCAGCAAAATCCAGCTCCACGCTCTGCAAGAGGCCTCATTGCACATTTCTGTACCAAAACAAGTTTTCCTGTGACTTTCCTGGTCCAGCCCCTATGCCACAGAAGATTTCTGTCAGGACAATACAGCTCTTCCCACCGCCCTGAGGAACTCTCACGTTGTACGCTGCTGGGTGTCTCTGACTGACAGAGATGTATTTGCACTGCCTGGAAATTCAAAGTCACCAGAGCATCACAAAACTGTAGTTTCAAAAATCTGCAGCCCTCTAACTAAGGACCTAGCCTAATAATGTATGTATTTATTGTTATTTGTGATATTATTTACAGATATTTAAATAATATAATTACTTTCATATATAGTCCATGAAACCCCAAACTTTTCAAATGATGAGTTTGCTTTTATTTTAAGGAAGAACTTATTTTTATTGCATAAGGTCAGTTACTTATGTTTTAGTTTCTTCTTAGTTTTAACTTCCATGAGGTCCTATTCTGCAAAATGAATTAGATTACAATCTGTCTGGATTTGTGTCAAACCTATCCCCTCTTCATATACTTCACATCCATTGCTCACTCTAATACCACAACCTTGGCAGTGATTGCATTATCAAGATAACAAGGTTCTGTCTGTCCCATAAGAAATGTAGATAGGAAGGTAACATAATGCCCAGTAAGTAAGAATTAATCTTTTAAACCCAGATATGTTACTGGTAGCAGGGCTTCCTGTTGAATGCAAAGAAGCACTGAAAGAAGTTGGTTTCTTCAGGTTTTGTGTTAGCCCTTTTACAGTTTCCCCTGTGTAGTTTTGAGAATGTAATTCTTAAGGATCAGACTCATATTTTTAAAGTTGCTTAAATAAATGTACTGGTATTTTCTTAGGACATAGAGTTTTAAGTCTGTGATTAGGGTTTGTAAAAAAACAAACCCCAAAATGATCTCATGAAAGAAAATGTTACACTGATTTCAGTGTGAATCTGCGTTGATACAATCAGCTTTGCTTTTTACACCCACTAAGAGGAAAACCACGCATTTATCAGATTTCACTCCCCTACACAGTTCTTCTGTGAAAAGTCTTGCTTTCTCTTATATACAAGTTTTATGGATATTTTATGAGTTACTGACACAATCTACAAGCAAATATTCCAGAAATGGTTTTCCACGACGTGCCTGGTTTTTATTGGTTTTGTCCGTTTCTAACAACAACATATGGAAACAGAGCCAAGAAATCACTTGGAGAAAGGGGAATTGGATGTTGGAATTAATATTGTTTATGACAATCGATTCAGGGCACAGTATGTATGGAAGAACAGCAGCTTTGTGCTTTGCAGTTGAAAGGGGACAATGAAAAGAAAACTGAAATTGAGATATTTCTGACAAGAGCTGTTGAGATCCCATTTTCACTTACATCTACCTTAACAAAACCACACTCAGGAGGCTGCTTTGGCTGCACCGCAGCTTTAATTAAACACACCTCTCAGATTTTCTTATAGCGACCGAATGCTCACATCAGTGAAATCACTACCAAGACTGGCCAAAGCTGTCCTTGTCAGTAAGATATCCAAGAGTAGGACTCACAGATCTCATGGGCACAATTCAGTTTGGCAAAATCAGTAGCCAGGTTCTCAGAAGGTTTTGGCACCTCGGATGCAAAGCTGTTGAGCACCTGAAAGCAAGCAAAGAGCCCATGAAAGTCTGGCTCCAGTTGGGCAGAGACACTGAGCTGGAAAACATCCCTTTCAGGCACATTGAAACTTGTCCTGTTGCTGTCAGGTCTGGGCACATTCAGCAGGTAATCAGCGTGTTCTGGCACTGTGGCTGTCAGATCAGCACCTCTCCTGGACTCTGAAGTGGCACACATACAGGTAAAACAACACAGGTAGAGATGCACACACAGAAAAATGTTTCCTGCCCCTGACATGTTTTATCAACACTCTTTCAAGCTGAAGAAAAATTGCCCTTCATGTCTCTCAATCCCAACTACGACACCTCACAGCCTCCTGCCAGGCTGCACGACTCACAGCACTAAGCAGTGTTTTTATCACCATCTGACAGTTGCGAGCTCAACACTCCTGACTTGACTCTCAACTCCAGCTGCCCTCTGCACTTTGCCAAGGCTCTTGTAAGTGTGCCAACACAGTCAGCTTCTGCCGTGGACAGAAAAGAACTTTCTGCCTTTTCAGGAAGAGCCTGTCTATCTGTAGGGAAATACAGAGTTTTGCCAAATATAAATACAAAGATAGTTATATAGACACATTTCCTACAAGGAAATAGTGCCTGGCTTGGAAGCAATTGCTGCTCCTTGCATTTCCTGACTCTTGTCATAGCTCCTCACATAACAGTTTTTGTTATTTACATTCCTATTTAATTGGGGCTAGGGCACAATTACTGAAATTACAGCTAAACTTGTCTGTCTAAAGCACTGATTTAAGTTTGGTGCTTTTAATCATCACTTTACAAAGTTCACAACAATTGGTTTTTTCAGAAGCCTGTTAAAAGTGTTAGACTGCAGGAACACAGAGTAAGTACATTGCCTATAGGACAGACAGAAATCCTTTTTTTAGAAAATGGAAAAAAATAATGTAGCATTAAAGAAATTGCTGTGGATTAACTGTGCTGAACAGCCAGAAAACTGATGTCTGATAGAGCCCACCAGTTCTTGGCAGGCTGACCATCCAGAGCTAGAGATTCAGACAGCCCAGGACACAGAGGACAGAAGTGCCTGTCTCTTATTTCCCTTCATGAAAGAACAATCAATAGAAATTATCAAATTTCCATCACAATCGTGGAAAGAGAGGATTGATGAAGAAAAATAATTGAGTATCTGATCTAAAGCTAGTATCAGTTACAACAAGAGTAGTCAAAATTCATCAACTTTAGTAGATCAGGCCTTCAAGGTTGTTTCTACTGATTGATGTTTCACTGTTGTTTCAGACGTTGCCAAACAGCATAAGTACTAATAAATTCCTAGGAAAAAGAGCCAGATTGAATGAACAGTGTACCAGACCCTTGTGCATCCTGATCAGTCTCCCCTTAGAACACATAATTAGCTAGAAGTATTTTTGACTTCTCCTTCAAGCTGCACAAGCATTTTTCATTCCATAGGTCATATCTGAGAAGGTCTCCTGAGAAAGTGTGATGTTAGCTCTAGCGCCTTTTAATAAAAATTTGACTCAAATAGAACAAATACAGCCAAGACAGCAGCAACAATACTCTCTAAACGGCCCTATAAATATTAAGTTCACAATCTAATATGTGTCAATTAGGGGTGATCTGTGCTGTAGACCAATATACACTATAATAAACACTGGAATGAGAACAGTGCTGTATTTTAAAACAAAACATCCAAACAGTTATCATGCAGCAAAGCCTTATCCTATTGCTGAACTAAAATTAATAGAAAACCATGATTAAGAGATATACAGGTTACATGGTTCACCTGACACGTCCAACCAGGACCACGCAGCAGACAGCCAGTCTGCCTTTGTTGGAAGCTAAGCAAATAAGGTGGTAAAAGTTTCTATATCACTGGCTATTCACATGGAGGTACAATTTGTTTTTGCTGCTCAGGCCAGCAGTCCACTGGACTCCATTTCTATTCCTCACCATTCTCTATCACATTTTTTTTTGGACAAATTGTTACCATCTATTTTTGCCTTTGGTTGTCCACTTTACAACTAGAAAATATATTGTGTATTTTTGACAAGCACTTTGAATTCTACTGAGTAAAAAAACCAAAACAAGCTACTAAACAAAACATCCGAAGAAACAGAAAACTCTCTTTAAGAGAGTTTGCTCTGATTCATTATCTGACCTCCAAGATGTGAATTACCAGGAACAGGAAATAAATGTTACATGACACCTTCAGTGTTCAGAGACAGAATTTCAGAAAACTTGATTTACTGACTGAAAACAAAACCCAAAAGATCTTAATCCCTGATCAAAAGAAATACACTGTTTTTAAGGAAAAATGCTCTACTTCTCTTAACCATCCCTACTAGCATCCTTGACTCAAGAGGAAGCAACATTTACTTTTGCCTTCTTTTCTGCTATTTTTCTTCTATTTCTGAATGATGCAACTAGGGTGCATGTTATTTCACCGAGAAAATTTCAGCCAATAAACTGACAGAGAAGTAAATGAGGCTCTCTACATGACTGTCCCTTCTCCCCGTGTAATTGCTAGAGAAGCCTATCCATAAATGACCCTTGGTTTCCATTTAAAAGCCTATAATCTCAGTAGGAAAAGTCTTCTAAAGCCTTCTGACTTATAGAGAAAAAGCTCTGCTAGCTGGCCTTAGGGCAATTTCTTCCCTCTGTTTACCTCTCTTTGAGAGGCAGCAGCCCAAATACATTACTGTCTAGAAAGCCCTGCTCATAAACTGGGGGAAAAAAGAGAAGAAAATAAAAAGAAAGAGATTCACAGCTGAGTCAGAGATACAATTAGGGTATTTCATAATTTTGTGCAAGCAGCGTATGTGTCAAGAAGTGCATGATTAAGACTTAATCCAAGATCCACCCAATTGCAACCTCTTATTTTTGTGGGGCCAGACACATGCAGCTTTCCCTGACAGTATTATTTCCTTTAAGAAAGCCATGTGTCATAAGAGGCATTGCGGGACGCCATGGAAAGCTGGTGATGGGGTCAGAAAGTCATCAACATGGCAGCTTTGCCTCTGACTTTTACTAATTCTTTCAAGCTAACATAACCCATTAAAATGAAACTCAGTCCCTGCCTGTATCAAACTTTCAGCGTGGGCTAGACCAGCATGTGCACCTGCTTGCAAGGCATTCTACTCCCTGCACAGGAAAAAAAAGGACTGACTTTTCCTCCTCTCTGGAAAGTGATCCTCCACAACATCTGCACCCAACACCTGCCACACCTCCAGAGAGAGTAGCAATCATTTAGGATTCTTAATTGGTGTATGTGACATAGACCCCATCATGAGGTATCAAAAGGTCTCAATGAAGAAGTCTCCCTTTCCATTGACAGCAAAAGATGTTGAAATATTATTCAGTACAGGTCAAACCCCTGGACAGCTTCCTTCCCTGAGCAATTCAACATAATAAAATAAAGATTTGATTTGTTCTCATTTTAAGCTCCTAGTGCCTATAAAGCTTCAGCAGAGGACTTCCTGCAGCCTGGGAATCTTGCAGGGGCCAGTGCCATGGTTGTTGTCTCCATCAGAAACCTCCCATGGTGGCACAGGTTGTTACCCTCAGGCAGGCTCACATTGCTGCTACCAGTTGACATTAACAGAGCTGCTAAAAGCCTTTCCCTTCTGAAGAGCCCTCACCTGTCAGATATGGACACAACAACGCTGAGAAAATCTCCACACTTCCCTGAAAAATCTCATCCTGATGACACAGAACCTAAATGTCTCTTCCGTGCCTTGAAGAAACCACCTGGGTGCCTCTTCTCTCTTCTCTCACCATACCCCCTCCTTCTGGCCTCTTTGTGGGGGGAACCACAGCTGAGAGCTTTTCTTCCCCATGCCAAGCATCAGGCCTCCCTCAGAAGGTTTTTACACCTCCACTAGCAGCCCAACTATCTGCAGAAACAACCAGACCAAAACCCTTATGAACCTCCTTTTTAAGTACCATGCTCCATGGCAAGGCTGCACTTGGATTTGTAGGAAGCTGCAGATTTCCTTAGGGATGCCCATAGCCCTGTTATTACCTGAAATGGCTCACCTGATTTTACAGAAGTGCACTCTGGTTGATCTGTGACAAAAAAACCCCAAGCAATGAGATGTTCTCTGGGCTGCCCCAGTTGTGCTGAAAAATAAATTGATCTGGATTTCTAGGTTTTTCTAGAATTTTTCTAGAAAGAAAGCCTTGAGCCCTACATCACTCATGCTCAGACAAAGCTCAGTGTGGAGAGTCAGGCTTGAAAGACAAAGTGTCTCGGCAAAGATGCACAGCTTGGAACAAGTCAGATAATTTGTAGTAATTGCAGGTGGCTCATGCAGAACCATGAGAAGAAGCCTCCCTTGAGTCAACTTGCACTTACATTGAATTTCTTCCAAGATGATATTTGACTTAGGTTTTGGGGGTTTTTTTAATCAGAGCCAAAAGAGGAATTAAAAATCTTTTAATCACTGTAAGAATCCCATTTAATCAGACTACTGTCTGAGTTTGTTTCTTTAGCACTGATGAATTAACCTAATCACAGTGTGATTTAGCTAAGAGTTTTGACACTGCTTTTCAGTTAGATGCCTGCATTTATGTCTGTTACAAACCTTGCTTACAGAAAAGGATTAATAAGAGAGGTCTTAAATGCAACCACCCCCTTAAGCAAATTAATGAATTTCCATGTTCAGACTCCATTATTCTTATTTTCCAGATGTGTATATTCAAGTAATTACTGTGGACTATCCTATGATACACGTAAAGTGATTCTGATTACGAAAACTGAAATGAAGTTAAAAAAATCCAGTGTGTTCTAACTGGACTATATATCTAAACAGGAAAGGAAGATAAGAATCTGAAGTAACTTGGACCTTTCCCTAGAGTTACATGACTTATGTCACCACCATAAAACCCACCTTTTCCCCTTCCCCAGGGAATTCATTCAGATACTGGATTCATAGATTTTGGGCTAGCTATCTTGAAAAGCATAAGCTAATTAAAATCAACCCACTGCTGAATTTGGAAAGAAAAAAACCCAAAACCACGGTAAGACACAAACTGGTTAATACAAAAACAGATGTAACAACAACATTAGAGCAAGTTTAAACTCATAGCCCAGTGGAATCATGGGCAAAGAATTTTTCTGAAACCATATGGTATCTGCCATGAGAATGTCAAGAAATATTGTTCCTAGCCACATGGCTGTCTGAAGGATGGCAGCTAGAGGAAACCGTACATGTGCCAGCATGTCTAATTAGCTCAGAGACTCTTAATTCCTTTGTTTTAAATGCCACTCTGTCAATGTCTGATCCAATGTCCATGGAAGTGGAAGGGAGTTTTTCAACTGACTCTGGTAGATGCTGGCCTCAAACCCGCACACTGCATGTAATAAAGTATTTGACTGCTGGCTTGTTGCAGAGCTGTTTGTAAGACACAGGCAAGAGAAAGGACTGGATCACAGGCAAGGTGGAGACTGGGCTACTCCTGATCATTAACTGCTCAGGGCTTTACTGTAGGTCTCTAAGTGGATATTTCCCACTAAGTCCAGATTTGAAATGCTCCTGTGTGTATGTTTGTATCAATAGAAGAACACCCTCAAGGTTAGTTTCCTCTTTTTCCCCCCCAGCCCTTCCTCTCAGAAAAGATTTCATTTTTCTCTCCCAGTTCAAGCTCTGCTTCTTCTGCTGTTCTCAATGTTGTTTTCTCATCTCCATCCAATGCTTCTGCATGCTGACATGCTGAAAGGCATCAGTGCCAGGGATCCTACTTCCCCAAGGGTGGCTTGTTGTCACATCAGCTGCCTGCCTAGGCCCAGTTGCTGTTCTTCATTCTGTGCCAGATCTCCCTGTCATAGGGAAAACACAGGCACAGGGCAGAGGGACAGTCACCCACTCTCTGTGTGGGCCCCCAAAACTTCTCAAAAGCAGAGTTTCTTCTACATAAGGGAATTTCTCGCTGTGCTGATTCACAGCACAGCAGAAGGATGCAGTCCAACTGAGCAAGAGTTCATTTTCCTTTGCTTTGGGAAGGAGCCAGCAGGCTGTGCAGGAAACCTCTGCTCCTGAGCTGCACTGACCCTATTAATGGTGCCTGCTCACGCTGTGCTGGGAGATCCACTCACTTTATTTACCTGCCAAGGGGAGCCAGGCCGGCACCTGCTGCCAAGACAGCCCTCACACAACCCAGTGTGACCAGTCACACACGTTCAGCTCTGCCAGCCTGTGCTCCGTACTGGCCTCAGCTACTCCATGGAGAGGGGTTGGTGACTGACTAAGGACTTGTGCTTTGATAACACCTTTCCTCAAACAAACCTCGCAGGGGTTGCTGTGGAGAGGAAGCATTGCTCTTTCTATCTCATATATATGAAGGTATAGGTACGTGGGTGATTACATCACTCAGATAAACTAAAACGGAGTTTAGCACAAGACTTGTAATCCAGTCCTAGACATTATCATTCTGCGCCTTGGGGCATCTTACTCAGCTTGGAGAGACATTGAAAATAAAGTCAGGTCCTGTGGCTGTGGGCCAGCTGGGTCTAGAGATGAGTGGTTTGAACAACTGCTCTTTCTCGCTGCTGTGTGCTTGGGCGTCTTGGTGTTAGAGGAAGAGGAACATTTCCAGAAAAGCAGCCTGCTTTTGTTCTATCTCCCTTCTGAAGCCTGAACTTTGTTCAAGACTGTCTAGACCTTGATTTGCACTGCACAAGGCAAGACATGAGCCAGCATGATAATGGGCTGAATTTATCACTCAGGGAGAAAGAAGGATGTCATTCAGACCCTGAATGTAGTTTTTATAAGCAAAACCAGATATATAACCCCTACACAGAACAGTTAAAAACCACATAAAGAGCAAAGGATTCACTCACACAGATGTACATTGCTGCTCATTGCTATGACAGGCATGCAACTAAGATTTTAAAGGTTTAAACAAAATTCTCACACAGAAATATGGTCAGGAACTTTGGGGAGCCACAGTTTTTGCTGGTTGGGATTTTTTTTTTTTTTCCAAGGAAAATATTTTTTGCTTTTATAGACATTATTTCCATAGCAGACAGGTGCATTCACACATTATCTGAACTGGCAACTCTGCTGAGTATTACATAGTTCTTCTCCTGATGCATCAGCTCCAGTTCATTGGTTTCCCTTTTAGAATTATTGCCTAATGGGAAGTTAGATCTTGAACCACTGAGTTTTGAATTGAAATCTTACTGAATGCTTTGTTTTTAGCTTGAGTTTATGTTTTACTTGAGGACTCTGCCTTGAGAAGAATGGATAGGAAACTTCATACTCTACAAAGAGCTCTCCCTCTCTTCTTGTATTTAAGTCTTTATAGCAACACTTACAGGGAGTGTCCTAAACCACCACCAAAAAAAAAAATTAAATCCTGGTGTTAAATGGGCTGATAGAAAACAATTTAATATTTTGATTTGGTTCATGAGTAACTAGCCATAACTAAAGAAATATTCCTTCTCTCTTTGTATAAATAAACATAGCCAATTAAACACACCCCTGAATATAACCAATCTCCAAACTGAGACAGAATTTCTCTTTTTTTCTGACTTGATACTCAAAATTATATAGTTTAAGTTTTAAAAAACATTTTGTATGGAAAGAAACATTTCCCAAAACTGATTTATTTTTAAGTCCTTTTAAAATTGACTTGCTGGTTTTGCTTGACATTTTCTACTCCACAGTTTTAACCACATTGATAATCCACTCAACATATGGTAAAATCTAAGAAAATTCAGTCAGAGAACCATTAGAGTAAGTGGAATGAGACACATAGCCTATTTACCCTTATATATTGCTTGCAGGAATTGCTTTTGCTTCAAGGGAAACAAGTTTTACTTAGCATGTAGATCTTCAATTATTAAGTATAATGACTCAGAAGAAAATGTTGTTATTTTCTGTCCCCTGGAGATAAGTAGCTTATGACTTCCAGCACAATGGTAAATATCCCAAAGCTTGAATTCCAAAAAGCAGCATTATATCTCTAGAATTTTGCAAGTCAATACAGAATTCCTGCTTGTTTAGCAAACCCCAGTATTTTGTGCATTGAGATGTGAAGTGACTGGCAAACACACCCAAGGAAAAAGGAAATAAATATATCAAATTATGGAAGCATCTCACTAAAGGACTAAGAAATATTCATTTTCCTTTAGTTACTAGTTTGAAGGTAGGTTGGTCATCACCAACAGATATAATCCAAAGGTTGTTTTTGAAGCACTTGGCTCAAATGGAATGTAGGATTCCAAGGATATTGTCAATTGTAGGGTTGAGTCCCTGCATTTGTAGTAGCTGTGTATTAGATCAGACCCTGTAGGTACACACAAAACCCAATCTGGAGAGCACACCACACTATCAGCCACCAAGCCTCCTAAACATTTTTCTGAGAAACTGAGACATTATTGATCTGTGGAACAGATGGGAAAGATCAGTTCCCTACTCAAAATGAAAAGTACCTGTACTCAAGGGTGAATTCACCAGCACTTATATTAAAATTTATGGTTAATTTTCCCCAAAGTAGATAACAAAAACCTTCCCGCAAAAAACCTGCCACCTATAACACAAGCTGCCTTGCCTAGAAAAAAAGGTGATTTCTATGAAAACCAGAAAAGTGTCATTGTATTCTTGACTTCACACTGCATTACCAAAAATTGATCTGTGCATATCTAATAGCTTCCTTTGGTAATTTGCTTCATCTTGATCTTTGAAAGATCATTTAGAATTTATTATACAGGGAACACCCTTGTATTTCAGCTAATACACTACAAGCTCTCTGAGTAACATAATGAAGCTGATAAAACAATGAAACTGTTTAAGAAACATATTTAATATTGAAGAGAAGAAACACAGTATTTTACTATTAGAGAGTTCCTTGAGAATCAGCCAAGTAGAGAAAATAAGTTATCCATTGGATGGGAAGACTTCAGATCTTGAAAATATTAAGCATCAGCTCCAGGTATATCACTCAGTTCCTTTGGCAGCAAAGCAGAGATATCCCATTTGTAAAAGCAAATGAGTTATGGAGGTGATCAATGCAATGCAGCCCTGACATGGCAGGTGTCCAGAACATCAAGCTCTATGTACAAAGACACATGAGGTCACCAGCGCTCAACAGTGGCTACAGGGAAACTTTCAATTATTTTACTCAGAGCAGAGACTGGTAATAAACTTGCTGCATACCAGGAATGTCTTTCACACTACTTTGAAAGTACTGGTTTATTATGAATTTTCTATTTACTATTCAACAAACAAACAGCATCTGACTACTTTAGAACCAACAATAAGCAATAAATCACAGCAGCATCCAGGATAACAGAATTGTTGAGGAAAGATGGCATCTGTGCTGAGAAGGGACTTATTTCCAGATGCCGCCTCCTCAGGAGAGGTTCTGGAAGAGCATGAAGTGAATGAGGAAAGGCATCACTGCTTATCAACTTGGGCTGATCATGGATAGAAGCACTATTTCATAAAGTCTGTAAGGTTTGGAGAAGAGGCTGTGGAAAAGGCCTTGCTCTGAGGCCTCCTGGGAGCAGAAGCACAGGGAACATAGGTGGCAAAGAAATGCGCTTAGTCTCATGATAGGACTGCATGTTCTGCCCCATGATCCTCAACTCTTTCAAAGTGTAGAGGTCAAACTGCCACATCAAGCTTAAAGCCAGAGACTTTGATGATTCTAGCCCAAGCATATCACTACAAAAACATGAATACAGACATCCAAACATCTCTTTAGACAGTTGTATATGAAGACATGACAACATTTACCCTAAAAATACAGTGGCACCATCTCACTGCTGGCTTAAAGACCAGGGCCAGGCACAGGCTGGAAGATCTGCACAGACATAGGAATTACAGGTCTCCAACATAGGGAGGATACCCTGTTTCAGCCTAAGCATAAAAGGCTAACAGAGGCAGATAAATGTCTTTCAGGACATACAGAGAGATGGACATGTTGACCGCATGGTGCTGTTAGGGGTGAAGCATATTTTGTGACCTGGGCTTAAAGAAAAATTGCAGACTGAACAGTAATTTCAGATATGAGTAGAATAAAAATTACTGTGCAGGACTGTCGAGTCTGAATTAGCTGGGGAAAGAGCATAAAAATTCATAGAATATCCTGAGTTGGAAGGGACCCTCAAGAATCTGCTGGTGCTGCTGAGGCCCAATCCGAAGAATCACACCCTGTGCCTAAGAGCATTGTCCAAACGCTTCTTGAGCTCTGTCAGGCTGGTGCTGTGACCACTGCCCTGGGGAGCCTGTTCCAGTGCCCAGTCACCCTCTGGGTGAAGAACCTATTCCTGTTATCCAACCTAAACCTCCCTGACACAGCTTCATGTCCTGTCACTGGTCACCAGAGAGATGAAATCTGTGTCTTAAACATAAAACCAAACTTAAAACAACAAATATTAAAGGCCTGGGTACCACAATGGAGATCCGAACAAAAAAAAGTCTGCATAGGATGCAAGTGTTGTATTAGATAATACTAAGAGTAGAAAAAAGTAGGGATATAGTGTAGCTTGGAAATAAAATAAAAATGCATCAAAAGAATATTTCAATTTTGAGGTTTGAGTTCTTCCCATTCTGGAGGGAAATTTATGTTTTCTTAATGATGTGCAACGTGGTGCAGCAGAAGTTGCCTTATGATGCAGGAAATATTCTTCAAGCAACAAATGGATTTGAAAGACCAAGGAATGAAGAGGAAAAAGCCAACAACAAAAACCAAAACAAACCCTGAATAGAACCTTAATTATACATGTTGAATAAGGTGCTCTCTGGCTGCTTTTGTTTAACGCAATTTTAAAGCAAAGTCCTTTAAGCGCTATGGAGAGAACGTAGATGATAAATCAGGCTGCTCATTAACTGCTTTAATTGTAAGGTATTTTGCATTTTCTGCTCAGGTCCTGGTTTAGGCCCTTTTTTTGTGTGCATTAGTTATTAACCTCTGCAGGGGAAATGCAAGGGGCTAAATAGATAATCCCAATTAAATATGACAAAAACATTTATCAGTCTAAGAGTACATCTTTTCTCTCCCTTTCCTTGGGCAGTACATATTTGATCTCTGCAGGAGGAAACCCTCCAGAAAATCACCTGGGCAGCAGCATTTTTGATTATCAGAAAGTTGAGTGCAGCTGTACAAAGGGCTTGCTTGCTGTCTTTATAGTCAGACTGCAAGGTGCATGACAGTGCTCCTCTGAAGGCTCTCCTGCAGCCCTTGGCTTCCTTCCTTTAAAATAGTACAGGAGACTGATGTGTGAGCTGAGTGCGTGTGTGTATAAAAAACACCATGATGGCCATGTTTCTGTGAAACATCCCATTACGTGGGACAAAGCATAGGATATTTTGAGGGAAAGTGCTCTTTGACACTGTAGCTGAACACAGCTTTGGCCATGGAAATGTAGCATTCTTTTCCTCTCAAAAAACCCCACTCTCTTAAGTCCAGCACTATTTCCTGCACAGACACATCTGATCCTGTCTGAGAGCAAGGGGGCTTGCACTAGACAAACTCTTGAGATCTATCCTAGTTCTGCTTTTCCAATTTTTGTCTGGTAGAAAAGATTGGGATGTAAGTTATCTCATCAGAATGAAATTCAAATAATTCTCTGGTGTTCTTCACAAACCTCCTGGAAATGAAAAGCCAGACGGACTCTTGACATTTGTGTAGGTCTCTTCCTGCCTAATTGCAATGAAAAAATATTTGTATAAATGGAATTTCTTGGATTCATATGCAGGGGATTTGGGATTAGATCTTAATATCTGAAAAAAAAAAAGCTTGTGATGGTGTTTGTTTTTTACCATCTGTTCCTAAATGACATTGTTGCCATATTCTTCTGATGTACTTCACCTCTGCAAGCTCATTTGAGGGCACTAAGGCAGACTCCAATCTAAGCATAAAAGTATTGTTTATGGCCACACACAGATTAAAGCTGAATGTCAAAGTACAAAAGGAGGCATTGTAAAGGGTAAGTATTAAAGAGTAATAGTACAGAAAAAAAATGCTTGGAGCAGGTGAACTGTTTCACTGAAATTCCATTTATGTCAAATTGTAGACTTTTGCCCTTTGCTTGGGGTGGGAGTGGGTGGGGAGAAATAAATCAGAAAATACTTGAGAGAAAAAATACAGAGGTTCCTCAGTTTTACTGTAACCAACACATTCTCGTATCTTAAATCTAGCTCAATGTTCTTTCCACTCAGTTCCTAGTGAATACACCAAGCAAGAAATTATTTCTATGTGTATTACAGAAAATATAAATAAGAAAATAGTTGTTGTTTTCCAAACAACAACATTTTAAGTAGTATTTTATGGGACAGTTTAAATCTGGACACAAAGAAATAGAAGATAAGATTTTTTTGGTAAGGAGAAGATTTTTTTTTTTTTGGTAAGGAGAAGAAAAGAAATACAAAAACAGGGAGATGAGACAGTGGTACATGCCTCAAAAGAGAGATGGGCAGGAGGTAGACCAAGAGAGGGATGCAGACAAATTAGCAGAGAAGTCCTGCTCTACTGATCAAACCATAACTAGAAGGTGAAATCTGTATCCAACAAAAACAAATTTTTCAATGACTTCTTAAGACATATTGATTGAAGAATGCTTAGACGTAATTCCTCAAATATCCCCAAACACCTCCCATTATAGTTCTCCTGTTGAAGAGAAGCTTTTCAGAAGTTAAGTCTTAGTCTCCTCTTCCCTCCAGCACGAGCCATACAGCTCTGCAATGGGAGCTGCAAAAGCAGGTAAAGAGTCTTCAGCCAACATTTAAAGAGCCGAGAAAAGTGGCTGACGGAGAGCAGTGTGGTGTTTGGGCTGTCTCTGCTAAACACCTGCTCTCAACAGGCAAGAATAGGGAACCCTGCAGTCAAGAAACTTGCCTGGCTTCAAGGAGAATCTACTCACTGCACTGGCACAGGATTTCCTTGATAATTCCAGCAAGTAACTTAATCTCCTTATCTTATTTTTTCTTCATCTGGAAAAGTGAGTAAGTAATGTTATTTTTATTTATTTTGCCTATTCTGATTAAAAATCCAAGCCAAATATTCTTTCCTTCACTATACTTAACTCTAGCCATATAAAACTCAGAACAAGTTTTTTTCTGAACTTTGAGGCATCTTTCAGCTTTCCACTGCAGTCATAAGGGCTGAGAACTTGATGGGTTTTTTTATGGAAGAGAGGTCATAAAATCATAGTTCTCTCTTTAAAAAGGCAGCCAGCATCACATTGCCAATAGTAAACCCAGAACAATTTTGCTATGTTTACAAATATGTGGATTTTATCTACTTTAAGTCTTGTAGATGCTATTTTAAAGTTAATAGAAAACCCTCCACTTCAGATTTTCAGTGATGAAAGAATCACTTCTAAACCTCTGCTTCTCCCCCTTTCCACCTCATCATCACAAAAAGAAAAACATCCTGCATACAGCTAAGCTTCAAGCACAAAAACAGTGCTTTGAATCAGAAGATTCTGCAGTAGAAACACAGTCTTATTGCTGTATCTACAGACCTCTCCCAAAGAGGGATATTTTCCCTCTGATTTCTGGTGTTCAATGGAAAGCGTTCAAATAGAATGAAGTCCCCTGAGATCTTGAACACAGGATAGGAAGTACTTACTGGAACTGCTGTGAAAAACACAAACAGTGGGATTAAATTCATTTACCCCAAGGCAAAGGAAAGAAGGTCATTCCAAAGTTACCAAGATGCAACAGTACAGATAAACAGATTCCGTAAAAGTTACCAAAAAGTTCTAAAAAGGATTTGTTGTCACAAAGAAACTCCACCTTTACTTAGGGGAGGGGTAATGGATTTATTATGTCCTTAGATCCATTCTCCGCTAAAAGTCTTCCAGATAAGCTGGTCAAGATGAAAGTTAAGATGAAGACGTAGGGGCAAAGGGTAAATATTCTGATTAGTCATGTCCAGAATTAATGTAAGTGGATGATTTAATTTTCCTAACCACAAATTCTAGCAGAGGTCACAGCTATTTCCAGGCAAACAGACTTTGTTTCCACCTGGTGCACCTCTGAATTCTTATAGTTGTAAAGCCACGCCATTAAACATCAGAGTCAGATTTTACGATAATAAAAGTAACTTTGTGGAAAGCTGTTGGCTTCTGCAGTCAATGGAGAGAAAATGGGATTTCTAGGGAACACTGCATTTTCTCTCAATCTAGTAGAAATTTAAATGATCATTTGAGGTGCCTACCTAGTTCCATTCTCACTTCAGACACAGAGGCAAGATAAACAGTTACAACCTTCTTTCTAAATGTAATATTTAAACTGAACTGGATCCCATGTTTTGGTCTGTCCCTGACTTGTTTTGTAGGTAACTTATCATTGATTTTTACCACTGGGGTGCCTGGAACCATAATAACGTTTGCTATAATAAATGAAAAATTATAAAAGCAATATGTTGTCTGTCTCCAGCAGCATTTCCTTTCAACACTTGATATATTCTTTTAGATGTTATGTAGTACTAGGAGTTATGACACTGGAATCCTTCCAGGTAATAAATTACAGATGGTTTTTGCTATGCATGAATGTAGAAAGCACAACTTCATATTCTTGGTTTGAATCATGGATTTCCAATTCCTTTTCTTAGGCAAGTACTCTAATCCTCAATTTATTAAATGAAAGGCCTTTCAGTGCCTAAAGGGGCTACTTGAGCTATGGAGAGATGCTTTTTACAAAGACAAGGGGCAATGGTTTTAACTGATAGTAGTTTTGGATTAGATATTAGGAAGAAATTCTTTACTGGGATGGTGATGAGGCACTGGCACAGATTGCCCAGAGAAGTTGTAGAAGCCCCATCCTTGGAAGTGTTCAAGAACAGGCTGGATGGGGCTCTGAGCAACCTGTTCTAGTGGGAGGTGTCCCTGCCCATGGCAAGGGGTTGGAACAAGACTGTCTTAAAGATCTGTTCTAATCCAAACCATTCTTGATTCTTTTGATCTCTTGTCTTACAGTGAGAAACTCCATCTAAGTTCAAGTTGGGAAAAAACTCAAAACCAACACAAAATGTTTTCTTACAAAAACCCCAGAACACTGAGACATTCCTAACCAATTCCAGCTTTAATGGCATCTCTTGACCTTTGGTGTCAATTGACTGGCTCCATTGTGACTTTAGCTGTGTGAAAAGTCCTTAGGATTCAAGTAGGTCAACCAGCTCAGAATGCCCCATGTGGAGAGGAAACTTAGAATAGCACAGAGGCATTCCTGCAAAATTAATCACTGATCCTTTTGCACATATTCCCCACGAAAAGCACTAGTTTTAATAGTGACTTTTGGTGGGAAAAACGTTTGCCCGTTGATGTCCAGAGTTAACTCATTTCACAGGTAGTAACAAATAATAGTAATTGATGCTCACCTCAGCAGTAGAGCATGGAACTTAATTTTTTTACAATATAGACAAGAATTCACAGTCTATGTGATCACTTTTCATATAATACAAGTTACAGATTTATGAATGAAGACAGTTTGGATAAGCTGAATAATAACCTTTGCAGGATATAACAGAATAAATTTATGAAACAGCTGCCACTATAACAGGTAAGCTCTCTTTTTATGATGCAGAAGAGGATGCACTCAGACAAAGAATTCTGTAAGTCCACGTGTAAATGTATCTTTTTAAATGGAGTGCCCCAATTTAAAAAAAAGTAAATTTGCCTGTAAAGTTGCCGGTTGCAATGCTACTGCTTCAGGGGGTGCAGAGAGAAAGAAAGCCCTCCACTATGGAACTGTTTTAAAAATTCTGTGAAAACTGTTACACGCGTTCTTTTCGTTACTAATCGCTCAGTGTTGCTAACCATCTCTCCCTTCTCAGCCTGCATTGGTCAAGACTAAATCTTTCCCCCAAAGTGATTTCGAGCACCAAACTTGCTCTTTATAGTTCTTATTTTGAGGAACAAAAAATACCATCTCATCCATCTCCAGTACCCAAAATACTTAATTACAGCCAGTTGTATCTGCCAAAATACCCTTTCAAACTATGTCTCTGAGTCTACAGGTGACTATAAACAGTAATAAGAGCCCAGTTTTATTCTCAGATGTATCTTGTAAAAAAAAATAAATTTTAGTTCATGCTTACTGCTTTGACTTTTTCTGTAGAAGTTTCATACCTGGATATAAACAAGAAAGGAAGTTTGCCTCTATTTCAGCTGAAGCTTAATTCCAAACGATGGTGTCAAAAGCTGAGGTTGAAGGCCAAAACCACTGCTATTCCTAAGCTTACCCATTCTTCATAAATGGTTTGAAACAAAATTATATAATTTTATTCCTTTATTAATTTAAATGTTAATGTATCAAAATATTTGGAGTTGCCTTTTTTATAAATATAGCAATAAAAACTGGTCTAAAAAAAATATCTCATATGAGATTTTTATTAAGCCATTTTTAGAATTAAAATATTATTCTTCTTGCATTGCTAAAATTATAGAAAAATATAATAATAATAAAGAAATATGACAATTTGCCAACTTTTAATTACGAGATTATAGGGCTAGAATTCTTCATTTTATTTGCTGCTAGATTTAGCAAGTAAGTGGCTATGTGAGCTTCCTTTCCCAGGCTCTGTAACACACTGTCCAGTGGTTTATTCTTTCTGAGTTTATGCCAGTAGTCAGGAACATATGGAAACCAAGAGCTAAGGAAGGTTTTGTGCTGCCTTCAGTAAGAAAGTATGCAAATGTATAACTCCGTACACAAATTCCCAAATTAAAGAATAGCAAGATTTTTAAACCTAGGCCCTTTTTAGACAACACTGAAAGGAAGATTCTCCAGGGCACTGACTGGGTCTCTCACTTGCACTAAGCAGCATTCATTATCCAGTACAGCCTTTGAACACAGTTTTAATTTCAGGTAACCAGTCACAAGCCTGTTTAAAAGTACATACTGCCTACAAGGAAGTCCCCACATGGTTCTTTAGGCTATAGATTAGTACCTCAAAAGATACAGGATTAAACCTTTTCAAGAACATCCAGTAAACCACCAAAAGCTTGGAGAAAACCGTTACTATTAAACAACTAATTTCATGGTGTATTATGGGGCCTCTTCATGGCACTTACCTTTGCTTGCTGAACCAGAGACGATTGGTTGTTCAGACTCCACCAGAAATGAACCTTCCAGCATTCTTCACTCAGCACAGCACCTAAATACAATGACTCAACCACAATGAGATCAAGTCTACTACAAGTCTTTTATACTGGTTCAAATTCTGTGTAGCTGGTTGCAGGGGGCAGGGATTTGATTTGGGGTTAAGTTCACCTGCAGGATTGGAGATGAAATTCACCTGTAGCAGAAGAACAGTGTGTAAGATATAACAATTCCTAAATAGCATTTTGAGTGGATCCCAATTTTTTTTTTTGGACCAAAAGAAACAGGAAGTTAAAATTGAAAGAAGAAAAACAGTTGTTGCATTTACAAGCAGTTCAATAGCGAAAAATAAAGGGTTAATACAGTCTGCTCAGCTAGATTGTACAGTGATAAGAAAAATCTTCAGGAGGAGACAGAGATCTTACAGTAAAACATCTGGGACAAACTCTGTAATGCTAAAAATGTAGAACAGGACCTTGTCTTTCTCATTTATTCTCATGTGGACTCAGAAAACAAAAACAGATCTGAACAGGCTCAGTAGAGCATTCTCTCCTACCATCAAAAGAAAATGCTGGTTTTACTTTATTTTCCAAGCAGCTTGGCAATGTCTATTCATATTTCAAAGCTGTTGGTGATCTCTGTTTTGTAAGTCCAAGGTATCTGATTTTTACAGTTGTATGAATTTTCCTGGAAATCATGGGAGGCCACCATCAATTCAGGAATGTCTTGGGAAATCCACAAATGTTCTGCAAATGCTTGGGTGAGGGGCAATATTGAAGGAGGTTACAGTTGGTTACTCAAACATTTTAATAGGAAACAGATTCTCCAAACAGAAACAAAGGCTGTTAAATAAGAAGGAAGATTGCAAAAGGATTCCAGGTTGACCCCTCCAGTGGGTACCAGTTCAGTGGCAATAACTGACTGTAAAGAGAAACTGCTTCATCACAAAATGATGTTGGGCTGTACCATGACCTCAGATCATTCTCTTTAATAGATTTAGCCGTGTTTGCTGGAGCCTTCTTAATATTCTAGGTACAATTGGGAGAAAAAGCTAATGCAGAAGGAGATGTGGGAAACAGCTCTGTTGGTACATTCTGTTGGCTCTGAAGCTGTGAAAAGCTTCACAGCTGTACTAAAAATCTTTATCCATCCTTAGGTTAAGTTGAGCCAAACTTATCTCCTTATTACTGAAATTCAAGAAGTTAAAGAAAATATTGAGTAACTAAGCATATGTTTTCAGTTATCCTCCTTCCTGAAAAGGAAGTTGGTCAGACAACCAAGTGAGGTGAAATAAATAGAAAGTACATTTTGAACATACAGCTCTTCCTGTGAATTCTTTATGGGAAATGGACTTTTTTCCATACAGAAGTTGCTTACAAACTAAAGGTCTTGTTTATAGATTGTAAAATATTCATGCAAACATAATAACTTCAGTTATATTTTCAGACTTTTGATCCATCTACAACATGGGAAAAAAGAGTGTGTGAAAGGTTTTGATTAGTCTTAGAAACCCCTTAATTCTTGGAGCACGCAAAAACATTAGCCCTGGGTTTTTTTGTATTAACTCAGCATTAAATCCCAAGAGTAGCATATTTCTATGACTTCTACATAAGACAAATGCCAATATTGAGTTTTAACCACCATTCTATTATATGCATATATTGCACTCACATATTAACACTTCCATGATTCTAATTCAATACTCTGCAATCTCTAAATGTCCTCTGAGCCTGCATGAATCCCATTGAAGACACTGCAAAAAAGAAAAGTCCTCTTATTTCAGTGGGCTTTGGAACAGCATTCCCTAAAGAAATTTAGGCTTACATGCCACCCTGTGTTAGACCTGCTCTTGCCTGCATCTTCTCAAATGCAGCAATTGTGCCTGAAAGATCCTATAAATCATGTAATTGAGAAACCAATGCACATAAAAGGAATTATAGCAAAGTCATTTTTATTTTGTAATATCCTGGGCCAATGCCCAGGATGAACTGCACTCAGAGTTCCCTAGGTGATCATTATGGTTCAAGAAAGGTTTGGGAAAAATCATTCTACTACAGACAGTAAGCAAGTATTGAGTAGAGCCATTGAAGTTGTTTATGTTTCAACCACAACAGAATGTCACTAAGGAGACAGAAATTGCTACCTAAACTCATGACCAGAATTCAGAATTACTGATGATTTCACTTCCATACAACCAGTATGTGCCTGAAGACAATCCACTGACTTCAAGAGAGTAACCCAAAACGACAGTGGCTTCTTGAAGGACTATTGTAACTACTATTTAACTATTCTCTTTTTGGATCAGTTTTTTATTTCTGTGGAACTGCAATGCATTCACCCTGGTAAATCTAACCTTTCAGTTGAAGCTACACACTTTTTGATGACTGCTTTTCACATAATTACTGTAAGTCAAGCCTTTTATTAGTTAAGAGTTTTTCTTTTGACTTGAACTCTGGTGTTTGATTTTACTACTAATTGACAAGTTTAAGATAAAAAGAATACAGGTTTCTGTATGTCTGCTTTGTAATGGACATAGATCTCCCAGTGAATGGATCATAAGTGAGCAAAACCTAGATTTTCTACATTCTCCTTATATAACTGTATAGTGTGCCTCTGCTGTTTCTCTGGATTCTTTTGTTACAGCAGAAAAAATGGTGCTGATGGAATTTGGGTTGCTCCTTTTGACTGAACTGGCAAATTGTGTAGGAGCTAAGTTATTTTGGCAGCTCATCTCCTCTGCTATACTGTGGAGACATAGGCCAAAAGGGTTCAAAAGTAATTTGGTGACAGAGCAATATGTGAGCCTTGCTTTCATGAGGAGCCAGGCCAAAACACACTTACCTTCACGTGAACTGGTGTCTTTCTCCGTGTTCACCAAAATGGGAAAGGACTGAGGCAACTGGCTGTATCCATCATTTGTTCAGTGATATGAAGAAGATTGCAGAATTCATACAGTTCCTGTACCACAGTGGTCTCCCAGTGACAACTTGTTCTGAAGACTGGAGCCATCCCACACAACTTAATATCCTAGGAGGAGGAACCTGTGAATGAACCGTGTGTGTATTCCTGGAGTTCTGGGCAATACTAACATGATTTGCTACTAATGGTCAGCTTAGTGAAGCCTGGCACAGTGGTGGCAGTGTTCTCTGCACTACTGGCAGTGAAATACTGGGAGATTTCTCCAAGTCTGATGAAAGGAATGAAGCTCCCTGTCTCCTGGGAGACCAGCAGTGGTGTGAGGCACTTGTGTGGAACAGTGGTGAGCTGAGCCAGTGCACAGTGCAACTTCTATTTGCCCTTTCTGCTGTCCAGGACTGAAATTTTTCCTGCTGGTAACAGGCTGGTAGGAATCAAGAAATCCACTGTTTTCTATAGAGAAAGAAAAAGGAAAGAAAATGCTACAACAAGGATACAAAAACCCTTTAAACTTCCACCATGATGCTGACATGCACTGCCTTTACTCTTCATTGCAAATGCTGATATTCCATCAATGAGAAATCAGATGCAACAGCAATAACCACTATACAAACATACTCTATGTGTCTAAATAAATAATAAAAGTAATACTGTGCACAGGCACAGGTCTGGACCTAGTGTTTCCCGAAATATAGGATCATTCAGACCTGTCTCAGACATTGCCTGTGACAGTCACAAAGCTCAGATCCAGAACTCCCAGCTGTAACATGTTCAGACTCCAAATTCTGCCCTGTCACTATTGCAGAAGTGTATTTTGCTGCTCTGGTTTCCCTCATGCTTTCCTATTTTTTTATGGTGCTTATGAAACAGCTCCTGATCATAGGAAAAGTGTGACTGGTTTTATTTATCCTACTTATTATATGAGAACAATTTGCAGGCTGTCCTTTCATTATTAAATTTGAGAACAAAGCAAACACCAGATCACTACAAGACTGGGTTACATGAAAATAACCCCATTTCTGCCTTATCTGTTTTAGAAAAACTTAGCATGAGTGATGGTAGGTAAAGTTTCTATCATCAAATACCAAAACCATTAAATGATTAATCTTCATTGTCCACAAGTTCTGCTTTCAAAGTTAAGTCTACCTTGTCTACCTTCCAAAAATTACTAGGAAATTTATGATTCAACAATGAACTCTTAATTGCTTCCTCTTTATGTTGATCTGTTTTCCTGGAAATGCAATTAATTCTCTATGCTGAGCCTTTAAGAATGAAACAAATTGTAGCCCTTGCTCACTTTGGCAATGCAATCACTTTTAATCAGTGTGTAATTAGGATTTAAACAGTATCAACCTGTCCCTGTTGCAAGAAGGTAACTGCACTTAAACTTCAATTACTCCTAAATTTAAAAATCAATTGCAAATAAAATGTCCTGCTGCTGATGCTAAAGAGATTAGAAAGACCAGGATACATTCACACAAGAAGCCAGTCATGTCAACACAGTTGCAACAAGCAGCTGCCATAATTTGGGTAATTCTTCTGTAATGCAATATTAAGGACCTTATCTAATCAAAGGCTGTGGGCTAAGGCTCTCAAAAAATACAAGATGCCTCAAAAGGCAGAATCTATTTTTTTATGTACGGCTTTATCTTGTGCAGGATAAATGAGGTATTTTGCTGCAAAAAATAGTTTTTGGTATGAGTGTCTTCTATGGTGGAAGTTTAAAGGGGTTTTTATCATTGTTATGGGGTTTTCTTTACTCTTTCTTTCTCTGTAAAAAAAAAAAGTTTTTTACTCACAATATATCTACAGCAAGATGACAGAAAAGTTGAAAACCTGACATCATTTGTGATGACTCCAAGGGTGTGAAATAAAAAGTTCTTTTTGTATATGTTTATCACAATATTTTCTCAAGGCATCAGGGACAGCACTGCAAAACTCACAGTGAGGCAGTGGTGGTGTAAAGAGTCAGCTCAGATGGCCTTCGGGGAAACCTGGGATTGGACTCAGCTTTCTGGACCTTGGTTTTACATGCTCACCCCTGCTAAGTGTGCAGGGGAAAGTGCTCCCAGCTGCAGAGTGCGGCTGAAGAAGCAAAGCTCTTATCAGTAGGCAGTGGAGATAAGTGTGCTCCTCCTGGGAACTTCTCCAAGTGGGATTGCAGGTGCACAGCAACACTCAGCACTAGATCTGGGCTGAAAGCCAGAACTGCCACATGCAAGGAGGGAAAGACAGTGAGGTCTTCCTCCCTTAGGCACCATAACTCCTGAGGAAAAACTTAACAAGTTTATCCATATTCATGGGTGGAAATTGCTAGAAAACAAAATAAATTAAAATTTCATCATGACTGCTTGGAGACTGTATCTTTTTAAAGAATTCTGCCAAACCATCTCTCTGGGGATGTGACTTTCATGCCACCATGGTAGGACACAGCAAAGAATTAATGGCAGCAAAACAAAGCTAAACTGAAGAGTGCTGAAAGGAGTATCCAGACTGTACACTGTGTGAGCAGATATTGTTCTGCAAGCCTGGCTGTCATGCCCCTGCCTGCTGAAGTACATTAGTACCTGTACGGTCTGGTGCTTATCAAAATGCTTGTGGGGAAAAACCCAAAAGCATTGAAATACCTGGAAAGAAAGTAGCCAGGTGTGTTGTTCATGTTTGGTATTCTGGAAATTAGGCAAACTATATATTAATATTTATTAAAAAGCATTTTAAAACTAACATGAAGGTTACGTGCCTCCTTTCCTTTTCAGGGTGGAGGACGAAACTTGTTTTCCATCCAATGCATGCCTTTGGCCTGACTTCCTACAAATCTCTTCATTTTTTTCCGACGGTAAAAGGACAGGCACATGGCAACTGCATCAATACCAAGCAATTCCAGTGAGCACCTCTGGTGGCACAAGAAGATACTTCTTTATTTGGTGTATATATGTATTTTCTTCTTCAACTTCTCCCTTTTTTTCCAAAACAAATCACCATGTTACTGTTTCAGAGCTGATAAAGGTTGTGGCTGAAGGAAGCAAGCTGTGGAAAGTACTTAGACTACCTCTAAGGTCCCAAGAATAGGGGGAAATAAGGTCATTGTTAGAGAAGATTTTAAGGCTTGGACATATATGCAAGTGGAGGCACTGTTTTGTGTTCCTTCTGGGTACTTCATCCTTTCGTGTTTGTCCTGCAGGTCAGATTTCATTGACAACAGCTGGGTCTGAATCCTTGGACAAGCAGCACAAAATGCATCTGGAAAGAGAGTAAACCTCTCTCCTTTACCTCATCTTTGCACATCCACACCTACAATTTGGGCTCTCTCTCACACACACCTTGGTGTCTGCAGTCACCTTTTAATCCTTCTTCACTGAGGCACATCTCCCACTGAGGCATCATTACCTCTGCACTCAATTCTGTCACTTAATATCCAAAAAAAAAGCACAGCCTGACATCCTGCAGTGTGTGAAAGTGAAATAAAAATGTTTTTTCCTTTTCTCCTGTGTGACACAGAGGTAAAAATCCTTATCCCTCCCGTGGCTTGGTCGTTCTAACCTAGTGCTGCTCAGTTTTTCTTCTTCTTAGATGATGTGTTAGAAGCTGCAGCCCATGTGGTACAAAAATCTATACAGAACAGAAATTATAAATGGCCTCAAAATAATTAAGGCCAGGTTTTCCATTTCTCCTTCCCCAGCATTTGTGCAATTTCCTACCTCTTAAACCTACCAAGGACAAAGGATCTAAATTTTCCTTCAAACTGAGGCGGTTAAGCCCACATCTGCACAACACAGCCCCTGGCCTCTGTAAAGGTGCATTAATTGCATCCTGGTCCCATAGAGAAGAGGAATCTTTGAAGGTGTGCAGAGGCCTTTGTGTCAGACCCAAGGGTTTGCAGAAAGTGGTCGCTGCCACAGCGAGAACAGAATGACCTTACATTTTAACCACCAGAAAATGAGTAGAATTGAGCATGAAAACAACCAGGCAAACAACATCTTAAAGCTGGGGTTGCTAGAAGTCAACCTGGCCCAATGCCTGTTGTTACAGAGTCATAAGATTAGGGCAAGACAGGAAAAAAGGCAATGTTTTGTATTAGCTGAGATGAAGCTGCAGGTAGGGGAGGAGCAATAGAGGTATTTGATCACCCACCAGGCTTCTAATAGTAGAGCACAATAATTTTTTATATTACACACCTGATCACTTAGCACACAACTTGATCTCCCTGGGAGCAGTGCCAGGATGACTGTTGTTTTCATGAGGATTCCCATGCTCAGATATGCTCCTTTCTCTCTTCAGCTGAGCAACTGTCATTATTCCTTTTGCTGGAAGACACTTCTTTGGCAAATACAATCAAGTTACTTTTTATGTTTGCTGTGCTATTTGCTCATTAAAAATAATAGTGCCAGCACTGAACTTCAACAAGCTGTCTAATCAGACAACTCTTAGTGCTAATGTTCTTCTGCAGGACTGAAAGTCCTTTGTTTTTTCACATTATTCAGCATGATGGTCTTTGATCCAGCTCAAGGTTAGTACTGCTGACATGGGAACAATGGCACTGGTAGGAAATGGGAAATACTTTCTCCCAGAATCTCTGAAATCAGTTCTGCTGCAATAGCTGTCTTGGCATCTCGTGCTGCCATCAGCCTCTCCAGTGTCTGAGTGCCTCCCAGGCAAAACCAATACTCATCTCTACCAGCAGGAACAGAAGAGATTTCAGCTGGGAGGGACACATGAAGATAATCCAGAATAACTGCAAGTAAGTTGTGAAATATCTCAGTACTTTTAACAGAGTCAAAAGTATAGAATATCCAATTTTTTTTTCGCACGTCCCCAAATTGGGATCATAAAGTACTTTTTTAATTCTGTCAACATTCAGAGAGTTCTGTTATGATCCAATTTTTTGCCATATGTGGAGAATGGTTGGAGAGTTCCTACTATTGTATTTGTAGAAAACATGCGGCATTGCTTTTTCAGAATAAAACCTCCTAAACAATCCTAGAGTGTCTCAAATACCAAGAATAACTAGTCATAAACACACAGCAATTCATCCTTACTTTTCTGTAGTAGTAGGAAAATGGCTTTATCATATGAGTATAGAACATTTTTTAATCTTCTTGTATTTTGCGCTTCACCAAATGAACTTTAACAATGGTTAGTTTTTACCAAAGTTCAAATGCTCTACCAAAGCTGTAGGTAAACATTATCTAATTGTTTTGAGTATTATAAATTATTTTTTGTGATTATAAAATGATTTTGCAACCAGCTCTTCCCACAATGGTTTCTACTGACTTTGCAGACCAAAGAAATATCCAAACAAAGGGAATAGGCACCCACTGAGCCATAACGGATGCCTCACTCTCTTGCCTCAACCAAAGTTTGCCATTATCTTAATGTCCATCTCCCTATGTAAACATGATGTTTTATACTACATATTCTTCCCAAAATGACCATCTGTAGCACTGTTAATCTCTGCGATACCAATTCTGCTGCACATTTAGGAGTGAGTAAAAAACCTTAAGGGTGTACTTTATTTGGGCATTCTGACAGAACCTTGCTCAAAAGGGAATGTGTGAATAAAGCTGTTGCAATGGAATTTCCATTGAAGTCATTAGATAAACTTTAATTCACCGTGATTTGGGTAAATTTTAGCCCAATTCCCCTTTTTTACTTCCTGTGGCTCTGACATGTACAATCTAAGTCCATCACACTGAGAATGAGATGATTATTTCTTTCACAATGATATTTCTTGATATTTCAGCTGCTCTTTCTCTCTCTCATGTTCAGAACAGTTGGAATTTCTTGGTATCTCTGAAAAAGCGATATTTCTCCTCTCAACTTCTCAGGGTAGCTCTGGCTGTTTTCTCATTAGGCTCACAGCAAGAAATAAATGAAGCAGGTGACTGGCACTGAGATTTCAATTCTGATGGGATCTCTGCTACACAGTGAGCTGTAGCTGTAGCATTAAGTATGTGCACTTAGGTGAGAAATAAAGATATAAAATAAGCTGGGTATCAAAACTCAGCTAATACAGTTATGGCTCTAAAACAAGATTGTACATGTTCTAGTGGATTTCTCTTTTGTTCATATCATCCTTTAACAGGTTTGACTCATACAGTCGAAGGATGCCCTCTCCACCGTCCTTTCCTAGCATACCATCATAATTTGTAATAGCAAGAGCCTACATACTCAAAAGGCCAAACCTGATTTTGTTGTCGTTTCTATACATTCTGCTGTTATCTCCAGGGAAAAGTGGAATGATAAGTCAATCGAATGGATGTCACGTTCATGCAGAGATAAGAAGCTTCCTTACTACCAAATTTTATCATCAGATTTGATGCAGCTTTGTTTAGTGCCCTGTGGAGAGCTGCCTATTTTGATAGTGTTGCCAACTAAGTATAAATAGGTTATTTAACAAAGATTATGCTTATAATTGGACTGCAATTGTTGGCGGTGGTTTTGGCAGCCATTCTGGTTCTGATTCTACTTGAGACGATTATAAGGAAGAAAAAAGCCTCAAACAATGGTGAGAACAAGAATACTGAAAACTGATAAAGCTCTCAAGATCTGAGGCCTTTGTTTTAGTCTACAGGGAGAACTGTAACATTGGAGATTGCTATTATGTGCCATAAAAAACCCAAAAAGTTCTTATTCATATTAAGGGTAAATTCTAATATACCAAGGGAGACTAAATTGAGTGCATCTAATATGAGCAATAGAAAGATGGAAATACCTACAAGAACATCCTATCAAAGTTCAGTAAGGTAGCTGTCCTTAAATACTGGGAGACATCTTCATATTGAAAATTAATATAATTAAAATGTTCAGGGCTAAATGAATCTGAGCTGTCATAGCACATATGACTTGAGGTACTTTCTTTTCCACATTATTTATATTTATATGCTTGCTTAAGTATTTTCTCTTTTAGCTTAGTTCAAAAGATATAAGGTGTGATGACTTTATTATTTATTATTTATAACCCTGATACATATTCATGTTATACTCTGTTCTGCTTAGGCACATTATTCATTAATATAGGCAAATCCTTCTTTGTGAGATTTTCTGGACTTTGGAGGTGGTTTACGGTTTGCATGAGTTACACAAATGTATTTGTATCTGAAAATAAGGAGTTCCTCATATTCTAACTTCATAAGTCAGTACTGCTAGGAATGCTTCTGAATCCACTGAATTGAGGTGGAATACTGGAAGACAGCAAAATCTGATTCTTTCTAGTTTTACTATTTTTATGTCAATGAAATTTCATTGACATGAAAAGAGCTACCCCTTCTTTACTCTAGTTTGAATTAGAATAGAATCAAACTTAATTGAGGGCCAAGTCTGAATTTGTCACAAGATCATTCTGTTTAAAGTCAATAGCATGTGTTTGAACTATAGCATTACTCTCAGGTTTGGAGAGAAATCTGTAACTCAGGGTTCAAACCAGAAATCCTAACTCCTACCTCTAAGACGTCCATATTTGTGCATTATTTATTCAAGCTGGCTTTTAAGCCCAACAGGAATTTGGAATCATCACCTTGTGGTATTGCTTACATTTGACATTGACAAAAAAAGTATCTATTTTTGAAGGATACTTTTGTAAATAATATGTAAATAAGCCCTTTCTTTTTCCATCCACAGGGGAAGCTGAATGGACTTGATACTCTGTTAGCTTCCACTATTCTCTCTTTAAGGAATCACCTGAATTCAGAACTTACAAGGAAAAATAATCTGAGACTAGAACATCACCTAAACCTGCACTGAACCACACTGGAGGCTGTGGTTGAGGATGTCCATGCCTGATGCACTGAGCACTTGTAAAGAGGCAATTCAGGTTCCCAGTGAAGGCCTGTAAGTTGTATACTTTTAGTACATAGTCTAACCTTATATTCTGCAACTGTACCTTTTATTACATTGATCAAATGTAATCAGGCTCCTACTCTTGCAGGAGAAAGAAAAATCTATCTGGCTTGTTGAAATAAGATATTTGTATATCATAATAAATATTAATTACACCGCATTCATTAAATTAGTCACTTCTAATTAAGCTGACATACAAGGAGTATTTTTTATGTTCAGCTATTGCCTAAGCTGGGAAGTATAGGAAGTCAACTGAAGCAATCAGTTCCTTAACCAGCACAAACTCATGCAGCCTTACTAAAATTCAATGTGACTTTGCAAATTTACCACCGGGGAGACCCTTGCCATTCAAATTCAGATTTCCTGACTTGCAATCTCCTACACAGCGACTCTTTCACAAAGATGCCTACAAGAGTGGAGTTTACATGAAACTTTCTTGCTGCCAGCACAGGAATCTTGGGTGCTGGGTTTATACATGTTAGTACAGGAAGTGCCGGCTACGCTGCACAGACAGGCAGTGCTTGGAAATACGATGGGTTCTTCCCAAGGACCCTGGCTGTCACCTGCTTTTCTCCTGGATTTCCGTCAGAGGAAGTCAACTTTTACCACCTGCTCTTCAGAACTGAAGGATAAAAAGGAGGCACCATAAATTCGTTGCTGTCTCAGAGAAGCGTGTCAGGAGCTGTGCACTTTTGGTGCCCTCACGGGTTGTACAACAGTGCCATGAAAAGCCAGCAGGACACACTATGAACAGCCCCCTGAGTAACTGCTACCACTGCGCTAACTGGGTTGGTGGGTGCAAGACCCATGGCACCTGTCTAGACAAGGAACTGGGTTCCCTGTACAGGAAGAGAGAATGAGGTCTGTGTAGAGACCCTGAAAATAATACCCTGCACAGAAATAAGGAGTCCCCCAAGTTGCTTTGCTGTGGAACCACCTTTCTTTATTCAGACAATTCTGATTTTCTCTGTTGCCATAAATAATATTCTCCTTCAATGGAGACTTTTCTGCCAGCAGCACTACCATATTTAAACCTTACAATACTTAGAAAAAAGAAAAATCAGGAAATCAAGATTTTGTCCTCGTGCTTGCTGAAAAAAACATATTTTCTGTGTATTTCTATTTGTCTTCATCCCTCGCTCCATTCATGTCTGATTATGTAGACTGAAAGGTTTTCTGTGTTTTTTATACTGTTATCTTTCTATATAACTTTCTATATAACTTTATCTTTCTATATAACTTTCTATACTATTATCATCTCTCTCTGTCCTGACAGTGCTTGGGATGTAAACACTGGTGTCAGACTCTATACACTTTTGGGATGAATTGTAGGCTCCTGCACAGTATGAAATGGTATAAAAAGAGACACTGTAATAAAGAAAAAAATGATTCTTAACAGACATTTTATTTAACCGAAAATGTCAGTGTTTTTCAGTTCCTCCATTTCTAGTGAATCAGCTGATTCATATCTATTAAAAAAATAATCCCACAGTAGCTGGTCTAATGTAATTTAAGCATCTTCAAGGAGCCGAACTGTGCATACTACTGGAAAGGATCTAATAAGTTAAAAACTGCACCTATTGTGCGATAGGATGGCTGCTGAAATAGGGAGTGCTACCCTGGGTGAAGGCACATGTACCTGCACAGGCATCACTACCAAGAGCCCGGTATGTGCCCTTTCTAAACTGATAGACCCTTCAAGCAGTTTATAGTCTCTCTGCCTTGCTTCATGTTGTAAGACAGTGCTTGTCATGTAAAGAAGCAAAACTTACTGATTTATATTACACATGATGGCAATCAATTTTCATCTTCGCATATTTTTGTGTCCTGTTTTCTCTTACTAATGAACCTGACAAATACTTTTTTTTTTTTGCTTTTCAGAAATACCATACAAGAAATCTTATTTTTACAGTTGTTCATCTGTCTACACATCCTGCTAGTGATAAAAGGTTCAACTGTCAGGGAGAGACAATCCAAATCTCTTGTACTAATGCATTAAATCTCACATTTTAAATAATAATTTTTCACCTTGGAAAAGTTCAAGAAAGGAACTGCTGCAGTTTTTGATTTCACTCAGCTGTGGATGGTAAGAGACAGTGTCTATTTCCACATAAACTGAGAAAAATGAATCTCATTATTTTGATGATGTAGCAAAGAATAATGACCCTGTGGGATCTTATTACATGGTTGAAAAGTGAATTAATTTTGGCATAACCACATCGAGTGAATTACTCTAATGATCTGTTTCCTAACTCTTATGGGTGATCTCATAACAATGCTCTCATAATCTGGGAGTATGCATGAGAGCATAAATTGATTTTGCTTTTCAATATCCAAACTTCATTCTCAAAGGAAACCACTGAGACACTTTGCCGTCACATTGCCGAGGGAAGCAGTCATTGCTATGGACAATGACAACATGTCCTGTGGCAGTGATAAAACTGGTCCACAGCACTCCTATGTCACCATACTGAAGGTGGCCCTCTTATGAAACAGAAAGAGTTACTGGCTTCCTGTGACTGGTCACCTCATTCACAGGACAGGCTGAGGCAACAGCAAAGCCTCTCTGCCTGGAAATTTGTTATAAACATGAAAAGAAAATGAGGTGGAAGTTAAAAGGTAGAAACTTTTGGCTTTTACAGAAAAGGCTGGATTTTTCAGCAGAGAGATCCTCAGCACTTTCTGTTAACCACATCTTCTGAGAGACTTGAAATTGTGGACTCTCAAATTCATTAGTCATTCACGAATTAGGAGATTAAGGTCCATACCTCTCATTTTTGTTGGCTGACAGAGAAATATTTATCAGAATTTGAAATAACACTATATAGAATTTGTCATTCATCAATGACCAGACCAGGGTGTAACATGGAACTAACTTCTGGTTGCTCTCTTGTGAGGTAAATAAGTATCCAAATTGTATTTAAACATGTCTGCAATGTGACTGACGTGCCCTGGGTCAGTGAGTTTCTGCACAGAGGTAAAGCTCTTTGGGGTCTGGTCCTGTGTGTCATTATATTCACTGCTTCCATGTCCTGGAGTCTCAACATTACCCACTAAATTTGCATAACACTAATGAAGGATGTGATCAGGCAAAATAATCCACAGTACTTCTGTTGTGCACTGCGATTATTTCAAGTTGAGATGATGTGGGTAAATATGTAATATCAACACAGGGATTTTAATTCTGTCATTGGCTTTGCATGGGTCACCACTGACATGTGAAGTGATGGGAAGCAGAGGAGCAGAGGTCAGCACGGGACACCTGTCCATGGCCACGCTCATCTTGCTCCTGAAGAATCTCCCCTTTCAGGTCTTGATGCTTTAAACAGTTCTTTACTACAAAATCCTTGATAGAAACAAGGATCCTTCTGGAGATTAATTGTCTGGCACCTGTGAGACAACCAGCTGTTGGGTGACAGCCTGTCAGATTTTTCTTTAAAAACACAACACTAAAGGGCAAAAATACTGTGTCTGACAGCAGTAGCAGCAGTGGTTGCGCCAGGCAGCTAGTGCAGCAGGTGGGTTGTGAGGTACTACAGCACCATATGCTGTCTGCCACAAAAGCTCTGCAGCAGGAGATTAAATCCAAAACTGAACATAATAGAAATGTAGATGCAGTAGTGCCACTGCATGTCCTTAGCTGCCCATCCTGCACACAGGCCTGGAAAAGGCAAAAGAGGTGTTGTGCAGCTGTAGTCAGCACACACTTCACTTGCTGGAGGAATTTTTATCCTTCTTTTGCCAAGGAGAACTGGGGTAGAAAGTAAAGAATGGCAAAGACAGGAGGAGCTGGGTGCCAAACCTTCTTCTGCACCTCTGGGAGTTCCTCAGCTCTCACACTTACCAAGATGATATTATTTACCAAGAGCGGTTGCCAGCTGGTTGCAAAGATAGACAATAAGAGGACTCTGAGGCAGTAATGTGCATTATCTGTGCAGGCCAGGTTTGAAATACTGGTATTTTTCACAGCACTTTGCTTACCTGCCTGGGAACAATAAAACTGGTAGAAGTCATTTGAAATAGCAAGGAACAGCTGTTTGCACTGTTGGCCAGCATAAATCTCAAACCATTTATAATATCAGCACACTCAACCTGAGCTACAGCTGATCTCTGGTGATAAAATCTGCTTTCCTTTTTGATCAGTTTTCCTCTGGCTGGAGTATTTCCAACACGGTCTCCTTCTTCAGGAAAGAAGTGAGACACACTCATAAATTCTCTGAAGCAGATTCTCCTAAAGATGATGAAATATCATTTGGCACTTCAAGCAGCACAAAGGACAGAAAAACACTTGGCGGAGACTTTTGTCTGTATTGTGTCTTGGTCTTCCATAATAGTGATACTTTTGCAAGTGTCATAAACTACAGTAGCATGTTCATGGCTCTCACACTCCCCCACTGGGGAGGGCATCTGAATTTCCTTCAGAGAAATCAGTCAAGACTGGTGTTTCAGAAGTCATCCACTCCAGTCTCATTGACTGAGACCATGAGTGGATGATTCATCTTATTCTTTTCTTGTCACCTACCACCAAGAAGTTCTATCACTTTAACCCCTTCCTGAGGGCTCCCTTTAGTCTTTTTCACTTGATCTGATCATTTTTCTCTTACTTTTCTCCCATTGCCCATTCTTCTCTGTCATACAGGTGTTGCTTTCTCTTGTCCCTCCAACTATTGTTTTATAATAGAAGAACGCTGGAGCAGAGGCCTGGCTGTCTGCCTTACTGGTGTTTGAAACACCAAACCCATTACAAACTTTGAGGGCTACCACATTATAAACTATAAAACTGAAATGACTATTTGACATCCAAGAGACACAGAATGAACTGCTGAGAGAGAGACATATTCTTTAAGGACAGAAGGAGAGTTCTGGTTTTGTTTGACCTCCTCTCAATACAGGCTGTAGAATATCATGCAATCACCTCCACATTCAGTCCAACATTGTAGTGGACAACCAGGACAGTTCCTTTAGAAAGCTAGCCAGGTATCAAGATTACCTCTGAGGAAGAAATTACCCCAAAGCTATGTAAGGCTGCATTTTGCAGCAGTCAGGAATATATGGCTAGATCCACAGATGCTAATGATTAAACACACTGCCCTGTATGCAGCCTTCCTATTTGCTCCTTAATGCCTCTGCCATACCAGGATTTGAATGGGGAGGAAAGATATTAATTAACCTATGACCCTGCCTAATTCCTCAGGTGAGAAATGAGCATGATCCAAACACAGGGGCACAGAGTATTACTGTATTGGCCTAGCACTAGGGAACTTCTCAGGTTTGTTATATGCTCAATTTCAAAGTACAGCTGTGCATTACATACAAATGGGTTAGATAACTGCAGAAAGAATCACTAATTTAATACAGCAGTGCAAACATTTTTGACATTTAAACATTATCCAGTAAAGTTGCATAACCCTTCTATTTGACAGAAGAAAACACTAATGAGAACTCACACATAAGAATCCTTCTGGGGTAAAGGGGGGAGGGAACATATTTCTAATATTTCACTTTTTTTGTAACAAATTAATTCATTATTATGCTTCAAAGACTGATTAATTCCTCACAGTGCTGGTCTGACCATTCTTTTTTATTCCTTTTTTATTTTTCTGCACCTGCTGCCCGTTACTGATTATTACAACAGAATATTCAGCATTGCAAATGAAAAAAATATTGGAGATAATGTACTTTCTGCCTTCCCAAAGGCCAGCTGCTGTCCAGGTCAATTTATCTCCTTCCTCTCTCACTCCTTCTTCACCCACAGGTTTCTTTGACATGTTTTCATTACAGTGTATGTTTTCTCTTGCTCCAAGGGTAATGTATCCTGCTTCTAAGCAAGTCTGGTGACAGAGCAAAATGGGTGGAAAGCTGGACTCATACATAAAGAGAAGATCTGCAGTACCAGATGACAGAAGAGCAATGAGGACAATGAGGAACCTAAAATACTCCCTATCCCAACCACGTGCATGTAGCCTGTGTGGCTGCAGCCACAGCATGCTGAGATGGGCATACTCAGGATGTGAGATCCTATGGGATCTGAGAGGCTGACCTTTGATTATGTCAAGTTTCTTTGTAAAATCAGTGAATTTAGTTGAGCTTGATTTTGGTCATGACCTTGCCAGACTGTGAGCAGGGCCAAGTTTTTGTCTTTTGTTCACCTTTGTGTAGCTAGGATGTGATTTCTAGCAATGTTCCTCTTCTGTGCAGCGTGTTGTATAGCAGGGTAGTGATTTCAGTAGATAATCTTGCTGTCCCTATAATACTGAATACAAAATTATATCCACAGGGGGAATATTAAAGAAAGAAGAAGAAAGGTTAAAAAATATAGCAGTGTTCACTCAACAGATCCAGCTCATGTAGCACTGTGAGATACAACATGTATTTCTACTCCTTTTAACAGCTTAAGTATGGCTGTAAAAATGTCTTGTAAATGGTCTCAAAAAATGAAAATGCTGAACAGATTTGTTCCAGGCCATATATCAAGCTATTATTAATTACTGATAATACAGTACCTTCTCTCATTTACTTCTACTGAGGATCTTTCTTTAAAATATACTGCCTCTAACACGGTTTTCTTCCTTGCCATTCTGGCCCAATTCTGCCCATATGTTTTTTTCATGTTTCTAATTTTTCAGGTTGCTGCTCCCCATGAAAAAAAGGTGTGTTGGGCCTGACTGAGATGAGCTGATTTTCCCAAGGCAGCCTTCATGGTGCTGTGCTTTTGCATTGGTAGCTGGAAAGGGGCTGATAACACCCCAGTGTTTTGGCTACTGCTGAGCAGTGCTGGCACAGCACCAGCGCTGTCTCTCCAGCATTCCCCCATCACCGGCAGGATGGGGTGGGCATGGGGAGGGACATGGCCAGGACAGCGGATCCAAATTGACCGAAGGGATATTCCATAGCATATGATGTCTGCTCAGCAGTGGAAGCTAAGGGAAAGGAGGAGGGGAGTGGGGGAGGCTTTAATCATTTATGTTACTGGTCTTCTGGAGCAGCCACTACGTGTGCTGAAGTCCTGCTCCCCGGGAAGTGGCTGGACATTGCCTGCTGAAGGGAAGTAGAAAATAAAATATTTTGTTAACTTTGCTGCTGCATTAAATTTTGCTTGAATAGACTGCCTTGATCTTGACCCATGAGGTTTTTTCCGTCTTGTTTTCTCCCCTCTGTCTCCTTCTGAGGAGGGGAGCAAGAGAGTGGCTTGGTGGGCACCTGAGGTCCAGCCAAAGGCAAAGACACCCCAACAAGCCAGAGGAAACCTTCACTCACACACAGTTTGATGGCTGCTCAGGGAAGATTAGGCAGCCTGAGTGCCCTTCAGCCACTCCTTGATAACACCTGTGCACAAAGGCAGCATATTATGTCAAAGACTAATGACCAAGTAGAAATTAGGCTTTGCAAATTTTGGTAGCATTCAAGTCTTCTAGACAGGAACTGATCATGGAGAAAACAGAGCATATTACAATAGGTTCAAAGGACTTCAGGAGACTGGTGAAACTCAGCCTCTTGAATCATTTAGACCTTCCTTATATGTATAGAGAGGAATATCCAAGGATCTCTCAGTGCTTTACTCAGACACAAACTCAATTTGTGTACTTTGGCAGAGCTCCAAAGAAACAGAAGCACTGGGGAAGGTAGATGAGGGACACCCCAAGGGAGATCACATAGATTTCCCCCCCAGATATTCCACTGCCTTGGATGGGGCTTTTAGAGAGCTCATAATGGTGTGAAAACCTTTCTGCAAACCAGAAGAAATAACGGGTTTTTTCCCAAAAAAGAACAGTCTTTTTCCCCGAAATAAGTTGTCACATCAGATGAGAAACAATAATATCAAAATGTTGTTTTTCTTGTAGTTATGCAGGTCATTTAGCCTTTTAGTATCTATTAATTATTCTTCTTTGTCTAGGCTCATTATAAAATATCCAGCTGATGCTGTTATTCTCAGTAGCCTGAGGAGGATACTTTGATGTTAAATGCTGTACTGTCAGGAACATTTACAGAGTTGGCCTGGGTTTTTTGGCTTGTGTTTTTTGCTTGAGCTTTTGTTTGGTTTTTTGTTTATTTGCTTTTGTTTTAACTCCCTCCAGTTTATTTGTCTCATGTAGTCAGTTGCTTATCCAACCTGATTTGAATTTGCAAAAACTTTGTACTAAAACAAGTGATATTATTTTTTTGCTCTGTAATGTAGGGGATTTTGCAGCAGCTGTTTCTTTTCGTCTTTTCATAGTGACCTGTGAAACAACAATTTTCTGATCCACTTCTTCAACAGTAATTGTTCCTGCCTATCTTAATCACCCAACATGCAGTGTGTGCCTGAGGATTTGCTCCAAGTGATTAAGATGATTTCCCAAGGATGTCCCATATGATCCTTATTTGATTTACATCTCTCTTCATTTTCACTATTGTCTTCAAAATGACAAATGTTCAATACAGGTTTTGTTGTTTAGGGGTTTTTTTTTAAAGGAAATTATGCTGAAAACTTCTCACTGTATTAATGCTTCTGATGCTCAAGAATGTTGGTAATTTGTGTGTATGTAATTACAAAATTCTGGTTTGCCTGGAGTTTTGTCCTGTTATTTGTCCTATATAAAACATTAACAGTAGCAGAGCCACAAATACACTTCATGGTATTTCTGATATTTTACTGAACTGAAGATAAAATCTAATAATAACCTTTGTCATAAAGTAAATTTCTTCCTCTAGAGAGATGATGAACAAGCTTTCTGGTGTGCTATCCAATAACTCAGCTGGTCACAAGGCTTCTGTATGGCCATAAACCTGGAACAAGAAAATCATCTGAGTTATTCTGAAGTTACTGGTAGAATAATGAGATAGGAAAATGTCACAGCAGAGATAAAAGGATTGGATAGGTGCAGTTATAATAGCTGGGATAAAATTAAAATTGTTATCTAATTTTGTGCTTTCAGATATGAAGTGAACACCGGCTTAGTTCAGGAATAAGTTCTTCCTCTGAACAACGTATACCCCAGGGCACAAATAGTGACTGGTTGAAATAGCTGGTGACACGGCTGCAATTTTTCATCTTCCTTTGTTGAAAATGCCTTCATCATTCTCAGAGATTAAATGAACCAATTGTATCTTGTGGTTTAGAAGTTCTTTATTTTTGATAGACTTGGGGTTGCTCTGTGACAACAGAGGTGATTTCAGCCTGGCCCTGCCTAGAGAAAAGCCTGGTGACAATTCTCATCTGCAAGGACATTTCTAGATGAGTTTGCTAAATAGAACAGTACCCAAATTTCATAATTAATCAGTACGTGGCCAAATAAGTGATCAAATTTTGTGGGATTTAGATATGCAGGCATTTTAGAAGTGGCTTGATCTCTTTGTTTCACCTCCTTTCAGGTGTGCTTTTGGAAACGCAAAAGATTGAGGATTTTTGAGTTCCTCTGGAGTTGCCAGTTTTACAAAAGTAGGGCCAGATATTTGGCAAATGCAAATCAAAAGAGGTTCACTAAGACTAATATGACAAAAGCAGGTGACTTTGTCAGAGCCAGTCCAGGTTATGGCACCTGTAGTTTTGACTCTGAACAGAATGGATGGATAAAGGAGGTCCTCTACTTGCTTGTACATCAAGTCCCATTTGTCTGTCTGATGCAGAATTCATCAAGAGGCACCAAAGGCATCCATAGTGCCATAGTACCTGGAAAGGCATCCCAGGTCCAGTACTCTTTGCCCATTTTTCTGGATGACTGGTACTATTTAAATGCCTGGGTTTAAAGATATTCTCCAAAAGTTCTTGGAGAATGGTGTAAAAAATCTGAGAAAACGAATCGACTCTAAAACAAGCAGTTATGAAAATTATTAGAGGGAACCACAAAAGATAAGTAAGGAATACGATACACCCACACTAACTTTGATGTGTCCTAAGCAATCAAAGTAATGTGAGCCTGAAGGTTCAGCCTCTGTTACTGAGTGGTTCATACTTGCTCTCTCCACACCCCAGGGCAGCACTGCCAGCAGTTGAAGGAATCTCTGCCTTTTGTGTACTATAACCCTAAAATGGGGCCACAGTTGAACAGGGGGATCCAAGAACACAAGCCACTGTTTGGCCACCTAGGGACTAAATAGAAAATACATACCAAAAGGTATGTAGAAAAATTATGATTATCTTATTTTCCAGATAGTAAACTGATTAGAGAATGGTCCTAGTCCTTGGGAATGCCAAGACTGTATTCTCTAGTATCTATTTTGAAGCTTATCAATCTAGGCAGAGTCTAGCCTGAGCTGACACAACTGTGGGGTTCTCTGTATCTGCAGTTGTATTTCAGCACAGCACTTCGTAGGGTAGATGAAGCCTCTGTCACAAATGGGAAGACAAACTCCTCTCAGAGCAATTATTTGAGGTTTCATGACCAAAATGGTAGAATATCTTCCTTCTGAACTACTGGTTTCAGGTGAAATTTGCTCTGCAAAGCAGAACTGAAGTGTGCAAAGTAAATATTAAAAAAAAATAATTTTGCTACACATATGAACTTCCATGTTCCTATTGTCTACCTGTGGGAGCCATTCAGTCTTCTTCATGTTCAGTTTTTGTGTCACAAATATTTTCTTGTGACTAGTGAAGTGAACTAAGCCTGAAGGAGACAAAAGAAAGATTATAAAACCAATTTATTTCAGAGCAAAGGAAATAAAATGTAATATAGTTCACAACTAAAGTCTTTTCAACTACCTCTATTTATTTCTTATCTACCTTCAGTAATAATGAATAAATAAAAATTAGGCAGGAACCATACCCTTTCTCAAAAAACAGAATCAGTCATCCACTGTGCTGACGCAACTAAGAAACATAAAATTGATATAAAGGAACAACAGACACTATTTTTTTGTTCTACAGAGATATTTTCTTGTGATGGAAGCCAATTAGTGTTGTTCTCTGATGAAAAACGAAAACATCAGAGAGAACATTTTTTGTCTGAAAAGAAACAAAAAGAGTGAAAATAATCTGATCTAGAAAGACATTTTCATGTGCCTTCAAGAAATGGAGAGAGACAGAAAAAGAGACTACTATAGTTTTCCTGACAAACATAATTCAACTTTACTCTTGAAAATGCTAGAGTTCTGATTTTTTCCATTAATATAATCTACTGAAAACGTTCTGTTTCAGACGCTGTCTCACTGTACCAACATTTTCCTGCTGAATTATTTCCTTTACACAGTAAAGAAAAGATGCTTCTAAAGCATTGTTGCCTGTTGAGATCAGAAGTTCAGGTAGGAAGAAATGTTTATTTTTCTCAAATGTGCTTTTTTGCTTGTCTTCATTTTGAAGTTCTTTTTTTTGCTCTTCCTCTCTCCTCAAAAGACTCCTGTTTGCATTAGAGTAGCCTTGAAGACAAATGTGACGCTGCTCTGGGAGAAGCCTTAGACCTTGCCTTGGGAAATGGAAAGGCATTCTGACTCTATCGAGCTGTGAGCCTGTCCTTGTGCAAACGTCTCTTACGGCCTGATACAGTCAGGCACTGCTGCTCCACTGTCAGCCCTGAAGCGACTGAATGAGTCTTAGAATGATGAGGTAAACAGTGCGTCTGTGCTAAAAAGCATTTGAATTGACATTTGAACATGCAGACAGCTGAAAATCTTGCAAACAAAGCCAGAAGGACCATTGGAGATGCACTGCACCCTTGCATGGCTCCTCTGCGGAGCTCCGCTGGCACCTGCTGACAGGGATCACGGAGACTGCAGATGTGAAAGAAGGCACAACACTTTCAAAATTTCCACAAACATCCAGGGGTCATTCTTAGTGTCCAGGGACAAATTCCAATTTGGACAACTTGCCAAATACTGTCAAAAAAGAAGAAATATCAGGCAAACTGTGTAAGCAAGCTCTTCCTGCAGCTCAAGCGGCAGTTTTGTGGGAGAGCCCTAATTGTCATGAAATGCCACAATTTATTTGGTACTGCAGAGACAATCACAAAAGCAAAGAGAAGACACTAAATCCTCCAGGTACTTGGCTGTAGCAGAGGGTGGTCAGCAAACTCCAGATGGCTTCAAGTGATGAAGTGGACATGTTTTAGGGAATTAGCAACTGATGTCGGGAAATTATAAATACCCTACTGAAAGGCAGGAACTGGCTGTATTCCTTCCACTATCCTGCTAATACAGGATAAAAAGGTGAATTAATCTTGTTGCTCCTGCTTGATCTTGACTTTTTTTTAATGATCATTGTGTTTGCTTATTGAGATATTGGAACCATATTGACCATCCATATTTTTTGGCAACAGGGAGGTTGTCCTTAATTTTTCACACAAATTGCTGAAGTCCCTTATTTGGAAAGACTCATCCTTAAAAAGCTGATTGTGTCAGTAAGAGAAATCTTGTTTTTTATTTTTTTATTTAACAACACGAGCACATCCAATTTAGCACTAGTGTACTAATGTCATCTTCTTGAGCTTCTCTCTCCCTTAAAAAACTCTGGCTTTTAAAATATAACGTAGATACATTCTAAGGGATTTGCAGCAAAAAAGAAGTCAGACCTATGGCAGCACTGTCAGATCAATGGACTTGAATAAAATCAGCATAAAAGCAGCATAAATACTTTTAGCATAAAAGTATCTAAAGCAAAAAAATACCAATGACTTCCTTGCTGATACAAGTCTTGACATGGGTGACACCTGTAATTTTGTTCCAGAGACCATTTGTTCTCACAGTTGTAGCTGTGACAAAGAATCTCTGGGTATCTCTCTACAACAGAAATCTAAAGTCCTCTGAAGGAAAAGATGCCTTTACAAGACTTTTTTGGCTTTCAAGAAATTAAATACACTTGTCAGGACATTAATATTTTAGTTCAATTTTTTTTTATGACACCTGTGCAAATCTAGTTAATCTAAAGAGAACGTGAGTCTCCTATATGAAAAGTCATCACATCTGATCTGATTTTGATAATACTGTCTGTGTGTTTCAGGGTTTCCTGCTTGCTTGGCTAACATGGACTATTATTCTGCAACCTTCCATCTGTAGTTATGGTTTCTTTTCTGGCTTGATTTGGTAGCAATATTTTAGAAATGCTGAGGTCTTTCCAATGCCTTAATTCCAAAACAGGGGTCATGGGAAAATCTCTTGTGCTTGAGTGTAACCACAGCAAAGTGAAGCCCGGGCCAGAGATAACATCTTTGAATGATAAAGGAAGCAGATTAAACACATGGGACAGTGCAGAGACATTTACACATAAGGCAGGCCATTAATGGGCAGCGAACAAATGATACATCTTCAGAAAATGCTTTCTCTGTGCCCAGAACCACTAACAAGATACGTAAGAGACATACACTCAGCCACATATTAGGCACTCAGCTTGGGTGACTTGTGTCCCAAGATACCCAATTTAGTTGATATAGCAGGACGAGCTGCTCCAGACAGCAGGTCAGAGCAGGTGCTGCAGAGATGGCACTGAGTGTTTCTCATCGTGTTGAGGAGGAATTGCACCACAGCAGTTCAATACGTCAGACCTGACTGTAAAATCTCTCGATCTGCTTGGTGCAATCAGGGATTGAAAGCATCTGTCTGTGCTGTGAGACACTGAGCGTATGAGGCACGCAAGCAGTTACCTCTGGGACTGAACAAAATGAGAGCATAAGACAAGCAAACGAAAGGAGAAACAGAAACAGTAAGGCAAGAGAAAACAAGCCAAGATGCTACAAAGGTAAAAATTCTCAGTCCTTACGTGATATTCTTCATGTGGATATTCTGCACTGGTTACACTGCATTGTTCTGTTCATTAAAACCACACCAAGTTTGCCAAGAGTTTAAACAAACCCAGCAGAAACATCCTATGTTTATTCTAAGCTGTGGAAAAGAGCACATTGCAGAGAATTAAAGATAAGATGGGCAGTGCCTGTTAATAGCAAGAAAAGTCCAGACAACTTGCAGCATGGTGTTTTAACGACAGAGAATGTACCAGAGATGGATATTACACACTTATGCCTAATTCTTCAAGTAATTGCACTTCTTTAAAGGAATCTACAAGTATACAGTTCTATCCTGTGTATGAATGGCTTTAGCCTCCATGTGGTTTCCTCTTGATGGAGCTTTCCTCCTCATTTTTTATTCCTTATGTATTTCTGGGCTTCAGCCAGAATCAGAACCAAAAATGAGGCACTACAACTCTGAAGGAATTTCTGTCTGGGAACCCAGACATGGGAAATCTCATGAGAAAGGATGCTGTGAAACTGCTGGACAGGTTTGGTGGATTTGAAAGATGAGGATAGCCTGGACAAAACTTCACATTGGTGATTATTTGTGTAATTTGGATGTAAACTATAAAATCTAACTGGTCTGAATAATGCCTGTGCCTATATTCACTCCACTGGGAATGGATCTGTAGAGCAAAACAGCTGGTACTGAGGACCTGATATCACTGAGCTTATTTTGGTTTTTATGTCATTTATGCATTTTTTTTAATGTCAGACTTATGTCAGACAGGCTCCCAAACTAATTGCATCTTGTGAAATTCCTCTGCAATGGGAATCAAAGTATGATAAGTGGAATTTACTTCAAAAGCACACCTCTGACCCAAGAAGACATGGTAATGTACATGTGCCTGAAGGTACTTGACCATGAAATATCACACCTGAATAATGGTTTAAAAAAGAAAGGTCTTTTATAGGTATTCATTATAGACAATTAGAAAATAGAATTTTACCAGAAAAAAATATTAATCCAAGATCTCTTAAATTCCAAAACATTCTTCTGAGATTTCAATGAAAAAAATATTGATGAAAATATAAACCCCTTTTTTCCCAAGAAAAACATACCAAGGTATTTTGATTCTACATTTCTTGGCTCTTTACATCATGGTTGGATGATTCACTCAATCAGGTTCCCAAATCTTAGCTCTGTGCTTTGGAAAAACAAGATCCATCTGGTAGACGCAGACAACATCAACATGAAAATCATTCGCTTGAACGATATTTTTCTCATTTTCATTCCTAATCTTGGGAAGAAACCAGAACAAAAGTCACAATAAGAAAAAAGGTTTTCCTTTTAATGGAAAAAGTTAAATTACCACTGGACAGGTAGCACTAAGGTTGGGCTTGATTTAACAGTGATGAAAAATAACAGTCAGGTTTTTGGGTTTGGTGGCCGTGAAACCTCTAACTCCCTGTACGTTGCATGGCCTTTCCACATACAAAGAACAGCCTGACCAAAAAGCAATTCTTGCCTGCTGACATGAAGGAGTGTCACCAGTTCCACTGGAATTAGTGCTAAGCTGACACACATGTAAAAGCTGTGCAATTCATACAGTACAGCTAGGCAAATACATGCACTCAGTACAGAATTATAACATACTCTCTTCAAAACAAAGAGAGCTACCTCTGAATTCAGTGGTCCTTTAGTGCCTGCAACACCCCTGGGTACAGATAAAAGCTTTGGTTTCTCCCAGTCTGAGTGCCTCTGTGGTAAAAGCAGGCTGGGAGAGCATTGCTTTGCCAAGGAGTTTTCTATTCAAATATGATGCATGTAATTAAGGGCATTTGCTTGAAATTTCCGCATCCTCAAGGCTCAGGTTAGAAACATACACATCTGTCACAACCTGACATGTTCAGTGAAAGAAGAAATAGAGTTGAAATCATTACCAGGTGGTTATTTTTAATGAGAGAACAAGTCAAAATACAAAGGAAGGAGACAAGAAAGGAAAGCATGCAGGAACTGTCAAGAGCATGTCAAAGCTGCAATGTTAATGGTAAAAAACCAGCACGAAGCTTTTTAATTTCATGTCCTTCATCTTCAAGTCTGAACAGTTGTAATAATTCTTAAACTTGTGATTTGTATGTTAGCTAAAGGTTAATGGTCTTTATTTATAGAACCTCCAGGCAAAGCTCATTGACAACTTCCTACGGATGTCAGCAATGCCTGGAAGAGATTTTTAGTCATGGGAATTGTTGGGAAGATTTTAAAAATCTGGGCCTGTTAATGCTGTCTTCACATTTCAGGGACCAGGTGATGTTCTGTTGCAAAACATCTGTTAGACTCTGTTGGTGTTTTATCAGACTGGTGGTAAAGAGGGCTTTTGGCTAATAGTACTCTGTAGTTCTGCTGTATGACCGCTTTGCTCTTAAAATTTTCTTGACTTGAGGATGATTTTAGGCTAACAGTAATTACCCAGTGTACAGGTTTCAGGTGGGATAGAGTTAATTTTCTTCCTGGTAGCTGGTACAGTGCTGTGCTTTGGATTTGCTTTGAGAATGATGCTGATAACAAAGGGATGTTTTAGTTCTTGCTGAGAAGTGCTTACAGGATTTGTCAGCTTCTCATTCCCTGCCAGCAAGGAGGCTGGGGGTGCATAAGGAGCTGGGAGGGACACACGAGGCCAGCTGATCACAACTGGCCAAAGGGATATTCCAGACCATATGGCACCACGCTAAAACTAGGGGAAAATCTGGCTGGGGGCCGATGCTCAGGAACTGACTGGGCATCTGTCAGTCAGTGGTGAGCAAATGCTTTGCATTTGCATCACTTGTTTTTCTTGAATTTTATTTCTCCTTCTTCCTGTTATTTTCTTCTTAATTACAGTGATTGTTATTATTATTATTTTAATTATTAAACTGTTATTATCTCAACCCAGGAGCTTTCTTGCTTTTACCTTTCTGATTCTCTCCCCATCCCACGGAGGCCAGAGAAGAAGTGAGTGAGCAGTGGTGTGGTGCTTCTTTATCAGCTGGGTTAAACCACAACCTCCAGGCTGTTGAGGATATCCAGATTCCTGCTCTAGAGCTGTTTGAGGGGCCATATTGGTACTACTTAAACATAGTGCCAGTAGTTACCAGAACAAATTTCCTCTTCTGAAGATAACATTCTACTTAAAGTTAGGGTATGTTCCAAACTGAAAGCATCTAGCAGAGAGACTATGAAACCAGCTTAATCAGGGTTAAACCCCCCAATTCCCACTGTAATCCAGTGGAGTCAATTAATGCACTACTTTCAGCAGAACAAAAAAACGCAGAGGATCAAAGCTGAATAAAATATCTCTTCCTTTAAGCAAGGTTGAACACTGAGTTGAAAGCTTGGTCAGTTAGGTCCATGGCAAATTTTTAACAGCCTTCTATTTAAAGCAACAGAAAAAACATCTCTGGCAAACCAACAAAACCCTAGACAGTTTAAACATTTAAAATTTAAAAGAATAAGGAAAGTTTTAATTTTAACACTAGCTCGTTTTCCCTTTCTCTTTGCATATAATGAAACTTTTGTGATGCTGCCTCTGTGACTGTCTTTCTGTTGGTAATGAAGGTGGCATTACTTGTCCTCTTGCAAGTCATTGTTACCTAAAATGAGCTGATGAAGCTGCTGCTGTTGATTTCTCTTATGAGTATGAGCAAGTTTGCTTGGAGACAAAATAAGACAAATACCCAGAGTGATGAAGAAAAAAACAACAAAGATAAATGTGCTGCTTCTGATTCTGCAGACCACTGCATGAAATGTCTCTGTAAGAGGAACAAGGGTCGGTAAACATCCTTATCAGCTGCCTAGAGCTGGGTAAACATACATCACTAACAGGTTATTTCAGACAGAGATGCCTTCCTGGTCACAGGCTGAGAGCAACATAGCCAAAGACAGTCTTCTTTTCCTCAAACTAGATTCTTTTCTTTAGTAAAAGGCAAAGAAGAAAGAAAGGAAACAGAGTCAAGAATAGAAAGAGCACATACAGATGGGCAGCAGTGGGAAGATAAGTAATCCTCCAGGTGGGAAACAATTTTTTTTATGACATACTTTGGTCAGGGTTTCAATAAAAGTTGGAGAAATAAAGGCTGACTGATAACTTTGATGGAAGCTTTGGTCTCAAAGGCTTGCAAACAAGGCAGAAAGAGTGGAGAAGGTTGTTTATTTCCACCCATTTGTAATGCTGGTTTCAGAATTAAATTAAAAATCTCAGAAGAGGTGATTTCTCCATCTTCTATCTGCTCACATTTCCTTCTGATATTTCTGTATAGTTCAGGGGTTGCCATTGTTTTAATAGCAGAACCTAAGACAGGTGGTAAAATGGTACTAACAGATTTAAAACTTGATTACATCCATCTTTAATTTTAAGCTATACTTATAAATAAGTTGCAATTGTTGTTTTTTTATCTTGACTAACATTGTCTGTACTTCGCATTCAACCTTGAAAACATACATATTTCCTTTTAAAACTTTTACAAGAGGCTTTTACTTTTTCATTTTAATTTCTTTATTTATATTCTCTTTACGGTATGAAATAAAGACTTAAATGATGCAAACAATTTAATCTGCACAACTAGAGTTATTGATTTAGCATCCAAAGAGAATTCATCATCAGATTTATATCCTGTCCTCCATTAATTTAACTAGTCTTCCAAAACCATAGTCTCTAGAGACAATCCTACGTGAAGAAATGCATTCTCTGTTAATTCTATGTTGAAAAATCAATGTAGTGTCCCAGAACTTCGTGTTAAAGTTCATCTTACTCAATTTTACAAAAAGTTCCATTCCTTTACATGCCACAATAATAATTTATGTTGCAGTCTCCAGTGACAAGAGGAGAACAGACGCTGAATGGTAGCTGAACTAGGCAGAGATTAAAGTCTCAGCACCCACAGCAGTTCTGTTTTTGCTGTTCTGTGCCTCCCTTTCTAATTCCTAGGGGATGGCTGTGGGACACTGGCCTATGGTTGTAGAATCTCACCCCAGGCACTGGGAGCACGATAGCACAAAGTTCAGAAATGCACATTTCATCCACCATAGCAATTACTGGATATGTCAGTGGGGACATAAACAGAAATGACCTTCGATAATACTGGAGTTGTCTTCAGGACTCATGAGCATCATTAACTGTCATGGCATTAATGGCTGCTTTGCTGTACCAACAAGCACAACAGTCTCCTGATTACACTTCCAATAATGATTTAGAAGGCTAATTTATGAAAACCATATTTGAAAATAATGCAACTTAACCTTTTTTTTAGTAGTGCAGGTGGTACATTAGATGTAAAGAACACTGCATAAACTTATTTCACACACTAACCAAGAAAAAATTACATATTTTTAATTTAGATAAAGAAGACAGTTCTCTGCAATCATATTTCAGACATTTGAATGTACACAGTTTTCTGAATTAATATGGAAGACTTTCCTGCAGTCCAAACCCAGAGTTTCCTGCCACAACTTCCAGAAGGTTTAAAAGTGTGAACAGGGTGGGACTACAGCTGCCCACTTAGATTGTCTTAAATCCATAACAAAATTGCAGCCTGAGGAATCTAGTGATGGCTCAAGTACTTTACTATGTATTCAGTCTCATTAGACACGTTTGCTTTAGTCTCTTCTCTCTTCCTGCCTTTTGCACAAAAGCCCTTAAGTAGGATGTCAAAAAACCAGTACTCAAGTGGGAGATAAACATTTGATTGTGTGATGTTAAAGTTACTTTCACATGAGGCTAAACTATCCCACAATGCCCCAGAATGTGTCTCAATTCACACAGGGAAAAAACTTACATAAAAATGAAATAGCAACCTAAGTCAACAGAGAACTGCTAAATCACTTCCATATTGCAGCTGATATTGTGGTCTTTAGAAAAGCTTCACAAAGGCTTCCAGACAAGTATGCGGAAAGTAAGACAAGATATAAACATTAGGTTATTTGTGCAGAAGGCCAAGGTTATGCTAAAATGTTTTTCTATTTTTCTGTTTTTCATGTTCTGTGAAAAATCAATATTCCTCTCAGACACGTTATATTGTACCTTGAGTTGCATAGCAGTAGCTTTGCACTGCATGTATCTGACTTTTTTAAACTGCTGGAAGCTTGGATAAAATTCAAAATAATGACAGATTCTGCTAAAAAGACTGAATCAGAAACTTCAAACTTCTACTTTGTTCAGTTGGGAAGTTGGGATAGTCACCTCTTTTTTTTTTTTTTTTTTTCAGGGCCAGGGTCAGCCCTTGAGGAGGACAACAAATTGGAGTGATTGAGGCATCATGTTCTGCCCAGGCAAGTGAGCTGATTGCTGCAATGGGACTGGAGAACATTTGAGAGATCACACTGACCTGGTAAAGTCCAAGTGACTCACACCATTGGGAAAGAGAGTGGTTCTTATCAAGATCAAGAGTAGTCTTGCTGTACACGTGAAAGCAAAATGAGATAGAAAAGAAAATAATTGTTTGCACAAACAAATTGCCAGCAGTCTGTACTGCCCCTGAACATACAGAATCCATGACCAAGCTGACATTTCTATTGTGCATTTAACAGCTGTAATATAGTCACTAAGTCCCACTGAAACCAAAAGAAAGGGATATAGTTTTCACAATAAATGTCTAAACAGTCTGGAAATTGCCATCTTTCCTTCCTTAGTATTTATTCTGTTTGCTTTGGTTACCTTGAAATACATGACCAGAACAAAATCTTAGAGGGAATACATTTCCTTACCCAAAGAAAACTTAACCAGATTTTGAAAGATTTTTATTTTCCATAAATGGACACAAAAGAAAAGACATGAATATTTCCACAAAATGAAAATCTCCCAAAAACTACATCAAATTTTGTCTAGTTTTTTCACCAGAAAAGAAGCTGCTTCTGCAAATGAAATTTTAAAACAAAAAAGCAAAGCAAAACAAAAAGTACTTCAGCGTGTAAGAAAGTCTTTGGTTGTTCAGTATTTAAAAATCAAGCTTTGGATTATTTCCACCTCAACATATTGAAAGAACTGGTAAGTGAACGTGAAGGCAAGGTGCTTAAAGAATGGCTGTAATTTTGTCACAAAATGTGACTTTTCACCTGAAAGCCACAGTGAAGTAAATACATATTGACAGGTCAGTCAGAGGATGACTATGAATGCTGATGTGATCCCACTTCTAGAAAAGCTGCTGCAAACCCACCAGACTGTTCTTCAGTACAAGTATGATGATGTGCAGAGATGCTCTAATCTCCTCTATACCAGGCATCTTCCAACTGGTTGCCTGTGCTGAAAAAGGGCTCAGTGACATAAGAAGATCCAATTCCAGAGTTACACAGCCAAATTTATCAAATTAATTTTTGAATGGAACGTGTGTTGACCTCAGCTCTGTCCTGAAGCAAGTTAAATTTCAATAAAATCAGTATTTTTCAATAGAGAAATATCCTCAAATCCCTGCTCAGATCTCCTATAAACCTTTCAGTACCCCTGTCCTTTGAAGCTATATTCATTTGCTTTAGCTTGGCATTGTGCCCTGTCTTCATCAACTCAGTTGATTCATCTTTCTTATTACATGAGAAAGTGAGCCTGAAGAACAAGAAAGGGATCTAAATGAGGATAGTACCTTATAAATTCAAACATCCACTGATCAGAAGGCAAAATAATTTTAGTACTGTCACTTCAGCAGTGAAATACAAATTACTACAGCAGGTGTTACCATGAAAATTTAGCTCTGATATTCTGTTCCAGCATCCAGCCTATAATTTAACCTTTTAGTCAGGTTAGCATTCTTGGCAGTGTTGTACTACCCTGAGTTGTTTAGTGCCCTGACTGAGGACACGGGAGTTGTCCTCTGATGGCTTGGTACACAATGACACCAACTACAAGCCCAGCTGACAGCATGGAGATCGTATTTGTTCTGCAACCCATTCCCCACAATCCATTATTCAGAATTTTGGCTACCATTTGGACCCAAAGTTTATGTATTGCGTCTTTTTGCCTGCCCACCACAACTGGCAGACTGGATAATTCCAACCAAAATGATTCTTTCATCTTTGATGAAATCAAGGTGAAGGGAAAATACATTCCACTGATTTGACTGTGAAGAGTGCACGTGCTCATTTTTCTGAATACAGAATTTACCCCCAGTCTCTGTAGAGGTCATTTACATTTAGGAACAGAACAAACTCTTGTCAATGTGTTTTACCATGTGAAAAAAACTGTCCAAATTTGATCAAGCTATGAGACTGGAAAAATGCAGTTTACACACCATGTGTTCTCTAGGAACTTCATATTCTGCTACTCTAACCTTCAGAGATTTCATCTAGAGAATAATGCTCTGGTCCAGTCTCAAAGCCCTGCTTGCCACATCAGGGCAAGCTGAAATCCAATGTACTGACGATTCTGTGGAGTTTGCTTTAAAAAAGAAATTATGAAAGACAGTGTCCATTTATTTAAATAGTACAGGTTTGGTATGAACTAGAAATTGGCAGGAATTAATTTAGTAAGGGAAACTGTTTATAAAACGCAGGTATTCCTGATGATACTGAGTATTTTGCAGTTTTGAAAATTAACAAAAAAAAACAGTGAAGAAAAATAATGGGTAACAGTGCTCTGAAACAATCCACTGCAAAAGCAATTGAAGAAACATGCACTGCAGGAGGAGTTCATGAGGAATGGCAACAGGTTCTGTGACCCACAGTCATGGATGGGACTGGCACCTCTACAGAGCAAAATTAAGCTCATTTATCGGGAGATGTTAAGATCAACACAAAAAATAGAAGAACCAGCAGCATTAAGAGACCTGGTCTAATACATTAAAGATTCCAACTTCATTCGTCCTCTCCTTTGAGACTGGCAAAATTCCATAATTGCAGTTTCTGCATACATCTGTTCACTTGGCTGATCTGATAAGTGTGTTCAGGAAAGGCTATGAGACTTGTAGGCATAATACTTGTGTGATATCTTTTGCTTTGGAAACAGGTCTTAAACAAATCACCCTGATCAAATTGAATTTAAATGAATTCCTTCAACAGCTATGAATGCTCACCAGATGTGTTCACGCGTTATTTTAGGAAAACGGTAAAGACAAGCGGAGAAGAAAAAAGATCAGGGACCAATTTGAAGAGAACAAAATGAAGTGCATGCATATAATGGAGAAGATATCTCCCCAAACCCCTAGAATGTGTTCAAGATTTCCACATCTTTGTTCATTGTCTGAAAGAAATCAGCAGTGAAACAGTCCTGTGAGTGAAAGGTTTGCTGGCTGACATCTACAGAAAACTTACTCAGAGCTCAAGAACAAACCATTTAATTTTACAAAAAGACTGGGAATTTCTTTAGACTAATCACAACGTAGATAGATCAGCCTGGTTACACCAAATTAGTGGCATTTTACTTCTCTAGGCAATTTTACATACAAGAACAGGAAAATTGGAAGGGGAAAAGGATGCAGCAACCTACAATCATTAGGTGTACTGAGCTGTTCAAGTGTATGTGGCATAGTAAATATGGGGATGGTGCATTTCTGTGCCCAGCACTTCTGCAGTGCTCTGGGCATGAAGAAATGCTTGTCTCTTCCTTTCTCCCTTGTTCCTCTTGCTCACAACTCCCTTCATCCCCAAATTAACATTTGGATTGAAAGTTCAAAAAGTATCAGGACTAACAGGGGTTACTCTTGCAAATCAAAGCAAAACACCAACCAATCTGCTCAGAGTCATAATGTCTGCATTAAGGAAAAAGCTAGTCAAAACGCAGTGATTAAGTCAGTAGTTATGAAAGCTCTTCATGTTCTTTTCTGTGCCTGGAGAGCAGTGTGCTAATCTGAATCACAATGATGTAAAGAAATCTATTCTGAAAACCATTTTAATGTGGCAACTGCACTGACTAAGCTAGCAGTACATGTCCTAAAGATACAATACAGTAGTTCTGCTCTTTCACCTTAAAAAACTCACTACTGGAACATCCTGTGTACCCATTCAAACTCCAGATGTTAATGGACCCTAGAGTTATTTTGATAGGAAGCTAGTAGGAAAACTGTATCAGATGTTTTCTCTAGAGGAGAGAGGGAGGGCAAATTCTTTCCTGAGAAGTGAAAGCTCTGGGCAAGAAGATTGGAATGGTGATTTTCTGCTTGGCAGCTGATCATATGAAAAGTTTTAGATAGAACCAAGAAGACTTTCTGTCATACAAGTGTCTCAATTTCTCCTTATGCAAGAGCTCTTTCACTACAAGATGAGACAATGTTTAAGTGTGAGCCTACCTTATTGTAAGCTTAAACGTAAAGATTGCATTTTTCTCAGCGGACTTCTCTGAGCCACAAATGTGTCCAGTTTTCCTGTGTTGTGTCCTTCCTACTGTTTGGTTCAATAACTGTCACCTTTACATAGCCACTTTTATCCCAGATATCCAGACTGTGGTCTGGATGCTCAGCTGATGCAAAGAGATGAATATAAAAAATATTCTGAAACAGACCTCTTTTAAGGAAAAATGTTTCACAGTCTGCCATAAAGACTTCAGATGATCTTTAAATAACAAGCCAACAAAAATACACATTGGTATTAATGTTATCCCCAGGAGTACAATAGTTACATTAGTGCAAAGAAACAACTTATTGTTGTATTTTTTAATAAACTGGAAGGGGTCTGAATATCTACACTGTAAACAAAGAAAAGTATATAAACAGCCAGCAGGCAGGAGAGCCTCAGGAACATGTCTTGCTAACAAGTTGCATCTGCAATAATGGAAGCTACTTGCATTGAATCCTTTTCCCTGGTATCCAACTATCCACTATCTAGCAAACAAACAGAGCTAAGGCAAAGGAATTATATTCTAATTACCTTGGCCAGGTGTATTCACACACTCAAGTGAAATTTTTGTGCAAATTTGTCCTTTACAGCAAAGGAAGACTGGTGGAACAGGATTTTGGACAGCACCAGAGTAAGGCTCATTATTTCTTCTCCTTAGCAGCAACCTCGTCTTGCTGGAGAGCAGCAAAAGCAGCAGACTTTAAAATGATGGTGAGAGGCGTGTGACTGGACCTGGGGTGGAGAGAGATGCCTCTAACCTTGGCCGCAAAATAAAAACCCCATTGAGACTGCACTCAAGTAGAGAGTGCAGACAGTCTAAACGTGGAAAATCTCTCACCCCAACAGGAAAGTTACTCCAAATTCCAGTGTAAAAGGGCACCAGAAATGGAACCTAGAGGATCATTTGCAGGGGACTGGCTGCATCCAAGGGAGGTGAAACATTCCTGTCAGAGACATCCAAGATTGCTGCTGAACTGTTCCACAGTCAATACTACTCCCCAACCCAGCTTCACTGAGCCTGTGTCAAGGGAGCTGAAGAATAATCAAAATTCATTGCAAGAATTCACAAGAGCAAAACCCCCAAATTTAGAAGCAGTTTACAAAGTGTCCAGGTTAAATTGTAGTTTTTTCCTTACAACTGAGTTACCCTAAACGGAATTGAACTCAAAATTCAGAGTTGTTTATTATGCAGTGATAGACTGTGAGCAGTTACAAACAAAATATAAAAGAAACAAGTTGTTATTATAAATAATTGGACAAAACAGTTGTAAATATCTCTGAAATGAGATCTTAAATGTACAGATTCTGAGACTGATTGAAAAGCCCAGTGAAAATATCTTTATGGATTTTTTTATTTTAAATCAGTCAAAATATTTAAATTTTTTGGGGGTTTTTTTTCTTTTCCTTAAAGCTTCAGTGTGTGGAATCAGTTGATTACAAAATCTTTTCACCCTCAGGTGAAAAATAAATTTCACTTTCTAGGGTTGTGAAGGATAAATTTTTTTTTAAAATGAAATAAATGCAGGAAAAAACCCAAAAGATAAATAAACCCCATTATTTATGTATTTTATAAAACAACAACAAAAACCAAACAACCTTGCAATTTTCAAGTTCAACTCATGATTATTAACTACTTATATTTGGTACACCACTTAAAAAACATCACTAATCAATTAAAAGGACCAATCAACCCTGTTCTGAGATTAGGTTTTTTGAAAGGAAAATAAAATCTGGGATTTCAAACAGAGAAGACAACTGCATGGACCTGAGTGTTGTGCTGCAGTTTAATAAGAAACAATTCTCTTTCTCTTTGCAGCAGCTAAAACTTATTGAATTTAACTTTGAAATGCTTTGCTCACAGAAGTATATACACATATTTTTAAACTACTGTTGTTGATAGTTTGATCTATGAATTTAATATTGAATATATTTCATCATTCGCATCCCAGGTCAAATAGCCAGGTATTTGCATTTAAATGGATTATCAGCATATATTTCTTGTTCTTGTTACTCTCTGTGCTTTTCATGCAGCTGTTTGATATGAAAACTTCTACTGATGCAGACAGGATTTTAGTAATCAGGGCAGGAGACAGGTTAATATACTTAAAATTAGATATAATGCTGTTCCCTTATATGCTATCACACTGATATCAAATCCATATATAGAGCATAATTTCCCAGCACATCCAACCCCACTCACGCAGGAAGGAGTCTTGCGGGACAGGCTGATGTAGCAGCCTGGTATAACAGACAGGCACCAGGTAACAACAGAGACTGGGATGTTGGGATGTTGTGCTCCCCTGCAGTTAACTCTAATCCAGCACTGCTCCTGCCTTTGAACCTGGGCAAATCACTGCCTGGCACCTCTGTGCTGCCAGAACAACTTTCAACCGCTTTGCAGAGATGCAGTGGATTCCCTGCTGAACATTACAGGCCTTAACTGGGTTGTAACAGGGGCTCAGCAGCAAAGGTTGAGATGGGCCTGGTGGAAGCCAGTGCAGAACGGCCCCATTTTTATCCAGCCTGCTTGGAGCGTCACACACTGTCCTTGGCACAAATCCACGCAACAGTCTGTCAATCCAATGTTTTTAATTCAGTTGCAGAGAGGAGATTTACATTAGATGTTAGCAGGGAAAAAAACTAATCCTAACTTGCTTTTACTTATGGGTAAGCTCTGTAACAAATCACCTTGAGAGGCTGAGGACTCTCCACAGCTAAAGCTCCATAGCATCTGGGCAGAGAAAGAGCTGTCTGAAACAGGAGTGGTGGCAAGGGAAGGTCACAAGGAGTGCTGAGTAGCATGAACTTAAGCCTAGAGGAGTTCTCAGGGGTCTGTCCAGCCTTCTTTTCTAATATTTAGTGAAATCTGGTTGAAAATTCATAAACATTTTGCTAGTAGCTTGCTACAAATAAACGTGGCTCCATCACACAGCTCTTTAGTGGGAACATGCACCACTGGAAGAGATACATCTGGAGGAGCTCAGGGAGGATGAACTACAACCCCTGAGCTATAACCACCTGTGCTATCACTCCTGAGTTACAACCCCTGAGCTATAACCACCACCTTGGCTCCCCAGCTGGCAAAGAGCTGCTCCCTGGCAGCCCTGTGCTCTTGCTGAGGCTCATGGCAGCAGCCAGCCAGCAATTTGGCAAGTCCTGCCCCGTGTCTGATTGCACTTGTCCCACTGGTACAGCCATAGGGAAGAGGAATGATAAACACATAAACACAACAGCAACAAATAAAAAAAGAAAAAAATGGAGTGCGAGTTATCTTAGAGACATATTTACATCTCCAGCTGAGTGAAACTCAGTGGGAAATCTCTTGGCTGACACTCTGAAATCTGCAAGATTACTTTGAAACAGCAAAGTTGTCCAAGTCTTTATACTATCCACTCAAAAATCACCACCTGAAGGATTTATGGCAGGGTGCAGGGGCAATTACATTGCTCTATTTGTTACTGTGGAAACATGTTTTGTGACCGGTGAAATCTATGACAAATACATTGAATGAAGTTCTGTAAAACAATATTTTAAAATTAAAACCAAGTCCTGGATTTAACAACACCAGGAAGCCTTATCCTCAAGGAAGTCATGAAATGCCAGGGAGTCAGCAAGAAAGTGCCACTAAATCTTGATGAGATTGACTTTGTAGGACTAGCTCTGTGTCATAGAATGGAAAAAAGTAGAGTCAACTAATCAAACTGGTGCTCTCACAGCTGGAGAGCTTTGCACATACATGGGTGCAACAATGAGTCAGAACACAATGGTAATAACTCCTGCTCTCTTGGACTGTGAATGTTTTCCAAGCAATCCAGCCCTGTGACATTAAACTGTCAAGATTTCAGTCCTTTAAGTGTCTTTTCAAAGTTTTAAGCTTCTCATTGGTCCTTAGTCATGAAAAACTATTTAACTTTGCAAAGGTTTTTTAGAACATAGAGGGGCAGATCCATAGATGCAGGATGGGGTTTCTTCACATACTGAAACCAAGGAAAAAAACACTTTGGCACATGTCACCAGACAGCTTCCAACCTTCCACAGATAAAACTGGAAGAAAGGGAGAAATCTGGTTAATACTTCCCTTAAATGCTGCCTTATTCTCATTTATATTGAAGGTGGTTTGTAAATAGAAATTTCACTAATTAGTTAAGAAATCCAAATGCACTGAAATCATTTGAGATGGCAAGACAAACAGGAAATCAAAATACCCTCTATTATTCAGGAAGATCCAGCCTTCATTTCTAGAGGGACTTCACAGCAAATAAAAAATAAAAAGGAAAAAGGAATTAAAAGAAAATTTTTTGTTAAATAAGATGGGAAGTATTCTTGTTAGGGATTCTTCTGGACTCTGGAGGGAACACTAATTTCTTTCCTATGGACCAGACACCAATCTTCATGGACTTAGATTATGTAAATAAATATATGATACATTTTTTGGAATGTATCGAGTCCTTTCAAGCATTTTATATCAGTGTGTTATAACCCTCAGCAAAGTTATTCTTAATATATCCTGGTATCTGTGGGAGGAGAATTGAGGCTTGCAGAAAGCCAAGGTACTAGTCTCCAGATGTGATCTATGCAAAAGCAACAGTGACAAAAGCTGAGATGTGTGCATAAAAGTGCCAGGTACTGTGAGTTTAATGCTTACCAAATCAGATATTCACTGTCAGAAGTTCAAAAACTAATAATAAGCTTAACTGTTGCATCTTTAAACTTATTTATAACTTACAGAGGGAGTACAGAGTCTCGGGTTTGTCTCTTCCATAAAGTTTACAGCCAGCAGGAGATAATAAAATCTAGGCTGAGCTCATATTGCCGAGAGAGAATCAGGGCCTGTATGTGTTGGTGGCTGTCAGGTGAGATATTTTATACCTCATTAGTGTCTCAGCACTTATTGCTTTTTCTTCCTTTATGAATAGATCCTGTGATGCCGTGCCTCTCTCTCACACTCCTCACCAATTTGTCACAGCACGCCCAGCTGTAACAGAAATTAGGGATTTCTTATCAGAGTCCTTTTCTCTTCAGTGCTTGCTTCTGATGAGCCATGCTACCCAAACAAGTTGAGAAGAGGTACACAGCCCTTGGGCCTCCTCACTGATGCAGAGATGTTTATTTTGGAGCTGCCCATGCATCACTGGTGAACGTTCTCCCCACCAGCATGGCATGGGAGGGCTCCAGCTGACCCCTCCTAGAAGGCTCCTGAACTTTCAAAGCACTGCAGCTCATCCTTGGGGAAAGCCGTGGTTTTCAGAGCAGACAAAGCACTGCTGAGCAGTATTTTCATTAACACCCTGAAGATTACTCAGCATAGTGGGTCAGTGTCTCCCCAGCAAAGAATGCTCTCCTAAAAATTGGCCACAGGTTCTTCCTTCACATCTGAGCTGCAATAGTCTTTACTTACATTTTGGCTAGACAGAAGTTGCGTTTGTGGGTTTTTTGTCCTAATTCAAATCATGTCCAGTCTGCAGGGAAGATGCATGAGGGTTCTCATATAGTTCAGGGGGGAGGCAAAAAGGAGAAGTGATGTAGATTATTTTGACCAACAGACAAAGCAAAATGGAGTAGGATTCTACAGACAAACAGGCAGAAAAGCACATAACTATACTTAGTCCCTGTTTCTACGATTGTTAATGTACTCGACAATAATTACTCATTATTACAAATCCGTTCTGAGCACCCCTATAGACCAGTAAAGTAATTTAAAAAAATCGACTATTCCTTTCACTCTCTGTTACATCTTGCAGGAAAATCTATTCAGCTAAAGAACCACAGCTAAATATTGTTTTCGTTTTTTAAAAAGCACACAGTTATTATTATACCATGTTTGAGTGGAGGGCATGAAGCTGCGTACGCTTTAATTAATCCACTGAACCATCCACTGATATTCCACTGCAAATACTGCCATCTGCTACAAGTCCATGCATCGATAATTAATGTCAGCTACAAGTTTGCTTCCCCAACATTATCTGATTAGGTAATTAGCCTGTAGAACAATACCCAACACAATGCATTATTGTTCTATTAAGTGTGATCTGTTTGAAAATGCTAAACAAAACATGAATACTGCTCGGTTTCTGTGACTCATACCTCAACAAACACCCATCCAGAAAATGGCAAAACAATTCAGAAAGGAAGAGGGGGAACAACAACAAGCCCAAAACCACATGAAAGGCGTGTCAATAAAATTAGGCATGAGTATTGTTTATTCCAGAATAACCTGAAAGGAAATAGAAATACAAGCAAGACAATCCACAATTGCTGCTCTCCAGAGAAGGTATGAATCAACATCAGCAATGATCTACATATGATAAAGGCCCCTTCAGAGAAGAATGATGAAACACACTTTGTCATCAAAACCCAGGGGTTTAATAAATCAATGGAAGGTGGAATCAGGGAGAGGAAAAACAAGGCAGCATGTCATCTTTATTCACTAGTGTAAAATGTAGCTGTTTCTAAGATTACATCTGAATTAAGCTTGTGAGGAAAGCAGGTGATGAACATGCAGCAGAGGACAACTGAAGTGAGACCAAAATATCAGCACTCTCAGATCCTGTGGCTGTAGTGCAAAACCTATCAACATTTGGCTGAGTGAAATGTTTTTTACTTTATCCAGGTCTTGGCCTAAGGTGTTTACAAAAAGAACTCTGATTCTGTTTAGCATGAGATCACTAGACTAGCCTGGGGCAGAGAAAAGGTTGGCAAAGTCAGCCCTAAGTGCATAGAAACCACAACAAGCATATAAAAAGTCCAAGGTTAGGAACCTGGAGACCTCACACATCATCACTGCTATTTCAAAACATCGAGATCAGGATTTATTTGACCAAATTTACATGCCACATAGCAAGTACCTACATTTCAGCTGATTCCCTCCACTCCTTTTATAGTCAAGAGAATCCTGCCCCTCACACAAATGTTTTCCACCATATTTATTGAGAATAATTTGCAATATCATTGTCTGTTCAATGGCATAGACTGAAGACTATGTATCTGCAAGTTAAATTTTAGTTCTGGATCAGGCTTCCTTGGTTTCAAGTGTCCTTCCTTTCCATTAGGCTCTGTTTCACAATGAGATATTTTCAGTGGTTGTGACCTAATAATGGAATTAAACCTAAAGAGGAATTCATGAAGCCAATCCTAGCAGGAGTGCACTATCCCATTCTCTTATTTTGCCTTCACTGCTTGTGTTCTCAATGACTTCTCTTCCTATCCCTTTTCTTAGTCTATACCCACAAACTCTGACCTCTGCTAACAGTGCAGTATCTTTGTGTAACTGCAACACTCTCAGACCTCCTCTGCTGTCTAAATCTCTCTAAGCCATGATGTGCAAACAGCGGAGCACTAAATTCATTGCATTGAAGAACAACCCTTGATGTATTGGGCTGAATTCCCTCCACATTAAGAGAGTAGGAAGAACCCTACAGAAGCAGGACAACACCCCATGGTCTCACCTGCTAAACTGGGCAACACCAAAAGCCTGTGGAAGAATACACAAACAGTACAACCATGACACTGTTCTTCCACAAAGAATGCTCTCAGAGTTTTCAGCCCAGGCCTTCCTCCTCCAGAGAAATTTCCCAGAATTTATGCCATGTAATGTCTAATACTTAAAATACCTTTTAAAAATTTTCCTGGAAAGTCTCAACCCCTTGCTCCGTTCCATTGTTCTCTATCAGAATGAAATCCTGTAGTAGGATTTCTCCAGAAAGAGAATTCGAAGCTGTGGGAAAACACAAATCTTCAGAAACCAGCTATGGGTGTCCTAGAGTCCCACCTACCTCTGAATTTCAGGCTTTCATTCCAACTTCTGGTTTACCGTGAAGCTTTCTCATTCCTATTTTGCTCCTGTTTTTACATTAATAACCATGTCAATGCAAACACTTCCCAATCTCACACAGCACATACTTATTGAAAAAAATCTACCTTATTTTTATGGCCATTAATGATAACTGCTATTTAATATCAATCACACCTTGTGACAATCTCCCCTTGCTGTGATGAAATTGCTTGTCAAAACATCTCCTTCATATTTGAGCACTGGGGAGTACTCACAGCATCTCACTTCAGCAATTTAATTTAAGTAAAGGTTTAGGGTGAAGCCACCAAACAATCTGTGAAGGGTTACAGGCACCTCACTCAGCTGTGAACATCCTGTCTCAGCTCTTTCAAGCAAATGATGACATTTCATATTTAGAGATATAAGATAGAGAGCCTAGAGAGAAAATGTGAGTGTCCCAAGTGTCAAACTCAAGCATAATAAGATAGAAAGTGCTTGATGCAGAATGGCAGATTTCAGTCATCAGAATCTGTGATTGTTAATTTGAAATAGAAAACAATAGTTCAGTTACTTTCTCCCCTTTCTACTTACTGATGTCAGTAGTAGAATACAGCCTTTCCAGAGCCTCTTTTATATATAAATTCCAGAACAGGTTTTTCCAAAGTAAAAAATTCATGACAATATACCTTTTTTATGAAGACTTCTACCAATAAGTATGAAAAACAAAGGTTTTTTAAAATATCTTCGTCTAATGAAAAAGCAGGGTTTTTTGACAGAAAGTTTGCAACGAGGTCTGCTAAAATTGGAGCTGTTATATGCAGGTTATTCTCCTTTCTTTTTCTCTTTTACTTTTATACTTGAGACAGCACAGAAATGCAATGATTTGCAAGCAAAAAAAGTATTGCTCTTTTGCTGATCCTTTGTAGAATTTGTTATTACTCACAAATTTCTTCATTTCTACAAGGATCAACGCTTCTCCAGAGGTGGGGGGGTGGGGGGTGGGGCACACAAAAATCTACTTTTTGCCCCATAATTTTGTCTTTTTTATTTAAACTCTGAATATTCTTTTATTTGTCTTGCAATAGGAATGACTAAACAAAAATTAAAATTCCATGCCTATCCTTATGTCTAGTGTTTCCCTGTTATCGTGGCACTTGGATCCTTGAAAGCACCTGGGGCTGTCTCCTTTGACTAGACATAGAAAGGTGTAGAATTTAGGATGTCAGAACAGAGATCATATGGAGATAGGAGGTATATTGTTGTTATTACCATTATTGTCTTACCACAGTACCTAAGACTCCACCTCGGATGAGGGACCTTGGCATTAGATAAAGAACTAGAAATAACCCGTCCAAAGCTTGCAATTTAAAGAAGAATAGCATTCCTAGATAAGTCCGGTCAGAGACTGCTTTGGCAATATCACTACTGGTATTTTAATCTGAGGCTACAAGCATTTTTTGGTAAGAAATGTTGCAAAGAAGGGCAAGACAACTACAAACAGAGCAGCTTTCTCTGTACCTATTCCCTTGTAATTAAGATGTTGAGTTAGTGGGAGGGAAAAACATAAGACTTGAGAGTTTTTATTAATTATTTTTCAGCTTCAGTGCACAAGGTTAAATGTAGCCTGAGGCAGCTTTCACTGATGTGACTCACATCTGCACAATGTCAGAGCTTTCAGGGACACTGATGGGCTCATATTTTGCAAAGAATAAACCACCCTCTGGTGTATTAATTAAGTGTGTCCTGCAGCGGAGCAATGCAAAACTCTAAGAAGTTTTACAGTGACTTTCATACCTATAAAATACGTGTCTTGACAGCTGCTGAGCATGAAATCTCTCATTAATCCACAGAATGTGGACAGCATGGATAAGAAACGTGTTTCCCCATGGCAATTGTGTCCTCAGTGGGCTCAGTCCTGATGTTAGCTCAGCACAGGCCTCTTCCCTGTGAAGATGACCAGTAGATGACCCCCTTATTTCCAATCATAGCATTATTTTCTATTGATTTTCATATGAATTAAAATGTGAGTTGAGGACATTGGTAATTATTGCAAAGGAGATACAGAATAAGAAATTAATGCTATACATTTTTTGAATTGTACCTTTTCACCATATTTTTTAACCACATAAAATATTTTTATTTATCTATTTTTTTTGCCCAGCTCCCACCAAAAACCAAACTCAACCTCCAACAAATCTCAGTCTAATCCAGCTACCCCAGCTGCTGCATGATCTCAGTCCATGTTTATGGTCTCCCAGGGATCTTTGTTTCCTCCTAGTAGGCAGAATAGAGAATGTCACAGAGGATTCAATACAGCCGGGTAAACTGTATGATGAAAAATAAACCCACTCCAGTTGCAAAAAACCAGCAACAACAACAAACTCCTGCAAGGTTTCCCAATGACTGTCTCCCACAAGAAGATCATTCTAAAAATCAGACTACCACAGTAAAGAGACAGGTCTTGAAAGTGTGTGTTCAAAAAGATTCAATTTTTCTATGCTTTATTTGTTAAAAAATGAAATTCTTTTCAGAAGCAATACCATTTTGGCAATTCTAAAAGAGAATCCCAGAAAGAACCTATAACAGAGCTTATGCTCTCTCTGTAATCTTTCTTTCTTTTAGAGTTCTGAAAAGGATGTAATTTCTAATAGTTTATAAAAATTTCAATGTAGATATTTTCTATTTTCCATAATTTTTGGCACTGAATTAACAAAGTTTCCTTACTCTTCCTCATAGTGTTAAATTTCAATTTAATCAGGCAAAGGGAAATTTTGAGAAATTGCTGCTGCTATGAACAGTTAAATGCAGCTTTATCACACTTCTGCAAGCATTTCAGTGTTCATTTAGGTGCCCCAAGGTGATGTACTTCCACCTTCAACCACCTGTTATTGAAAGTGAATGAGAGCAACATTTTTCCATCTACATTCCCAAGCACAAGCTGCCTAAAACAGCAAGATCTTCTTTCTCACACACTTGTTTCACTCCTAATTCCCTGATCACCTGAGTGCTCGGTGCGAACTCTTGTGGGAATTGTGCCCAGCATTTTCTTCAGACTTCTAGATTGGCTGCAGTTTTGGTCTTTCACATTCCTCACAGCAGCTCCATCAAGTGGCCAGAGATCTGAATTTGTTACTGCAATCCATGGCAAAGCCACCCACAGGTCCCGTGCAGGCCTCATTTCCCCGAGATCTGCCTCTCATCTCCTCTAGTTGGAGGGGCCCACTGCAAACACATTCTGAGGTGTTTCTGGGGCAAAGTCAGGATGGGGTAGGAACTGCAGAAGAGCAGTGCAGAAAAGGAAGGCATGGGAGGAGCAAACAGGTTAGATATAAGAAAAAAAGATGAAGGAGTTGACTTTCAATAGTTAAGAGATTGGCTAAAGTCTATAGACCAAGGTACATTTTTTTTTCCCTGAAGTGCAAACTTTTTGGAGGCAATTAGTTTGAGGTGTTTGCTTGCCTTCACAGTAAAGCTTGTTTTCCATAAATACCAGAATACACACGGGTGAGGTGCCAAATAAAGAAGGGGGTTGTCATATCTCCAAGATATGCACAGAGCCACAGCTCAGGTGGTTCTTCTTAGGGTGAGATTCCTATTGTCCTCCGTGAAATACAGCAGGTATCTGGTACTGCATCTCTCTTATGGTCTGAGGAAAACCTCCTTAGGTCCTGACTCACCTAGAGTACAAGGATTTGCTTCTAAACCCACCTCTAACACAGACCTTTTTGAGATATTGGGAAAAGTTACTGCATTCATCCATAATCTCCTTTTTCTGCCGTGTTTTCAAATTCGCTGTGCACTAGTTCTGCCAGCCTTGGCTCCTGAAAGGATTCAATAAATAATAACAAACCTGCAGCTCAAACAAAAGAATATTACAGAATTTAGGGAGGGAAAAGATTGAAATTTCCAAGCCATGGGAAATCTGAGCATTGTTCTGAAAAATAAGAGTAGGAAAATTCTCCATATGTGGTAATTATTATTGCTTCATTAAAAAGTCAAAGAAACCATGACAATTTTTACACATTGGAGATATGATTCGTCTAATATTCAGAAGCACAAATTCCCCTTTAGTTCTGCATTAGTTTTTTAATGGAATTATCTCTCCTTATGGCTTATTTTCAAATAATCTATTTCCTGCAAATATTCTTTATTTTCCTGAAAGACATGACAGAAAGCAAAGTTTTATGCAGTCACAGGTAGGTTACCTCTGATTTTTAAGCTAACTGATTGACTCTGAACCAGCAGTTTCCAGTCTTTGCTGACTTGTGAAGTCCTAAAGTTTTCCAGCAGAGATACACCCTCAGCCCCTCGAGAGCAAATTTACTCTACTAACAGTAGGCTTTTCTCAACTGTGCTACGTGGATTCCTTTGCCCACAGGTTTAAAACCACTACTGTGTGCTATCAGGCATTCTGTAGCACAACCACATCACTGTTCTGAGAAAAATAGCTCCCACTTTTGGGTCTTTGAAAAATACATCTGGATCTACCTACTGAAATATGGATTCATTGTATTTTCAAGCCTCGGAGCCTGATTATGGCAGTATAAGCAAGTTATATCAATGGAGCCAGCAGATCTGCATGGGTGTGAAACCAGATATAAATTAATCTCTTTGTTCCCATAGTCCTCACTGTCAAATCTATTTTCAGTGCAATCAGAAGTTGATACATTAGTAACTTCAGACCATGACATTGTTCCACACCCACGAATCAAATGTTAAATCTATTTAGCAGACTTTTTCTCGAGCATGAAACACAAACACAATGTCAGATTTTCTCAAAAATTACACTTTTAGACCTCATTGACTTGGTAACTTGCTTTTTTTCATATTATGCATTACTTTCTCCACTTCTGTTCTTGCAACAATATATACAACTATTTTTTTTTTTTTTTGCAAAAAGATACCATTTTCTCATCCACTACAGCACTAAGCTATTTGTTTTTGAAAAGCGTCATCTCTCCTATGTAGGATTCTCACCAAAGGGAGAAACAGGACACCATTTTCTTGTTTTCTCACTTATGGCCCCCATCCAACAAAGCACTTAGCCATATGTTCTCTTTTCTCCCTAGACTGGGGGATTGGCTTCTGGATAGCACAAATCTATACACCAGGAAAGGTATGATATCCATTGCCATTTAGAGTCAATCAAAGAATGATGCTTAAATAGCTGATTTAGACGATTGGAATGTGACAATTATCCTATGGAAATCCAGAGACTAATGGGCTCAGGGACCCTGTTCATAATGGAGGTACATAACAGGCAGCAGGATGGCCTCAAAGCACATGACATCACAGAAAATTGCCTCAAGTATGGCACTCCTTATGTTCCCTGGTTATCACAATTTGGAAATTGAAGCATTCGATGAAAACCACTGGACTCTAAATTGGTGCCTTCAACGTGTAGTTTCTTACACTCACAGTGTGACCTGCTCAGTGTACCCCATTAAAAGGGTAAACATGACAAGATAATGGATTCATTTTGGCAGCGGCAATACGCTTTGATTTTTTATTATTTCTACTTTGCTAGCTCACATTGAAAAGTCCAAGAGCTCTCTTCAATTGCTAATCTATGAATGGCTAATGGCTAGACCCTCATGTTCTGGAATTAATGTTAAAAAATGACAGAGAAATTGCTCACTAGACAAGTAAGAATTGGTCATAAATTTTCAGGGTTGTTTCATTTTTTTTCCTCAAAATTTAGCTTTACTCTCTAAATGTGCTTTCAAATGCTAAATATGCTTTTAAAAGTATGCTATCTAAAATCCTTTTCTACTTTGCTTTTCAGATTATCTCAATGTTAATCTGAAACTAGCTAATTTTGAACACCTTAGAAGCTGGAGGGCCGAATTTATATTGAAGTCTAGCCTAATCCTTGTCAGTAGCTCAAATCCATTTTCTAGGTGAGCTAAAAGCACTTCTCTTCTACCTTGACAATTTAAATGCATCACTAAGCAATCATCCTTCTAATCCACTTGCACAGATTTGTGTTTACTGCCTATGTTCATCTGTCTAAAGAATGAAATATGGAACCAACAAAACGCTGAGGACCTACCTGGCCGTTTCCTGGCCCCTGACATTAAAGGCTATTTTTTTTTAGCTTCTTAACTCTCCTCTGCACTCTGTCAAAGGAAATAAAAGACAGAAACAGGGAAGGGAGAAAGCACCTTTTAAGGCTCCTAAAGCTTTTAATTGGATCAGTGATTCAGGAAATCTCATTCTCCCTTCTGCTTGATCTGAAATGGAGAGACAATGAGCAGATTTCTGTCAGTTGAACAGATGCTGTGTGCATGCAGACATTTTTGTGTTTAATGATAGCTTTGACGTTAGGAAGAGTTCTGTGGGATCTGCTGCTTGGGGTGTCAGTAAAGGATTCATTAAATGCCTTTCCTGTAAAAATTTTAACACATTCTTTTAAATATGAGGAACTCACATAAAATTAGACTTGTAATGATACTTCACTTTACTTATCACAGGATTGCACTGGCAGTAAGGTTTTAATTGCTCAAATTACAGTATCTTTCAGATGTCATAAATATTTGCATTCATTGCCAGTGGAGACAAAGCAATAAAGCTTCTGTACTAACACATTATGCATCCAATTTAGATTAACGGTATGGTTAAACTTCATATGTCTTTCTGTAACAAGATTCAAAGGAATAGGCTGCTAGAAAATGCTCAAAACTAAGATGAATGTACCTTTCCAGTCTTCAAGTCTTAGCCTAAGTATTTATTTCAACTGTATGAAAAAAAAACATTTTCAGATCAGTTCTTTAGATGATGCATATTTCTCTAACTTCATATTTAGGCTGATTTACATCATATCTGAATATGGATCTATTTTTCTTACAGTAGAAGCCAGCAATACCCCTCTGTTCATTTAGAGCTGTGTCAAAAAGATACAGTTCCATCAATGCAAAGGGATTAACACTTTTGTACTTTACTGTACAAGCCTCTATTTATTTCCATAGTGAGGCTGAACATTAGTTCTTGCTAAAAAAATTTTGCCTGTCATTTTCCTCCATCCACTCTTCATGTAGCAGTATAATGTTATCACTGAGTTTATGTAGCATGGGCTAATTAAGCAGGGGATGTTTTGTACGTACAAAAGGCAAGATGGGAACACCTTGGCAAATGGATATGGCGATGTTGCTGTTCTGGCCACTGAGAGAACAAAGTTATTATTTGTGGGAGGAGATAGTGAGGTTTGTTTGTATTCTGGCTTTTTACCATCTGTATGTAGGTGGGTAGTTGAGCTTGCTGGAAAACAGTTTCAAGTGATGGAAAGATAAAAACCTTCTTAGTCTCAAGCACTGCACCTGTTGCATAACTCTGACCAGGACCGACAATAGTTCAGTGGAGGGAAATTTCATTTACAGCTCCTATTTGGAAAACAAGGCTCTCCTCTTCAGACTGTGGTCAGCTGGCTGCAGCATCCCTAGGATGGTACAGTTGGGAAGGCTTGAAGGAAGCTTTTAGACCAAAATCCCTCTGTTTTTTAACCTGACACTATGAAGGGTGACTGAACCTTAGAAGGACAGTAGGACACCAAGAAAGCTCAAGAAGTAGCACTGCTTAGCAGGAGGAGCAGTAGCTATGAGATGGCAGACAATGTGCCTGAACTGGCAAGGAGAACAAATGTGATTTCTGACTGTGCTTTAAGAGGAACCAGCAGAAGTATCCTGCCATTATGGCCTTCAGCCCTGTGACGTGCTGACACTAAGGTATGAAGGACAGCAGAAGTGTGAAGGCATTACCCCTACACTTTACATATAGGCTGCTGCTCATCCGGACTTTTTCAGCCACCCTTCACACATTGCTTGATTCTGCCTACAGGTGTTATGAACTTGGATTTTAAACATCTGCCTAAGTGGTTCTGTGAGTGGAAATGTCTGGTTTCTCTCTCAAAATCCCAGCCCCTCTTCGTTTATTACTAGCCCTCCTTTTTCTTATCTTAAGGAAATGAACTGTTATTTACCAGGAATGTGTTCTGTGTGCCATCCAGTAGGCATTTTCTCCCTCTCAGCTGGAAACCACACAAACAACTATGATTAAAATAAAACAAAATTCATATAATACTACTTGTTATCATTAGAGAGGTACCACATGTTTTGTCCTCTGCATTTAACATGTTGTGAGATAATGAAATTAGTAAATCCAAGATCCAGTGTTTACGAGGATTTTCCTCTGCTGTTGTTTGGAAAATAATTTTGTTAATAGAGCCACAAATTAAATTTTGAAAACTGCAGGAAGGCACTAATAACAATAGTAAGCCCATAGTCTTGAAATAGGTTTTTCAAATTTCTACACTGCAGTACACATTATGTATCATGACCTGAAAAAGTGGGTCCTTTACACTGGTTTTTCATAGCTACAAAACAGCTTCTCACTGGAGAGTTGATAGAGAAGTATCTTCTACTCAGGTGTTGAGAAATGCAAAGTAACTGAGAAAGTTTATGCATTTTAATCTGCTTATTTTTTAAATTTTTAAATGCACATATCTGAAAACCCTTTTGGCATTATCTTTAAAAGGCAGTATTTTTGAAAGAGTCTACATTTAAGAAAACAACTATAGAGTCCTAATAAAGAGTGACAGAACAAGTGGAGAATTTCTCATTGGCTCGTGGTGGTCACCAGAGCAAAAGGTGCTTCTGAAGAAGCCGTGAGAAGCTGCCTGTATGGCTCAACATCTCCATCAACTTCTCCATCACACCAGAGAAAGGAACGAGCCAGAGCAGGCGAGAGATTAGTTCAAGTCCTGAAATCAAAAGGTTTAGTATTGTCAGCCAAAGTTGTTATCACTTAGTAACTCCATATATATATTTGTAATCCTCATTGCAAATTCCATCAAATTCCACTGTCTAGTATTTTATTAAGTGTCTCATTTGGGAGTTATAAACAATACAGAAAAATGCATGATTTGCAGCCTTGTTGCACACTCTCTATATGTACATATTTATGAATTAAAGGCTTTGTTTGTGATCTGCATCCTTTCTACTCCTCTAATCTCCTTTTAGTGTTTGGTGGATGGGATGTTTACACAACATAACATCGCATAATCCACACCATAATTTAGGAAAGCCAGCATGATATTCTCTACATTTTCTCCAGCCCTGCACCTACTGTGTAGTAGCAGATGTATGGCCATCCATTCTAAAGGATTCTGTAGGTGTTAAAATTTTATCTGAGTTAAAGGAGGTATTTTAAGAAATGCATTGAGGATTACTACATTCCCATAAATTATATTCAGCTCCCAAAGTCCCTGATCTGAAAATTGCTGAGGAGATTGTTAAGGGGAACTGTTATATGTGCTTGCTTTCTTTTTCTTCCAGTAAAAATATCCATCTAAATCCCATGTCAGAGCCTGCATATGACATAGATCATGAGTTCTGCTTAGCACAACCATTCCTATGTTCTAAATTAATTTTTTCATGGCATCATAATAGTCAAGATTAAAGTTTGGAAGTAGTCTGGGTCTCAGGTAGTCAGGTCTTTGGCTGTTATTAAATCACCACATCTTCACTTCCTAGGCTGGATCCTGGTCCTTTACATGAACTGGACAAATGAATTGGGCAGAGGAGAGCAATAAATATTATTTGGTTTCAATCCTGGATGAATAATCTATAGTTGTTAAAGTGAAGTAGTGATGCAAAAGTTATGAACATTATTGCAGTTTGTGTTGGATTTTTAAAAAAAAATTAATAAATATCAGTTAGTGACTGCTGAGGTATGATTGCAAAGTAATTTGGCTAAAAGCTGTGTTACAACCAAGCAAATGAAGAGCAGAGTCTGATTCAGAGCTTTGGGAAAGGCGTTTCCTTGATATGAAAATGTGCCATTCAATGCTTGAAATATGTTTTATTCACAATAAAAGTTCAAACTGAATGAAGAGGTGTTGTTTCTGGAAACTACAAAACTGAGGTACAGTCCATGACCAAAGCAAAGTTTCATCATGGTCAATAATGCTAATGTGATGATAATGAACAGAAGTTGGTTAAAACTACACGTCTCTGTAATGCTTTCAGCATTTTAAACCACATTTTCCTGTTAGGGGACTAAATGTTATTAGAGATCTCCACATAGTACATTCAAATACCAATTAGCAAGTCAATATTTCTAAGTGACCAGAAGTGACACCACATAACTATAGAAAATGAAGGACAAAATATGTTTAAGCTAGTGCATTTTATGAGAAAAGGAAAAAAAAAAGAAGAAGTTTGAGCTTATATTAAACTTTAGTCCATTGTCAGCAACAGCTGTCAGAGCAGGCAGGTAGTACAGCAAAGGTGAAAAGGTTAGGGAGCCTTATGGATATGAAAAGCTTTTAATTACTGCTCATACTGACCCACTGTGTGACACAGGACTGGACCCTACAAAGCACACCAGAAGGACAGGGCCACTGCGTGGGACACTTGCTGGTCTCAGCAGCCCTGAGCACTCACAGCATCTGAAACTCAGCTGCTGCTGAGAGCTGGGGATTGGCACAGGCATCAAACCCAGAGGAAACAAGCCGCCCCCCCACAATATTTCTGAGTTTGTAAGATCCACTACATTGTGTGATGAGCCATGATTATGCTGATCACTTGAAGCACCCAGTCAGCTTTTGATAAACTTTAGGTGCTGTTCTGCTCAGCCTTTGCAGCTAAAAAGGCCTGTGAAGAAAGACAACCAAAGACCAGGAGAATCTGTTCAATCTGACATCTGTCTGCCTGGGCAGCTACCTGTGCTACCTCATCCACACCTGAGCATCTTCATAGCATAGACCATAAAGTTAATTCAGTTGTTATCAAGACTTGGATTGCAGCTAAAGCACTCCTTCTGGAAAGGCGCTTAGACTTGCAAAAACATGAAAAGACTGGAAATCTGCTTTCTCCCCACATTATTTCATTGGTTAGCCTCTTATTCTTACAAATGTGAACTTTATTACTAATCTGTATTTATTGTCTTTTACTTTATCTCTTCCATCTATGCACCTTTGTTACAATCTACCTCACTAGGTTAATCTGGTTTAGTCCTCTTAACCAACTGCCTTGTAGCATCATTTCTTTCCTGCCTCTCACAGCAAGCACAGAGGAAAGCCTGGCACATCTCAGCATGAGGGAATCGGCAGGACATAATTCCTTTGGAATTAGTGAAGAGGTAGAGGGTTTTCCCCCAAGAAAGGAAATGCATCCTGCATCCTTTTCTACCCTGACAGCTGCACCATGGAACCAACATTCTTGACTGCACCCACAAAGCCTATAAAAATCAACGAGGTAACATAAATTTTACCCTTTAGAAAACAGAAAAAACCTATTAACTGAAATAAACTGATCTTTTAAAATACTTTTTAAAATCTGTTTGGATAACCTAGAGGACTTTAGCCCCAGTTTCATATTTTCTTCCTATGTTACAGGTCACTTCATAATAAACAGAAACTTTTTTGTTTGCCTTCTTTCACTATGAAACACAGCCAACAGGAGAAGAAATTTAAGTTAAAAACCTGGCAGTAAAAGAAAAATAATCCCTTTTCTTTTTTGGAAAAAAACCACAAAACCATCACCAGCAACAAAATTCAAATGTCATCTCAAGTTAGGCACATAGATTGAGCTATCAATCACAGAAAAAGTTCTCCTTACATCTGAATGAAAAATTCATTTCATCAATTTAGGACCACAAACAATCCCACAATTCACACAGATATTTTTCTCTATGCTCTTTACTGGCTTTAGTAGTATGAAGGCAAACGATATTTTTAGGGAAAAGATATTTTTCTAAGTTTATTCCAAGACATCTATATAGGATGTGTGAAATAATTCTCCTACTCTACTTACTGTAAAGATCTGCAGCCCAAGCAGGCTGTTCAGTTTAGGCAATAGTATCCTAAAGACACAGAACTACCAGAAAGATGCCAGGAAAATAACAGAATTATTGCAGGTCTATAAAGCACAACCTCTGAAAAAAAGACAAAAAAAGAAGAAGAATGTTGAGCATGAATAAGGACAGGGCAAAACCTGAGGTACATAAAGGCACTCACAAAAGAGGAAGACTATTCTCTTTTCAAGATGCAATGGGTCTTGAGGCAGCCAGAAAATGCTGAAATGTTTTAATAAGAAAATCTGATCTAGATCATTGAAGAACTAAAGGTTTTTAAGAACAGGTTTGGCAGACATTTGTCAGGATTAATTAAAGATGATCTGGATCTAGGGCAAAGGAATGGAGAAACCAATCACTTAAAATACTGTCCAGTCCTATTTTTGTTTCATCTGATCTCTTTCCCATCGAGTCAATGGGATTTGTTCTGTATTCATACTGTGAGAGTGAAAAGGGATACATTCTTTGACTGCTCGTTTCTAAACTAATTCATTAGAATCTCTTTCCATTGTATGTATAGAGTATTCTATGAAGATATTTAGTCATTACTGTGTTATGTGAACACCTGATAGATATCATATCTTAAAGGATTTCAGTCAATAATAAAGATGCAACATTTATAATACAGATATGTGACCGAATAACTATTACAAAGGTAATTACAATCAAAGAAGGAGAAGTTTCAATTTATGAGAGAAGTCTAGAAGAGCAACCAAAAATTAGAAAAAACTTGTTTTATGACATAAGAATATTAAAAAGAAATGCTCATGAAATTAGTTAATGAGAGAGGGTACCATCTGATTCATGTAACTTCTACAGCATATTTCCAGTTAATCCCTTATTAGTTAAGTACTTAAGAATATGTGTAAAGTTAAGTGTGAGATCAAGCATTTGTTGATTGCTGGAAAAGACAGACCACAGGTAGTAACTGCAGGGAGTCTGCAGTGACAATGGTACCTGAGACATCTCTTGAAAGGGACTGCTCCATTTCACAGGAAAAACCTAATGAGCAAGATCTAAAGATGCTACAGTTAGGAAAGTAAAAGGCAACCACATAACAGATCGACCATAACCACATATTGTAAATCATTAAAGCAGAAACTGTGTTCTGACTGGTGCCTTTGTGTCTCACTTTTGTGCAGGCTGTTATGAATTGTCCTAACAGGGGAAAAAACCAAGTCTGGTAGCAGTAAGAGCTGAAAACCAAGTTTCCAACCAAGCAAAACAGTCTTAGGCCTGAGATAAAGCTGCAAGGCCCCGTTCTCAAAAGTGATACAAGGACTTGGTTGATTAAGTTTTGGGGATGTTCTGCTCAGAGACATTAAACAGAATTCACTGTAAGGGGGATTACTCAGTCTTTTATCTTTCTTAGTTAATAGTGATACTGCCTCCCAGAATTGTTCTCAAGGAATCTACTTGCAGAAATGCGGAAAAATCACAGTTTGTGTTATAAAATGCAGGCTAGATTTATTAAAAGCAAAGCATTCCAGCGCTGTCTGGAAAACTGGAGATCTCCTTCCAGTTTTAATTCTCCTATTTCATTACCTCTTTTATGAATCAATCTACTACTTCTTGTAACCAACTTTGTAAAGAAAAGTGGAAATGCTTGAAGGTTTATCTGCTTATGCTGCTATATCTTGTAAAAAAATCCTTTTATTCTGACAAATCAGAATTCTGACTAAATGCATACACAACATTCAGAAGCATTGCATACTTGCAGCATATTGGGCATTAATACTGCTGAAACACTGACCCAAGAAAAATATCCATGCTCTTTACATTCTTTTCCATGCTATGCTATAGAAGTCATAAACATTTGCTCATTTATAAATCAGACACGATTCACTAATCTAGAAAATTAGATTTCTGAAAGAACACAGATTACATTTGCCAAGTACCAAAAATCTATCTGAATCACTCCATTCTTTTAATAAACTTTCTCTGTGCAATTGTGATAGAGAAAGAATCAATATGACTTTTTAAAAAATATCCCTATTGTCATTCATTTATTCAAATAGAGACCTTAGCCTTAATTAAAATAGAGCTGTAGAGACCCAAGGGAAGCACATATGTATAATTCCTAAAATTACTTATTTATTATTTCAATTAATTATTTATTACTAAGAGGGTTTTTCAAAAAAGCTCACAGAATTTTAATTAAAGTTACAGTAGACTCTGAGCATTAAAAGTGCACATATAGAACAGTTTCATATATCAAATGGAAGTCAAAATAATTTCAATGCACATCAATGTATAAGCAATTCTATTTCTGTGGAAGTGCAAATAAAGTTACATACTGTCAAAAAACAAAAACTCAGCCGCACATGTGGCTACAATGTCAGTTTGGTTGAGTAGTCAGATGCTCCCCTTGGGTAAAGGTCAGCCCAGCCTGATCCTTCTCATCTTCCCAACACAGGGATGATGGTATGGGGCTGGAGGGCACGGCTGTGGTTCTCTCATGCTCACCATACACTGTCAGGGTGAAGGATTCAGGCTAGTGGGCCTCCAAATTCCAAAGGTAGATATTAAATAGCAGCAATCCATGTGTGGTGAGGGTCCAGCTACCCCCATCCACCTCCTGGGTCAGGTGGGCATAGACCTCACCAAGCCCATTTGGACTGAAAGATCATGCTTGGCACTTTCTATCATCAGAGTCACTTTTGGAACAGATTATGTGTTCAATGATTAAGTTGCTGCAAGAGCAGAGTGTCATTTGGGGGTCGGTGCAAATCTGGCCTCACGTGCTAAAGTCCACTCTGTCACAGTCTACATTAATTATGCCTGGTTTAGGCTGTTTTTAAATTAACCTCCCATCAATACATTCTCATTATAGCATGGTCAAACCATGCCAGCCAGCAGTGCAGCTCAGGAAAGTTCATTATTCTAAAAGACTAGTCCAGGAATATCAATAAAGGTATATTAATTCTATTTAAAAGGTGAAGCCAGCTGTGGTCCCTAGATACGTACAAATGTGTGATAATTGACTGCACTGCAAACAGTGTACAGATGTAAAGGCACATTGGCCAGGTAAAATCCTATAAAAACAGCTTCCTTTGGGATTAGACTGCTACCAGACCAAGTAAGCAGCAGTGCTGAGATGGTAAGCGAAGAGTAAGGAAAAGTGAAATCTATGTTTCAGTGAATTGCACACAGCTGTTTCTTTTCTGGTTTAACATCCAGTACAACGACACTGGGGAGGTTGTTAAAAACATTCATCTTTTTGTGTTTACTACTTAAAACACACACTATCAATACCCCAACATTCTGAAGGACTTTCTCATTCAACCTTCCTTCAAATTCACAAGGCCAGAGGTATAAATGTTTACTCAGGATCTGCACAAAAGCGTATCTCTCTGAAAAATATGCCACAAGATCTACAACAGAGGTAACTCAGAGGTGAGTATCACAGCCTTGCCCCTCAGACATCACCAGATACCTGTTAAAGGGTGTGGGTTCTCCCTCCCCTCCCCTGCTTTTATTGACAGTAACTGAATACTAAAGGAAAAAAACAATTGCAGTGACATATTTATCTGTTTAGGCCTAGAAGTCCTTGTAATAATGAATTATATGATTCTAGGTATGAATATACATGTGTGCAATGACATGAAAGCTTTTCCCATGTCAAGGCAAGTGGCATAATGGTAAAGCATAGCCCAAGCTTGATCAAGGTAAATTGGCACCGAAATTGTAACTTTTCTTTGTGCTTGGTGTTAAGACATACCAAGAAGACGGGAAAAAAATGGATGAGGCTGGTGATGGCCAGCCAAGGGCATGCTTTGTACCAGGGCCTGGGGAGTACAGAACACTTTTAGCTTGCTGACATTACTGAAATATTTGAAGAAAACAAGATAAGAAATCCACCCCATCTGGTTGGAAAGATTTTGATGAACATATGGAACATCCTGCTGGTAGGAACGTGAGGTTTACGGCCATATGCTCAGCCAGTGTCTGGTATGACTATTGCAGGTCTGCAGCATGCCAAGATTTGATCGTGTATATTTATATTTCTGATTATGCTGTATGACAGTCATAGAGACCCAGCTGGGTTTCACCAACCTGGTCTTGCAAGGAAAAGAAATTGGGAGAAGAGGATATTCTTGTGTTATCATTGTTTCTGTTGAGCTACTTGGGATGAGGAATTTGAGTTTGGGGGAGGGGGGTTGGTTTTTTTGGGTGGGGGTTTGTATCTAAAAGTGTGATAAAATTGTGCCAAGACAATAACAACTTGAAGTTATAATACATTAAGCTACTTTCAGGTAGATGTTGGCAATTAAAAGGTGCTAAAGTTATTAAAATCTAGTATCTTGTATTCAAAATACTACTTTTTAAGGCTTTCCTCAGTCATCAAGGATACAACTAGAATTATACCTATGAAGATGCAATAATTTGCTGTCTGTGTCAAACCCACATGATCTTCAGATAAACTGCTTGTGCAGAATCACTCCAGGAACATATTAATTCACAGTTATAACAAGGCCAAAGATACACTGAGCTTAGACAGATGGGATTGTGTTTGTAATACATTATTAGGCAGAGCCCTTTCAAGGAGCCTGAGACATTTCAGTGGAACTTGAGGACAAATTAGTCATGGTCAGCAAGGCTCTTGAACAGCAACACAAGACGTCTGATAAGCAGCTTAAGATTTAACAACTCAGAGAATTTCTGAGTGTTACATAGGGTACTCATCTTCTGATCCATTGCATCTTAAATTGAAGCAGAAGTAAACCAAACAGATTTGTCTTATACTCATTACTTACCTGTTGTCCTAACCCTTGATATTTTATAGAACAATCAAGTATCTTGGCTGCTGACAAAATGAATTAAGTTGGAGATGAGGCAGAGGAAAACTGCCATGTTCTGTGTATGTCTGCTTTCAAAACCAAGGCACGTACACCTCCAGTTCCCATCTCTGGACAGAGTACTTTCTTTTCCCTCTTGATCTTGACTGGGAGGTCTTTTATGGCAACAACACTTTCATGCCAAGATTAGGTAAATCCCTACAGAGAAACCATAACAGTTTTTGTGCACTGACAGGGCATTTGAGCACAGTAACACTTGGGAGGTTTACTTACTCTCCTTCCCCTTTAATATCAGCAGAGCAGCCCAGTACTCTGCTATCTTTTATAAGAAGGGAATTCAAAGGAAAACAGATTTTAGACAACAAAGGTAAAAGCTCAGGATCCCTTTCTGACTTAATAGAATTTTTTCAGTTCCTGTAGCAAAGAAACTGTGTTCCTTGTGTTGGTAAGCATCTTAGACTAGAATGAAAGGCTGTTTATTTTAAGTTTTTTAAAACTAGACCCTAAATCCTAATGCCTTACATCCTGAACTTTGTCCTTAAGACTAAAGGATAGCCTGTACTGGTACAAAAAGGTGACAAAGTAGTAAAAGAATTCCAAGAGAAGCTAATGTTATGACATCAGGCTCAGTATCTGAGATGAAATACCTATTCAAAGAAACAAGCAAAAAGAGCAAGATAACTGTAAGATACAGATAAGAGAGAAAGAAGGTGGTTTCCTGTCCTAAGGATATTTAGCTTGCAAAAATTGCACAGAAACATGGAACATACTGGCCAATTGCAGAGAAGCACTAGCACCAAATATAAGAAGTTAGGTCAGATTTTTCTACCTCATTGGATTCTTCCTCTACACTACTCTTCTGTTTTATATTTATGGTTTGTTTAGGAGATTCTGACACAGACTTTAAACAATGACATAAGGAATCATTGTGCATTACAGGGATTGCAATTGGAATCTAGATGGACTACCTGGAATATTTAGATTAAAACAATTTGTTAGGGTGGTAAATTCTCTTAAACTGTATTTGACATCAGATGGATGACTATTTGCATTATGCCCATCAGATTTACTGCCTCTGGGCTTGTAAGAGGGCCCTCAGAAAGGAGATTTTCAGCTGTTGTCTAAAGCATCTGCATGTGGCAACATTCCTCCAAGAAGGCAGAGGACTTGTAAGTCCATCATAGGAGTAAAGTGATATGATAGAAAGTGAATGAGTATATTTCTCCAAAATGTGTCTGTAATTTCAGAAATTCCTGACACATCTCATAAACCTTTAAGAAATATGAAATTTATTTTATGTCCCATGGAATATCATCTAACATAGTAATAAAACACATGCAGACAAACTGAGAACTCAACAGAACTCTAATTCACTACAGATTTTTCAATATAATTACGTTTTATGGCCTTAGCCCTGCATTCTTTGAGAAATAATTTCCTTGCAGGAATTTACAGTTTTGCTTTTCTGTTACAAACAAAAAACGTAAAAAAAAAAAGAAAAAGAAAATAATAACTTGTCTTGGAAATGGAACAATATTACCTTCTGGCTGTTCCCTAGTAGATAAAAGGGAACAGAACAAGTGGAAGTGGTGAACAGAGGCATGGAGTAGAAGAAACCAGAAGTTTATGTAAAGCCCATCTCCTCAGAATGGCTGATCATGGGAATCATTAAAAATAAGAATATATTCTTGTGGGAGGTATTTTGGGCTTGATGTTTAGAAAAAAGCCAGGCTGGCAGCAGTTAGTAAGGACTGACTACCTAAGTCTCTTCAGAAAATCTGCAGCACTAGAAACTGTGTCAGACACTGCAGACAGAGCCTGTCCAACGTAATTCTCTCAGCTCGGTTTTGAATACCCTGACCTTAGCTTTGCTGTGATGAATACTCCCAAAGGGCTTAGAAGACTGTTAAGGGAAAGATCAAAGACAAATTTCTTCCTCCTTCTTGCTGTAGCATTTACGACCACTTCCAGTGACTTCTATCTTGCAGTGGGTAGCCCCTTGTGAAGTCCTGTGCTTTCATGCCAACTTCAGCCTAGACATCAGCTTTGGGTTTGTCTCTTCAAGAACTCCTCTGAGGGGCTGACTGTGAAATGATAATTCTTAACCAAGAGGCCATATGAATTTTTCTTAATGTTTTCTATAACTTCAAGCATTAAAAAAGCAGTATTTCATGAAGCAGAAAATTATTTCAAAAACAAATGTTTATTTGCTACTCTTGAGGAAAACATATTCCAGGGGAAAAATAATTCAAGAATTTTTCATTATCTTTAAAACAGATAAGAGCTATATCATGAAAAGGTAAAAAGGGCACTGTCTCCCTTGGCTACCCTAGAAATCTTATACAATCAGAATGCTTGAGAGTCCCTTACTCAAGGCTGCTATCGCTCTGACACCCTGCGAGGGCTCAGCAGAGCAGAAAGAAAGTACAGCAAAGGAAGCAGCAAGTGTTTTAGTCCCATACTAGACTACTGCTACAGAACCAGAGAGCACAGTCTTTTGGAAGCCAGTATATCTCACACTTCTGAACCTCTTTCTACTACCACAGAAGATCCCCATCCCAAGGCAAAGCTCCACGTTTCCCATCTCACCGCCTCCCGCACTCTTGTTGCAGGCCTCCCCTGAGCATTTCCCAGTTTATTCTATCCCTCCAGCACATTCCTCTTTGTAAGTCGTTCTGTCCCCTGACTGCTCACACATCAGCCTTCCACCCTCTCATGTCTCAGACACGTCTGCACTCATCAAGTCTCACCTCCATCTTAGTCCCTCTCACAGAAGGGCTGCTGCCCGATGTCCTGGATCCCCTTTGGGATGTCAGCTTTGTCCTATTAAAACACATGGCCCAGAAAATCAATAGGACTGGCCTGACAGGACTTTTTTTTCACAAATCCAGTAACTGTTATTCATCTCCATAGTGTCTTCTAAGTCTGTCCTTAGATTCACATTCTTATGTGTTGATTCCATGATTATTTATTCCATAGTTTGTGCAATGATTAAAATTACTCAGAAAGATTTACAATACTCAAGCCACTCTAGGGCATGGACTGTGCTCACCCTGCTACTATTACCCCTAAACTCTCAGGGGTTCTGTGATTGCTCCACAGATGAGCAGATCCATGGTTTTTCATCCCACCAGCTTAAATGAGTAACTAGAGCCCCTAATAAAGTGTAGGGCATGGGTGGTTTCTGGCAGGAACAGCTGGGGTTAGGTGACATTGAACTCTTCATTAATTAAACCAGCTTCCAAGTCAATGCATAGAAGTTCAGGGATCAGGGAAGGAATTAATTAGCTTCTTATCAATAACTAATAAGCCAAAATAAAATAGCCAAATTCAGACAGGTTTGGAATTAGACACAAACTTTCTTTGTGGTTTTGGTTTTCATTTTTCAGGTGAATGCAAGAAAAAATCTTTAGATTTAGAAAAACTGCTTCTCCTACGTCTGTTTGCATTGCACCCAGGAGATGGGAACACAGAGCAGTTCCAGATCCACACATTTAACTTTCCACTGCAGACAATTTAAAGCTGTGGGGATGCAAATGTCACAGACATGATACATTCCTGCTCCGAAGGACGAAGAGCTTCATTCTCAGGTTTGGTAATTCAAAATGTAGAGCCTTGTCTAATATCATTGACAGCTGAGCTTAAGAAGGCAAAGATTAGGGTATGAAAGGATTTGTTCTGATGGACGTTTTAATGCAATAGTTGCTGGTTAAGCAAGACAGTGCATCACTGGACTCGTGATTAGTCAGCAATATTCACTCTCATTGATTGTTGCATGCAGCACTAAAACTCAAGACTTTAATGTAAGCAGATACCATCTCAAAAAGCAAATGTTTCCACTATAGCCAGCAGTGCCCGGCTCCTCCCTGGAAAATCATGCAGGTACTTAATCACAACCAAATCAAACGCCTCAGACAGACATTAAAAATAGTTTTCCTTTGTCACATAGCATTCAGCTGAATGCTTCAGGATGATAGTCCTTCACCAAGATGCAGGTATATCTGCATTTTTGTCTTCAGAAACTGTCACAGGAAGTGACATTTAAATCTATTCCCCTTATTCATTCCCATGAAATCATCATAATGGCATAATGAATATGTTCTCTTTAGAAACCAATTGTGTGATACCATTTTCTCTGTATTGTGAGGGTGGGGGAAAAAATGAATGGCTGAAGTTTTAGTGAATAATCTTACTTAGATACAGAAAAAAAGGGTGCCAAGGAATAAAAAACCAGCTTCTGAAACAAATTAGTTTGCCTAATACAAAGAAGAAGAGAAAGAAAGTTGGGTTAAGGAAAGATTTTGTAAAAAATCTGAAAATTTCTTTTTTAAAGTCGACTAAAAAGGATCAATCTGTCACAAAATGAAATCACCTCTAGTTTTTAATTGTGATATATCCTAATTTGACTGTTAACAACCTGATCTTTTATGCCTGGATATTCATATACATTTTGTTGTGAATGATTGTGTTGAATTTCCTGCCCATAGACTTTTTTCTAACACAGATGAATGGAAAATTTGAGAACAGAAGCCACTTAATACAGAAATAGTAACGGGATTACAGTAATGGCAACGTTGTAGCAGAGGTAGTAATTCAAGGTACATCATGTTCGTGTTCTCTGTGTTACTCTGAACAATGAATGCATCAAGACAATATGAGCTCATCACTTGAGAGTGTACATCAGGTTAAAGGCCAAATTTAACCAGTCTCAGGTACATGATTTAGGTTTGAGGTTATGAGAAATGAGGAACTAAACTACGTATTTGAAATTAAGGTCAAAGTCCACAGCACAATAACAAAGAACTGATTTGGAACATTTTAACTATTTCCTAGAGGAAAACACAGCTCAATCAAAACTTAAGAGCAACACCTTGGGTGAATGAACTGATTTAGCAAAAATGTTTGTTTAGATGGAGAGAAAAGGCAATGAATCTAAATAGCCTCAAACTAATCACAGCTTTTTTTTTTCTACTTTTCTCCTTTTCTCTGTGCTTATAAACAGCATATTAAGAAGCATAAAACACATTATTCAGTTCCAAGACATCTAAAATGAAATATTCCTCTTTAAAAATGTTATATCTCTCAAGTGGAATTCAGGATTAATTCTGAACAGAAGAAAAACAACATTCATAATCCTTCACAGAACTGGATTTTTCACTTACAGCAGAGTTTTCTGGCAAGGTCCACTGCTGAGAAGTGACAGCAAAATTCTGGAGTCCTTAAAATTGTAGCCTACTCTCATGCTAGGGAATGACATAATTACTGAAATAGCAAACTGGGGAGGGGGCTCAATAAGAAACCATTCTTTCGCCTGCAAAGGATTAGGAAGAAACCAACAGGTTGCTAGAAACATCACTGAAGATCCCCAAACTACAGCATTTAGCAAAAATTCAGGTAAATATTTAGATTTTTCAGACACATATTCATTCCAAGTCTTTCTGAGTGTTCACTGTGACAGCAAACCTGGGTCCCACTCTTTCCTGTTGAAGAAACAAAGCCATCATCAGATCTCGTGCAAAAACAAGCAACCCTTGAGGCTGAGTACAGAGTACAACTAGTGCTTGTGGTTTATTTATTCTTTACTTACAGGTGTCTTGCAGCAGAGCAGGTGGGTGAGAAATGCACAGCGAGGAGCTACGGGGTCAGTAACAGAATTTGGTTTTTGCTTAAAGAGGGGAGGAAAAGGAGAGCACAGAAATTATGTCACAACTTCGCCTTTCCTAATATTGGTTACTCAATTCCACTGGAACAAAAAATTTTGAGAAGCAGAAGTCTGACACAAGTGATGTGCCTGGAAGCTCTTCCACATCCTCCATGTAGAAGTGTTACAGCGCAGACACCTCTCCTGTAGGACAAGGCTTTAAGCATTACCTTTGCCATGTTCAGTAAAACAGCACTGTCTGATGTGTGCTTGCCTTTCTCTGTAAGCCCTCTATGAGCAATCTATGCAGTAGATAGTCACTTCCTGTTCTTCTTCCTAGTCACTGCCTGTTCAGCACAAAAAACTAAAAACCAACCTTCTCCAGATACTCTGAATATCTGAGTCTATTTGAATTAAATCAGAGGGATTTGCTGATTGAGATTCAAGTACTGAAAGACTGATTTGAATTAAGGGAAAACGTGGAAAAAAAATGTGGAAAATGTGCAAAGTCAAAATCCACTATAGCCAATGACTATACTTACCTCAGTGAAGAATTTTCCTCTTAAACTATTGATTTTTGCCTTCTTCACCAAAATTAGTTCCCTTTTAAGTATAATTCAAAAGCTATGATCAAATATGACAAAGATTGTCATCAATTATAATAATTTGCATAACTTTAGTCCCAGCTGAGGAGGGAAGATCTTTATAGTAACAGCTGTAATAATTCAAACTAAGATCTTGAGTCAGGCAAAGCTTTAAAAAAAAATTAGGAAAGAGGGGATCAAATAATTATGATTTCTGTGTTATAGATAAAACCTTGAAACAGCATTACAGGACAGCAGTTACCACAGCCATGCAAACTAATGAACTTACAAGTCTTGTGACTGTGATTCACAATCCGTTCTGAAATCATGCCACAGATGGATTTAGTCATTTAAGTGATACTGCTGTGTGGAACCACACTCGCTGCCTTCAGCCTTAGAGCTGAAGGTGTCACACTCTCCAGCTGCCACAGCAAAAGTCAAAGGGTATAATGAATCATAATTCTCAATTGAGATTTATTAATATAGATTCTAACTTGTTACAATTCATATTACCTGATGTGAAACAATGCACCTCAAAGATGCACAGGCTCTCTGTTCAGCTGCTGCAGAAGTTTTTGCAGTTACCAGCTGGCTGTTGTCCACTGTTTATAAATAAACAGATGGTTACTTCACCAAAATTCGGTGACTTTTTCTCTTTCTAACAAAAAGAACTTGAAGACAGCAGCAGAGCTAATTTCAGTCTAGCTCAGGACATGATTAAGGTTACTAGTTTTGTTTTACTTTCTAAAGGTGTTATTTAGTATCTAACCACAGAGGAAATTACCTGGATCATTTCACTGTTCTTTCCAGTGTTATCACACCTAAGCGTAGCCAAAAGCAAAAATCTTTGCAGATGTACTGATGAAGTCTCTAATGAGTAATTTAAAAATCTACTCTGAAACACTTTTGGTTTAGGCTTGTTATACAATACTGTGACAATCTTTCTATATCTATGTACTAAATGGAGTGTATTATAAATTTTGAGCAGTTTGAGAATGGTTTTCATGTCCTTTAAGTTCCTAGTTCTCTGGACTTGCCTTCCTCAAAGGTTTCTGTAATTCCTGCCTTGTCTCAATCACACGGCTCTATTTCTGAACGTGGCTGCACTCAGCTAATACTCATTATTATGTGATACACAATGTAATTTATTATTGAGAAGACCCACTCTCATCTAAAATAGAATGCATTGTGACAGATTTTTGCTTCTTCTTGAGGAAAGCATTAATGCTTATTTGCAGAGTTTCTTGGAGAGTTAAAAAAAAATATTGTTCATTGTTGATATTTTCAATATGCAATAGGTTTCTATGTAAGATTTTTAGTCCTGGGAGAACTTTGGTGCCTTTTAAGTCTTACTATGGGAAGATATAAATGAATTTTATTGGACTGGAACTGAAGGACAATTGGGAGCTGCTTATTATTTCCAGAAAAATAGAAAAACAGTGTTTCCTGACCTGAAGAATTTGCTATTACAGTAACTTCAGACTCATCAGTTTTCACAAAATAATATTCCAAACCTTATGTGTGTTTTAAGGATCATAATTGCTTATTTAAGCAGATTCAACAGCTCTGATGGATGGTTGGGATACAATGTAGTGATGTCATCACTGTGTTTTACACCATGAGGGGAAGTTGGTCATTTTGAGGGAGCGCAATAATGAGGGCACATCACAAAGCCATTTCATAGTTTTGCCTTACTATACATGGAGATCAGTGCAGCACTTCAAAATTCCCTTTCTAGTGTTAAGTCCAATATGCAAAGTCTTGGACAGATATTTATATTTTCAAGGAAGAAAAAAGATCAGAAGAAAAGAGCATGAGGAACAGAGCAAGAAGAACAATGATAGAAAGGATTACTACCATAAATTGACTTACGCTTCCAAGGAAAGCCCATTATTTCTGACTGATTTGACTTTTCAAAAGGACCTCTTGTCCTCCCTTAAGGCTCTAAGGTGATGAAAAACTCACCAATGTATAAGTTGTCCTAGCAACCATTTGCACTTCATTTCTAGACCAAGTGTATCTTCAAATTCCAACCACTAAATTATTTTACATCGTTACCCCTTTCTATCAGATATCATCTTGCCATGTAGATTGTTTTAGAGATTCTTAGACTCATCTTTTATTTTCCTTCCAAATAACCCAAAGACACTGAGCTTTTTAATGTCTCATTTATAAGGTGCCTTTTCCAAATCTAAAATCACTGCTATTGCTGAAGGTGTCAAAACTTCCTGAACTTTTTAAAGAACTTGCCTTCACATTGCCATTTCTCTTAAATGCCATATACAGAAAAAAGAGCATCTATTACACTACATGCAGATAAAAGAGCGCCTTTTGGCTTCAAATTAAAATATCTTTTCTCAAATAACCTTCAGTGATGCTCTGATGAGCTCCAGAAGGTTATAAAGATGACTGGGAGAAAAGGAGAAGTGGCAAAAAAAATTAGGAATTATGTTTCACAACATTATTTATGTATTTATGATTACTATTTGCAAGAGAGAGGCTGCAGTGAAGGGCAGAAACCATCTGCAGGCTGGTACATGTGGGGCACTTGGCAGTGGGGAGAGGTTCCCATGGCAGGAGCACAGAGTGGAGCAGTCCCGTAGTAGTAGATCTCTCAGGAAAGAATGCTTAGATGGGGAAGAGGAAGCTGAAGATGTTGGTATGGGGGCAGAAAATAGTTGTAGCCTTGATGCAAAGTTATGTCCGGGTATCTAAGACCCCACAATTATAAACAAGAAGTGAAAGAACCTGAGCTTATAAAAATTTTTCTTACAGAAAAACTGACCAATCCCTTACTGTGGGACTGATAGGGAAAATATTGTACTCCAAAGAATTGCTCTTCTGGCAGCTAGAGAAATACAAAGGAGTGCAGGGATAAAACACTAGAGCTGCACCAACCCAAGAACAGTAAATAGTTCTGGTGACCAAAGGTACAGACCACTTACTGGAAAGGAATACAGAAGGTGACCACACATACAACCATTTTGTGGACTTCTCACAGGACTTATGTACTTGTGCACATCTGGAGAGAGCATAAAAGCAGGTCTTAACTATTCTTGTCCTGGTTCATCTATGTTCACTTCCACTTTGCAAGTGCTATAAGAACTCAGGGCAAACAAGATGAAAAAAATTTCTAGTTGTCAGGTGAGATGTCCCACATCCAAAAGTAACACCGTGTTAAAACAAATGAATGAAAGAAGAATAGGTGAATATTTTACTGTGAAATATCTATAGGTTTGGGATGTTACCTTCTATATAGGGCAGCAGTTCAATTTTTCTCTTGATTATAATACCAGGAGATTAATTACAGATTAAATGTAACAAAAATTATTCCAAGGTGGTGTAAAGGACTTGCCAAAAAAGAGACTTAAGAGATTTTTGAACAAGAGAACTGTCTGCTTTTGTCTGTGTCTAGCATGTCCAGGAAACAAGAATTTGTCTACAGTTTTTGACTATTAAAATATAATAATAATAAAAAATTCACATAAAGTTTTTTAAATCATTGCAATGGTTTTACAATATATTTCCATTTCTCAAAAGGTGCCTGTTGGATTCCGAGGATGCCCAACAAACTGAAAAATCCTGACGGTAACAACAAAATATTTTTAAGCAGATAGCTTTGACAGATAGATTTCTGTGAACACAGAAATCCTCATCAGTTTACTGTGTACCCCGACAAATCAATTTTGGCAATAAAAATTCTAATTTCCTGAAGCTACAGATGCATTCACTTTCACTATAGCTTTTATCTTGCTTTTTATATGCCAGATTATAAGAGTTACTCTGTAGGTTTGCCCTGCTGCAAAGGAGGTGAGATGTGGACATGGACAGTAAAGCAGCTGAATGGAAAGAAAAGGAGGAGAGGTAAATAGGGTGACGAGGTTCAAATATTTGGAAAATACAAGAGCACAGAAACAAGGAAATGTTTCCAAGGTGCAGAAAGTACCTGTTTCCTCTTATTGATTCTTGTTTTTGCCCTGTCTCTTGTGTTGGGTGGGGACATTACTTCTTCCTGAGAAAGCAGGACTGACCAACAGCAGCTGACAGGCTCAGACCAGACAAGTGGGTGCTGAACAGGAGCTGTGACACCGCCAGGCTCCCAGGAGCAGTATCATAAGCCATCGTCACCTAAAGCGACGGTTTTCCTGCTTGTTTGGATTATTTTACATAAAGTTGGTTAAAACACAACAACATCTCTCATTGCTCTGTATTCTGAGGATTTCGGAATCTGTTCTCTCCCGAAACCCTGCCTACCTTTTACTGGGCAACAGGAGAATGGGAAGCTGGTTGTAGCTGCCTCCTCCTGCCTGCCAGAGCTGGCTCTGCCTCATCACATTGAGGTTAAGAAACAAGGAAAAGAAATGGGACAGGTTTTACTACTCTCCATAAAGTGCTTATCTCTTGCTCCACTATGAATAAGTAAGCTCATTTTGAAATTAGTCACTCTAACACAAGAAAAGAGACAGATGAAAGCTTTGAAAGCGAGTAAAGAAATGAGCAGAGCAGGACGCAGCTGGAGGTCTGATCCCCATCCATTCTCCAAGATGATGACTGCACTCATCTGAACAAATAGTGCCTGCAGATTAGGGACACAAACTTCTATGAAAATGCTTTGAAATTTTCATTTTAAACATGAGCCCTAAGCAAAATTCTGAGTTTCATCACCTCAGAGAGACTAGTAGAATACCTCAGCCAGTATGACTCTATGAGAGCACTACAGGAGCTCTGCCTGAGCCCAGCACAAAATATGCTGGTGATCAACAGACCCAGTCCCTCACAGCTGCAAACTGGCCTGAGAAAACTGTTAGCAAGAGATTTGTTGCCATTACAAGGAGCAAATCAGCAGGTTTGAAGCCCTATAAAATTATCAGCCCTCTGTGTTTTGAGAGAACAAAGAATGTTTTAAAGAGCCAATACATGGTAATTTACAGATTTTTTTTTTCTTTTCCCAGGGAGTGCAAATCTGTTCAAGGTAGAGTTGGCCAGTGCATAAGTGCATGATCAGAAAGAAATCTTAAAGGTTGAGCTATTTCACTGCAACCATGAGAGTGCAATGTTGGAGTTGTTTTGTAGCATTGAGAGATGGTGCTTACACTGCAGGCTCCAGGGAGAGGGAAGCTGGTGTTAACCCACTGCCATGTGAAATACAAAACAATTCCTGAGTTACCCCTTGCTAGGTATAGAAAAGGGCAGGGGAAAAGCATCCTGCTTAACTAGTACTTGGAAATTGCTGACCTGTCTCAAGGCAGTTACCTCTGAGCAGATCCTACCAAATTTAGAGAAAAAAGTTACAAAGGAAAACAAGAAAAATAAATAGAAGTCAAGAGAACCATCAGCAGTGAACAGCAAGGCTAATGTAACATATTTTTTGATATATCAAGCATGTGAAATATGGAAGCAGAACTCATTTGCCTTCGTTGACTTCAATGAGCTTTTCATCAGCCCCTCACTGCAAACATGATTTAAAATGACAAGGAAATCATAGAAGCAGTGACATTATGTAATTATGTTTAGAGATAGAATATGGCTTGTAAATATCTTGTACGGCTTCTGGTAAATATCTAATTCAATTAAGAAGCTAAGTAAGTGTGGACTCTATTTATAATTTATAAATATTCTGCCAGACAAGTTGACAGTGATGATGTGACCCTGACAGCAAGAAAATCAAGGCTATATTAAATACTATTCACAGGCAGTCTCATATTGGGGATCAGGGGTGTAAATCAGTATAGGTTCATTGGCATCTAGAAAATAAGGCTGATTAACACTGGCTGAGGACTTGATCCACAGTTACAAGTGTTCAAAGTGGTCACTCCTGCTTTTCCCAACATCAGCAGCAAAATTGCAGCTTTAAAGGGAACATTATTAAACCTGGAGTCCTAAAAGTGTTCATTAGGGTTAGAGCAGGACACACATACAACTGACATTTTTCTGACTTTTTTTAGTGCCTTTCTTATTGGTCTTTTACAAAAATGTAGAGTAGCAAAAATTACTTCTGACAGACAATTTGACAGGGCCTGAAAGCCAGAATCTTGATTCACAAAATAGCAGTGAAATTAACTAAATTACACTGGCAGATATGACAGAAAGGTCTGCTGTAAGATTTATTATCAAAGCTGCTTGCAGAAAAGGTGTACCAACTATTCAAAATACTAGAATGAGGAAGAGAAAGAAAAAAGTAACAATTAATAGAGCATAATATAAACAGAGCTCCATCTTACGACCCTGCAGGAGTTGTAAGATCTTTAACTCCATTTGGTTAATTTATGAAAGGCAACTTATTAATTGCACAGGCTGATTCAATGCAGGTTTTTTTCCTTTGATTTTGATGGCTTTAATTTTGCTAGATAAAGTATTTGCCTACAAATACAGGATAAAGGACATGATGCCTGATCCCTTAGCTGCATTCATATATTTTATAAACTGTGTATCTAATGATCATGTATCTTAGACTCACAGTTTCTAACGGGAGGCTGACCCACATATCCCTCCTAGGTGGTTGCAATTCTGTCAGTTTATTTCTGATTCATTTATGGTCTATTGTTCCAACCTCTCTGTGCCTTAAATTACGTCTCTCATGTTTATCTCCAGCAGAGAACATCCCTTCTTAGACTTCATTTTGCCAGAGCATAATACAATCGTCATTTGCCTGATTCATCCTCTCAGTTCTCTGCATCTCTTCTGACACCCTGGTGGCTCCCAGTCAAATGGTGTTCAGGCAAAACACAGAGATTTTCTCTCCAGCTGTCATCTCCACTTGGAGACACCTGAACTAGTAGCAAAAGTTCTGTTCAGAAATCCCTCCATGCATGACCCTGTGCTTTGCTCATTAAATTTCATCTAATTTTTATTATTTCAATCATCCAGTTTATCTGGCATGGTATTTCTGTCTATTTGTGTATTGACAATGTCTTCAGCTTTGTGAAATCAACAAATTTATTTTTAAAGCTTCTATACTTTGTGACAAGTTTATTAATGGAAGTATTAAGCAAGGTCTATGTTTGAGTAATTCAATGGTAATTACCCTTCAGTCCAACAGTTTCCTTTCCAGATCAATCCATGGTTATTTCTCTTTCAGCCATGTCTTATTTCTCTCTTTTCCAGTTTTAATAACTATCCTTGCGTCACCTCCTCACACACTCTACTGACTTACAAAGAATGAGATCCAAGAAATTTCAGCTACCGAGATTTTATCAGAGAAAAAATTGACTTAATCTATCTTTACTGCTTTCACTCATTGGTTTATAATCTTTAAAAATTATTCTGTTAAATTTTCATGCAAACAGAGTCCCTTTTTTATTTTTGTTTTCAGAGTGAATGACCCATTTCTATATCTACAGTAGTATAGTCAAGTTCCTATTTTGCAATTGTTTGGCAGAGAGTACTTTCCTGTCTTTTCTTTTAATTTTTTAGTGCCTTGCCAGCTCAGTGCGGTCCAGAATGCACTCATTTACAAGTCAAAAATCCCTATACAGACCCTACAACACATCCTCATGCAACACAGAGACAAGGAAATGCACTTGCCTTAGTGGAACACTGGCTCATTCTTTACTTGCAAACACAGCTGCACCAGCTCTGGCTTGCTATGTTATCTTTTCAGGATTTTTTGCTAGGAGACAGCTGTTGGAAAAGCAGAGAAACATTTCACCCTCCCCAGAATGATAGATGTAAAAGATAGCATGATAGATAGATAAAGACTGGAAAAAACCTAGCTCAGTACTGGGTCTAAGTTGGCACAGGCCACAATTTCCCCAAACTTCCAGATGACCAACACTCTCTGTGCCTCAGAGATGCAATACAGTAAAAACTGAGGTATTGCCATTCACTTCGGGAAATGGAAGCAAGAATCTGTAATGGACACCACTCTACACATGAGTTTCTGCTGTTTCCTATGAACCCATACAAAGCTACCTGCCTGAAGGGCCGCTATGTTCTTTCCCAATGGATTTACACATAATGCAGCTTAACAGGGAAAAAGGTTTCCTTTCATATCTGACCAATTGTTCTCGTGATGGTGAAATAAATATGTTGGGGCATTAATAGAATCAAGCAAAATAATGTATCATTTTCTGAACTAGAGAGTATATTCTGTGCATGCTAACAGTGCTCCATTTCACTGCTGCCGAGGGGATTTCAACATTACATTTGCTATAGCAACCCCTGAAGATGCTCTTCCTGCCACTGAAAGTTAGTTCTGTGCGTAGAATAATAATTTATTAATAATGCCAAAACAGCACAGAGACTAACATCTTCAGTAAGAGCTAAGTACAAATTACAGTGCAAAACAGAAAAAGAGCTAGTTAGTTCAGGATTCCATCCAGCCAACACAATGTTGCACTGTCAACTAGCAAAGCTAAAAGCCATGTGTTTTCAAAATTATAACAATCCTTCCTCAATATGAACCACGCAACTATTAAAGAAAGTCCCTTTCTTTGTGACTGAACTCTTCCACAAAATATCTTTTCCAGTAGTTGTTCTCCAGCTTCACAATATCAACATTTCTCTGAAAAAAACCAAACCCATTACCCTCCCTACAGCCGCATAACAGGAATGCTGACTCCCAAGAGTAATTCACAGTCATGCAAATCCTCATTGACTGAGAAGGGTAACTCTATTGCACAGTCAACTTGCAAACTAAAAAATTCTGTGTTATCTCGTTGTTCTGGATCAATCTTTGTAGAAATGGTTCATTCATCTCTACCACTGTTCAAGTTTAGGACCAAAGATTATTAACAACGCTGCATTTTAAAGAGGGTCACTCAAATAACTCCAGGAAATGTTCTTGTCACAAGATTGGCTAAGGCAGGAAACCAGCCAGTTTCAAGCTATTTTGCAGAAGTCTTTCAACAAGCCTCAGTTCAAACCCAAGAAACATAGAATTTAACAAGTAACACTATGATACTGACAACTTCAATGTAAAAGAGCTGAGTTCTAGAAAGAATTTTCCATCTCCATCTGTCTGCATTCCTGGTCTTGTCCAAGGAGGAGCAGCTAAGTGCCTAAGTGTTCTGTGTTTCTACATGAAGCACAAGGCAAACCTGGCACACAATGTTTTATGCAATTCCAGTGGTAAGTGCACAGCCAGTCTAAATACTGCAAGGTTACTCTAATTAATCTAACGATTTTATGTATGCCTGATATGACAAGAATGATTGTAAGAGTTACGATAATGTGGCAGATCAGTGTTGCACTGCACACTAAAGAAGGAAAACACAGATTTTGTGATGAGACAGGAAGGAAGGAGAATGGAAGGACTGTCCTGTGACATTGTCAGATTGCCACTGGGAGCAAGGCTTGCTGGTCAAAGTTATTGGCAATATTGTCCCTTGTCACCCTGGTCACACTCTTAATCCGATGAAATGGGAACCAGATTAGGAAACCAACCTGTCTGAAAATTGTCTGGAAGAAAAATAATCTGAATGAGGCTGAGGATTTGTCAGCAAGCAGGAAAAAGAGGAAAATGCTTCATCTGCAACTACTGAGCAAAGGATGTTCCTATGGCTGCATCCTCAAAGAGATCCAGTGCAGGGAAGAGGCAGGAACTCATCTGAATGTCTCGGTATGACTGGACCACAGCTGCCAGGGAAATTAAAAATTCCATAATGAAATCATTTGCACATTTTTTCTTCTAAAGCAGCACATCAAAGTTTGTAAATTGAAGAAAAGGAAAAGACTGGTATGAATATCACAAGGCATAAACTTATCACACAGACACCTAGAGAATCAGATGTAGTTTTTAAAACATTAATGAATTTGCTCTTTCTTTGTCACCTCTCTTGTACCCACTTTTACCTCCTGTTCTCACATTTCAGACTCAACTCTGATATTCCTTTCAACACAACAGGAATGAAAGAGTGAAGGTGTGCCCCAGACAGCAGAGCCAGAAAAAACATATTGTGCTCAAGAGCATTAAAATGGATATTTCTGGGTGTCACATTTCTTGTTTTTATAGTCATTATCACTCATTTCTACTGTGATATCCTCTAAAGGAATTGCCTCTAATCAAGACCCACCGAATAGACATTTTAAAGTATTAGGAAGCCATAACACTTGAGGTATAAAACCTAACAAATCTAAACAGACAGAGGGCGCAGGGGAAAGGAAAGTATAAGGTATTATACTTCAGTGCCAGAAGCAGAAAACAGAAATCCAATTTCTGAAGTGCCAGTGCAATACTCTACTCACTATTGGGAAAACCACCAGCAGTTCACACAAGCACTGAGTGTTACTTGTGGTAACAGTTTAGATAGATAAGAGTTGGCATTTAAAGAGCAGCATTTATCTTGGTAGATAACAGTTTCTCACCTATCATATGAGATACTGGAACATAACAATATTGAAAGTATATGAAAAGTTGTGAGAAAGCAATATTGAGAAAATATAGATTTAATGGTAACCAACGTTTCCAGCCCTCTCCCTCCTGGGAACTGAAAATGTTTTAAATAAAAAAGACTAAATCATGCCCATTCACTATATGTTTTCATTATTTAGATATAAATTATTCTTTTGATTATTTTTATACCAATCCAATTGTACTATATCCTAGATTATTTTGCAGAAACTCGCAGGTTTTGTTACCATTCCCATTTTAGTATGTCTCTTCTTAGCAATTGCAATAGCCTTTTTTAAAGCTTTTAACAGATCTCCGAACGTGCACATTTTGGGTCAGTATCAGGTGTGCTTGCATAAGGTAAGTCATAATTGCTGCTGCCCCTGTAGCTTTTAGGAAGTTTAGGTCAGCAATGAGACTCTGACCTTTGGAAAGGGTCCAACTCAAAGACAGCTTATATGGGCACAAGAGCATCTGTGTTTGTCTTGTATTACTTTTAGAAACACTAAGTAAATATGTCCTAGAATAATATGACCTGTGGTAATATAGATCTTTTTTCTAACCATCAAGGACAAATATTTATGAGAACATTTTCTCAGTTCCATAGAAAGCAACAAATGTTCTTCAAGTGTTTACTTGCAGTCCTGGAAGACCTTTAATCAATAAGGAGCTGTGCTCCTACAATACCAGGTTTTTTCTGATGCAGAACCAGGCAATGGTGCCTTTGATATAAAATACCATGTTTGCCGTGCCTTTGTTATGCAGAGGAATACTGAGTCCAAGAGACCAAGGAGAGAGAAGAGGTTACTGTGTGCGTGACCTATAACAGAATACACACACAGCTCCTTGTCCAGGGCATAAAGGAAAAGCTCTCTTCCTTTGCCTGTGTTGTGGGGAAACGCAAGATGAGCTGGGAGGGAGACTACAAGAGATGTTTGAAATGATAAGGGTGATATGCCAGCATTCACTGGGATGGGAACAGGCTTGGTCATCCATGGTCTGGGAGCGAGTCTCCCACCTCAGAGGTGGTTACACTTCTGGAATGGTGAAAAGTGTGTTTTGTTCATGGAGAACATAGGCTCAGCAATTATCACCCTAATCTAACATACTAATACTTCATAAGCGAGAGAATGACAAAAGGAATGTTAGATTTATGCTTTTCCCTCTCTTTGCTCAATCATTACCTTTTTTACCAGAAAGCTACACAGAGAGCAACTTCAGCTTTTTAATGAGCAGGGACATTCTAAAGAATCCCACTGCTTCAAAAATGAACATGCAAACCAACATCTATTTATTTGAGAAAAAAAAAATTCCAAGGAAAACTGCTCCACTCTGAGTAAAGTTATAAAAGGATCCTCTATCATGCCTTCAGTTCTACTTTAACAATATTTCTATTTAAGTTATCCCTTTCAGAAGAAGAAGGACAAAAACATGCATAAACTAAACAGAAATTTGCAAGTTCCAAGTTTTGTAACTAAGCATCAGATAAGCAATTGTTAGGTAGGAATCTATTATAACTTCATTAATGAAGAGCCTTAACAGATCTCCTCTTCCACAGACACCAGCAGTAACAAATCTGTGTTATCCTTCTTTTTCTCATTCACTCTATCTCGTCCTTATTCCCAGTGCTGTCCCCATCTCCTGCTACATTTCAGCTTGACGTACCCCTTGTTTTATCAAGGGGTAGTAAGAACCTGCCTGAAGCAGTCTGCCAGACATCCACATTTCAAAACTATGGATCCGTAGAAAAAATAAGCATCAAAAATAACACATATGGAATTAGAAGCAGAGGCAGATCAAGAGGGCACCTGTGTAGATGAGAAGCAGACTCCCTCAGCTGTCAGGTATTTTGGCATCTTGGGATTTTCATGTACTGAGATATCTTTCACCACTCAGAAGTTACTTCAGAGCCCAACTCCTCTGCAAAGCAAAGACCTCAGACCACTTTGTGTGTTTCAAGTGCTTTTTGAGCTGCCATTGCTACTAATATATATCAAAACTTGACTTTAAAAGTTCTTGTAGCAGATGAGAAAGGAAATGAAAACAGCAAACTCAGGCACACAGATGCAGCTTGTCTGCAAAGACTAGTATAATTTTAAGAAAACAGAAGTTTTTCCTGTTCCCTTATTAAACTCAGAAATGTGGGTTTTGTCCAAAATATTGCCCTAGAACAGGGGAGAACATAATCTTTGCTTAAAATTATGAGTCTCTGACTCATCAACAAAGTAGGAATACAAAGTGGGATGTCAGATTTCCAGTTAGATCCACAACCAGATTTTGTCAAATAAGTGACAATTTATTAAAATACACAGGGACAGCTGCAAAGCTGATCTGCATGCAACCAGAGTAAGATGAGCCTCAGGATTCCTTTATCACACATTATCATATTTTCTTTATGCTGCTGGTTTAGAAAGGTCATTTGGGTGAAGGTTATCTAAATTCTGTTCCAAGAACACTGTTTCTAGAATACGAACATGTTTTTCTCCAAGCTGCTCTGAGACCTGAATGTGTATTTAACAAAACACAATTCAGAGGGGAGAATGCAAGAGCTGCTTGGAACTGAGTACAATTCAAGTCTGATATTTGGAAAATTCTGCCTGGTAATCACAATAGTGCCTTTGAAAATGTCAGGCCAATTCCTTACATTCAAGGAAAGCGACATGTTTCTTATGAAGGCACAAACACCAAGGCTGATCTTATTTCAGCCGCTTTCCAAAATGAAAGAATTTTCAATAGGTCTCTTCCAAGAGCTTCAAAGTACTTAATGCAAATGCTGTGCCAGGACAGCACTTAGAGCCCCAACAAGGCCAGCAGCATGAGGGCTTCAGGAATTTTTATCAATGCTGAGGTCAGAAGCCAAGTGCTCTAGAGAAAAGAAAACAATTATTTGTGCAACCTACAGTCTTGTTGCAGTGTATAGTACCGGGAGAGGGAAGGCTGAGGCTGCTGCTTATTCCAAGCACTGAACTGTTATAACAATAAAAAGCACTAAACATTGATGGACCAGGCCAGGTGAATGGTCTCCGTGATAGTCATACCTGTATATACATCCATATGCAATGTATCTAAATCAGTAAACCTGTACTGAGGTGAATTCATAAAATACAGAGTCACTACCAAAACAATGCACTATCTGCTTCACAGCAAATGATCCATACCAGAGGAAGAAAAAAAAAAAGATAAAATATTTTTTTAAAAAGAAAACTACCTCAGTTTCGTAGTGGAACAGATTTCTAAAGGTACCAAAAAGCTGGAGTGGAATAGGAACTTCAGAAACTCAAAATTAGTACTGGAAAAAAATAAACCATTATTTTAATATCCTCCTTCCTTGTGGATTATTGAGCTGTGGATCATAACTTTGAAACACCTGCATTGATACAGAGAAATCTAGATTAATTATTTTTTTGTGTTCCATAGAAACTATCAATGGTTCCAAACCCCTACAGCTATCTAGTTCTGTCCTACGACCTGCCTCATTCTGACCCGTGTAACCTCTTGTGCAAATGTTCCTTTGTCTGTAGACACATCATGTAAACATGTAACATTTATGTAATATAATCAGACAAGCTTTAAAGGGGAATACAATGAGAACAAGTGAAGTTCAGATTCTCTCTTTTGTGGAGTTTTCAATTACATCACAGTAGGTAACATTCTGGGAGGAAAATGGCAAGTTTCAAATTCTGAAGAACTGACAGTTGACTTAAGGCAATCCCAAAAATTTTAAGTCTCAAAGCTATGGAAATATTGTTAGAAAGTAACCTCTGAGTCCAGCCTCTCACTTCAAATAAGACTGTCTGGAAAACTTCCAAGAATGGGTATAACTCAACCTCTCTTGATAAACTGTCCAATTACTGCAGGCAATCACAAGGATATGAAACCAGAATTTCTCAAAGTTTCTCATCATCTCACAGAAATTTCATTTCAGAGAAATGATGCCCCAATCTTGTCAGTAGTTTGGATTCTCTGAAGCTGAACTGAGGTAAAAATCTAATTCTCTTGTTTCCCCAAATAAAAATGTTCACAGTTCCATGAATAAAATCTTCCATAACAGAGTGTTCACAAACCATCTGCAGTCTCATACTCAGGTGACCCCTCTGACCAACAATAGCAGCTGACATTCATGTTTGAGAAGGGTCTATTCCATTGTAGATATTTTCTTTTGAGAGAGAACCAGAATTAAATGAACTACATAGTCATTCAAACTGCAAGTGGGTTAGCAATTTGCACAAATATATGAAAACTCTTCACCCACTTGTGGTCTGTATCATCATCTCCATCTCCTATTTAAAATGAACAATGGTGTCTATTATCTTCATTAACCAAACTGTTTTGAATTAATATAAATCTCTACAGCCATAAGCAATTTTATCTGTGCCACAGTAGGACCTGCACTGAAACTGCAGTGACATTATTTTATTATTTTCTGACAAAAGTGATGCAGATTAAAATCTCTGCTAGCTGATACCTTGCTCTCAAATTCTCACAGTTGCATGTCTGAAAAATGAAGTCATAGCCCAGTCTAGGAACAAGAAACAATATAGTAGAGTTATTAGCTAAGATCAAAGACAAAATTAGGTGTTAATGAGTGCAAAACATATACCCCATACTTAGGGAAAGACAAGGCCTCTAGGAAGTGAAGGACATGATATCAGAGAGCACATGTAGCTAATAATTTGGAAGAATTTGTAATTATGAAAGAAGAAAAGATTAGAGCAATGAAAAGATCTCAGAGAGAGACCTGAGAGCCTCTGAGTTGTATGTTTTCAAATAGGAAATGCCTACTGTTATGAAACAGCAAATTTACTGGCCAGATTTGTCACTGTTATTCCACCTCTTCGCTGATGTAAATTTCAGTAAGACCAGAACAGTAGCTGGGAGAATTTTATACCCTCAATTTTCTTCTTTCTGCTGAATGACTGCAAAACACACTGTTCCCAGCTACTAAATTATTTAGTATATCATCTGCAAACACCTGGAAAGAATATTTCTTGCTTCATTTCAATCACTTGCATTTTATCCCCTAATTTACTAACAGAGGAAGTAATAAAAACTGTCATTCCAAATGACTCCTACAGATCGTTTGAAATTACTTCAGTAATGTGTTACCTCAGAGCTATTTTTTAAATAATCCTTTCTCTCCATCCTGTTCCTTATCGGATGTGACAAAAAACTGTGAAACTGGAAGTGTGCTTAAAGGTAGCACTTCCTAAATAGTTAATTAAATTTTGTTATGGTTAATGGAGGGAAACTCCAGGGAACCATAATGGCCAATATAGCTGTGGTATGTCTTTCTGAACTGGAATATATACACTAAAGGAGAAAATTATAGTAATAATCTTCTATTTAACAGGGAAATTGTCCCTAGGGCACAGCAGTCCCTAAAAGGGGAAAAAGATGCCAGAGAACCCTCAGTAAAATGTGAGTGCTGAGCTGAGACCCTTGAGCCTGTACTCTCCAAGCTTAAAAGTCTAAACCAGACACAGCTCAACGAACATGAAAGAGACAGGTTGCTCATGGAATGGGCTAAAGAGACACATCCCAGATCTCAGGCTGTATGTTCTGGAGTTAAAATGCATTTTAGAACGGGCTACACTGTTCAGAAGTCCTGAGGCAACTGATGGCCATGTGTCTTGATGAGCACAGCCCTGAGTTTTGGGCAGAGGTCTTCCCTCTGCCTGTGAGTGCTTTCTGCCTGGGGCCACATCCCCACAGCTCTGACAGCCAATGGGACAACGTGAGAATCCCTAAATTCACTTTGGACACACTCAGCTGCGTTTCTGAAAGACCCAAAGGCTGGTGCTGCTGCAGATGGTTCTCCTGGAGGGGACAGGGAGCACTTTGCCCTGTTCCCTCCACTGGCAGAGCGGTGGGATTGGTGAGCCAAGTGCCAGCCATTGGCAAGGGAGGCTCCTGTGCTTCAGCCAAAATCTACAAGGGATGTGTACTCACAACATGCAGTGTCTCTGAAACCTGCAACAGCCACATCTGACAACAGCTGCACGTTTTCAAAAGTGTCTTTAATCAGCAAGCCTCTGCACAACCGGCTATACTAAAGAACCATACACATTCTGGTCATAGGTCAGCTGCTGCTTTGCATAGTGGGAAGAGGGAAATCTCATTCTGCTCACTGGAAAGTTCAGAGGGTGACCATTTGCAAAGGATAGCAGCAACTAGAGGGTCTGTATATTGGTTAGCAACACAACTCTGCATGTCTGTACGCCCCTCTGTGTCACTGCCACCCGCCAAAACACAGCATCTCACACGTGGCCATCTGCGCTTCAGAGAGAGGAGAGGGCACCCAGCCAAGAGCTCATCCACACTAGCAGGGACAGAAACACTGGCTGCCGAGATGCCTTGTCCCCTTCCTCAGTCACATTTGCAGCACAAGGCCTGTACTGTAGTTTCTTACTTACCAGCTTTCAGCTCCTTTCTGAGACGGTGAAAGGAACATCTCTGTGACAAGCATTGAGCTTCAGCCCAGACAGGAAGATAAAAAGACATTTCTGTCAAAACAATGGCCTGGTTTGTCAAACCTGCCAGCCTGATGCAACATTCCAAAAATCTGTATAATCTGACCCACATACAGAAACATCCTAAATTCAGAGTTATCCACCACCGATAAAAAACAAAGCTAGTGGGAAATAGGGAGGCAAAGTGATGATGCTTGAATTACTGGAAACTTGGATATCTGCTTAAAAGAAAGTAGTTTTGAAAATGTTGCCTTCTATTGATATAGTAACAAAGAGTGCTCTGAATTCTTCTGCCTCTCAACAAATAGCTTGCAGCCACCGGCTGATTTTGCAGCCTGTCTGTTCTCAACCTGTTGCAGTAACACAGATCTTGGGCAGAAGGGCATGGCATTGCTCATCCAAGCTCACAATGGAAGCTTGTACTGAGGCAGAGGACAAGCTCTCATCCTCACACAGCCTACAGCAGGTTTTGGACCAAATCTACATCTCATCACCCAGTCCTCTCTTGCTTTTCCCTTATTCCCTTGCCATACACTGTCAATGCTGTATCTTGAGACAGCTGTGGCCCAGGTCTGATCCCATGGTGGATCAATTTCATTCATTAAAAGAGCAGAAATTTACCTTGGAAAAAAGCAAAACGCCTAGTTTGGTAAGAGGGACAAACTGGCTCCCCATGCAAACAGATGAGTGCCAGAGCTAAGGAAGGAGAAAGGGATCTCACTCTTCCATTTCAGTGAGCTGTGACGAGCTCAGCTGCCTCCAGGGTCCACATTGTGAGCCTCACTGCTGGCACTGCAAGAGCAAATAGCCCATCTTGCCTCTGAAGATATCAGTGCTGACAAGGAGGACATGAGAGGGATTAGGAAAAACAATATTTGTAGGGAAGTAATTTGCCTGTTATCACACAACCATTCGATGATAGAGCTGTTTACCAAGAGCCCTCACACAGGGGTGTTTGAGCAAAGCTATTGCCTTTACCATCAAATTTATTTTAATTTTTTTTGAGAATATTATTTTTTTTTCTGTACTCAGTCATCTTTCCTCTTTAAAGCAGCTTCTTCTTGATCAGCCGGAGTATGGTCAAAACATGTTGACTACATCATAAATCACACATCCCAACCTGCCAGAGGCTGAATGTGAGAAAACACAAGCAATGAAAAGTCCAAATAAAACACTGAAAAATAAGAGCCATAGGGAAACAGAAAGGCATTTCTTTTGGTGTGAAAATCCAGCTACCATGTTTTTAAATTCACAGTGGAAATAGTTTTCGGCAATCAAAGTGACGGAGATTGGATCTGCGTGGAATGGAAGTAAATCAGCCCCACAGAAATGAATCTGATATTCTTCAAGTGTAGAAAATTTGAAAGGTGTACCAGAAACCCCCACGTAAGTTGATCTCAGTGAATATTTGCAACTATTTCTCATGTGAAAAAGCTCCAGAGAATACAATGCAGGTGTTTTCCAATAGCTAAACTTTTCAAACTATTTAATAATTATTTTCTAACTATAAGAAAATGAATTAAGCATATTCCTGGCCCACCTAAGAGAAAAATCTTATAAGGCTCAAATTTTATAAATCTGTGGCACTGCTGAAAAGAATTATTTTGCCCTTGGGCTATTAATGAATGGCTGGGTTTACCCGCATTTGGAAGAGTATTAGACATTTATACGGCTAATGAGAGCATTCATGGTTACATAAGAGGGGATAAATAAAATTAAGGCTATAAGCCTTCATCCTTCAGGGCTAAGGAAAAAAATTCTTTGGTGGTAAACTATTCTGTGAAGACCTGAGGTAAAATCTTGGCCTTGTTAAAGTTAGAATTCTTCCAAAATAGCTGTGGTTTTACCTCAACCTTGCTTAATTATGCAGCTTTCCCTGACTTCATTAGATTATTCATCATCTGCAGAAGTGCTTATTCTTTCTCACAGCACCTGAAAACAACCAGCATAGCTACAGATAAGCAGCTAGTATGATTTTATGTATAAACTGTAATGACAATTTCTGTATTCCTTTCATGTCTATTTTAGAGAACCAAAATTAAATATTAGATTTGAATAGGAATACACAGGCTCCTATTTTGACTGGCCCTAGGACTATTAAAGTCCTTGATATGAGGCAAGAGCACAGTACAATACATCCCCATCACACTGCAGCATCCTGCACCCAGAGAGCAGCACTGAGTGTTGAGTTATTCGTGGGGAAACTCTGCTCCAGTCCCAGCCTGAATTCCTTTGCTTTACCATCAGAGCAGGATCCCTGAAATGCCCCAGCATTGCCTGACATGTGTCATTTGCCCTGACTGGCATCTCACAAGTAGGTTTTTGCTTGCCGGATCCTACAAGTATGTTCTCTTAACTCCCACTCCCTTTGCCACCTGTCAGCTGTTTCACAGGGTGCAGTCAAGTACCAAAGCCCACTACCTCCTCCTCTGTTTTCCTCTGGTTTTCTGCCTTCTTGGCCCTCTCACAGATGCACACATCTCCCTGCTGTCTCTCCCCCAGAAATTCTGCCTTCAGCCAGTTCTTTTACTCCCTCTACCGATGTGGCAGACACGCAATAAAACAACATTTCCAAAGGGTGGATCTCTCATAAAAGCCTCTGCTTGACCTGGCAGCTCTGCAGGATAGACCCAGGCAGGTCTTTGGCAACTGTAAGGCAGAGCCAGATGCTGGAGCTTTCCTGCTTGTCTTGGTACCGTAGCCAGCAGCCTACAAAATCCACCGTGATTATTTGCTGCATTGTGACAGGACTGGGGACTTCTCTTGATGTTTGTCACCATGAGCCAGGACCACATTGCTCCTTTCATGCCATGACGAAGCATGACTCTAAAGGGCATTTAAATGCTGGACAGTAATGCTCTCCCAGTGCTGCTGGTGACAGCATCCCCTCATGTAGCCCATCCACCATTTGATGCCTCGAGTATGGGGTATTCTCCCTAGTAAAACACTAAGATGATTGAATACTAGAGAACTAAAGTGATGTATTGAATTAAAGCCATTTCCTTCTCCCCCAATGTGCTTAAAGGCCTCAGTTCTTTCTGTAGGGGTAGAGAAAGAAATCCAGTTGACAGATAAGACATTTAACATGGAGCAAAGGGTGAGACAGAAAAAAAATTGTGCACCTACTGCTTGACTTCTACATAAGAAAAGTTAGGAAACTTTCCAACATAGTGAAAGACTTATAAACCCTGTATAACAGGAATCCTGAGACTGGTCAGTTTTTTACTGACTAACTTCTTCCAAGAATCTTGCAGCACAAGTTGTTAAGGGGTAATTCTCAAAAGCTATTCAAGAAATAGGTGCTCATTACGCTTGATTTTCAAAGGAATTTCAGTGTAAAATCCCCTCCAGCTCTTGAAAACCTGGCCTCAGCATTAGTGAATCTTATCTTCTGATCTCTAAAATTGAGCCTCTTCTCCAACTCTCTAAAGACTTTCTGTGTCTGTGGATGAGGGTCATACAGTGCTTCTTTTAGTATCCAAGCCTTACCACTAACACAGGAAAAACCCTAAAACAAACAAGTTACATCAACTTAATTTTTGCAGAAAGTTGAAGCAACACACTAATTTCCTTTCAGGATGTTCAGCTTGAGACTCAGACCTTTTATTAAACTAACCACCCTTTGTATCTCCTCATGCCTCTGTCCCAGGTACATTTAAGCTCTCCTGCATCTATATTGCTGAATATTCCTCACACATAGACAATTATAGAGATTCATGTATCCATTGACTGTGACTGGCTTTAGAGGTGATATCAGAGAGCTGGTAGCTCCTGCCTTTGGGCTGGATAAGGTCAGGGTGAAGCAACATTCCAGCCAGTTGAAGAGATACCACCACAGCTGGCCAAGACAGAGCCAACAGCAAAACCACACCAAGATTTACAGACAAAATGCAATTCTTTGAGAAGGGGAAGATAACGGCTCTGACTAACTCACAAATGAGTTCACAGTCCTCTCATTTCCAGTAGTATGAAGAAGTTTCTGTTCCTTCAACTATATTGTACAGGTACTAGAAAAAAGCCCAACAAAAAATCCCCAATGAATCAGCACAAGAAACTTTCCCAAAGTAAGGCAGCATTGGCACTGTGGGAAGCCAACTTTGCTTGTGAAATTCTTGTAGTCAGGGAAGTTTAAAGACCTTTATCACTATTCTTCATGCCTTAGGATGGATATGAGGTTACAGAGTTAAACCAGAATTCAGGTTTGAATTTCCAGTTTTTCATACTCAGGGGTGTTAGACCTTTGCCCATTCATGGCAGCAAACAGGGCTCTCAGTCAAATCTCATCCACACTGTCACACAGATTTTACAGAAATGGATATCAAACATTACAAAATAATCTTGCTGTAACAGCTGGGTATCGAAGTCCCAAGAGGGTGTGGTGAGTCACAGCCCTACTCTTTCTTCTTGGATGGCCCTAATTTATCTCAAGTCTCTCAGTTGCTTAAAAGGACCTCCCTTGGATGGAATTAAAGAGACTTCTTTTTCACCTCAGACAGGAAAACATTTCAGTTCTTCACCTTGTTCTCTACACAGTGCACAAATTTCTAGTATGGCAGTGACCTAGCACTAGCCTGTGCCTTCTCTTTAAATTAGTTTTGACAAAAAGAAAGAAAATACTAACAACTGCACATATAATTTTACTCTCTTGTCAGAAACTATAGTGTCTTCTTTGACAAGTCTGAAATTCCTGTACTTTTATCTCCACTCACTTCATCTTCCTCTGACATCTAGGGCAAGGAAAGAAACCAAACAGGCAAAAACAAAAGAAACTGATGTTCCTCCTCCTTCCACCTTTGTTTTTTTTAATCATTAATAGCAGTATGATTGACTCCTGCAGGTAGGTAGAAAACTATGTGTGACTTGGAATAATCTCCATAAACTTTAGCTGTTCTAATGTTAACTGCACCAAGAGTCAAATATGAAGTTGATCCATCTCTTGCTTTCCCTCTAATTGCTTCAGAACATTTTTGTCACTTCTTCTTGTTTTCCCCATCTTATCAATTATCCCATGAAAAACACTTTTCATGGGCACTTGCAACAGACAGGAAGGAGTTTCACATTGTCTCAACTCATTCTGTGCCACCGTGGAGCACCAGCCCCATCTGGGGACAGCAGAGCAATGTGCTGTGTCCCGTAATCCCAAAACAACCTCACTGATGATTTGTCTCTCTGATCAAACCAGCCCTACACAAGCAGGATGGCACCTGCACAGGCCACTTGCCTGACAAAACTCTTCAGGTGATGCCACTTGCTGGATGCATTTTGCTGTTACTGTGTGCTGGGCAGAACAGAAGAGTTATCACAAGTAAGCAAATATCACAAACAGTGAAGATCTCTCTTTGATGTTGCTGTATTTGTTTTGCAGATGAAGAGTCCAAAATTAGGTTAAACCAGAATCCCTGCAATCAAAGCTATCTCTTTTTTCATACTCTCCACGCACCTTCTTCAGAAAAATATAAAATTTAGATCCTGTGTGAAACCAGGAATTAACCAGCTCTGAAATGAAGAGAATTAGAGATGGAAAATCTGGAGGATATTATCTAAAATCTATTCGTCCAATGGCTTAACATTGGCGTTTTTTTAAATACTTGTTAAGATACTGAAAAAGTGCAGGAAATATTTGGTTGTCTAGAAAGATACCATCATATAAAGACATATAATAATACATCATTACAGCAAAAGTCCTTTGGAGACAAATAACATATTAAAAACGTTCAATAATATCCAGTACAAGACAAAGTAAGGCTGAAAACTTTTCCTTCACCAAAGACTTCTGCAGGTGAAAAAAAGAATCCAAATACTGGTCAAAGAAAATGTATCACTTCACCAAGTAGGAAAATTTCTTTTCGATTGCTAGAGACTTTTTCGCTAAACACTGTCAGATGAACCAGATCAGCAATCAATTAATTTTTACTTAATTAAAGTCTTGAGCAAATTCATTAAGTGATCTGTTATATAATTTTCAGACTGTTCAGACAGCTCAAATAGGCTTTATTAGCATCCTATGAATAAGGATTTTTAATTTATTTAAAAATCTAAAGAAATACAAGATCGAGTCTTATGAAAGTCATGTTGTCTATCTTCCCTAGAAACTACAGGGTACAACATTCTTGGTTATATTTGTTTTTAAATTTTGCTTCCCAAGGGGCTGTTTAAGACACCTAGATGTGTCTAGATTAACATTCTTATATTAACTATAGATACCTTCCTTTTGTTTTCTTAAGCTTGGAAATACTCTAATCTAAATTTATTGACTTACATTTTTGAGGAATTTTAGTTGGAAGCTGGGCATAACTGGTTAATGCAAACATGTCTTCCTTTGGGTCTAGCACAGGATTTCAATAAGGATGGACACTTCCTTTCCTCCTGAAATGGAACACCTTTTCTTGCTGTTAGTAAAGTGATCTTCTGCAGACAGCCACATCCTAAACCAGCCAAGCACATGTCTGAACTTCCAGATTCTGATCTGAATGGGATGTGGCATGTGCTCATACCCAAGTGCAAAACTGAATGTCTTTGGTGATTATAAACTTTACATTAAGCACACTGGCAGAAACATCTGCCTGAACTGAAGTATTTACAGTTTCCCACACATCTGAACTTCTGCCACTTTTATCCCCGAGGACCCTCTGAAATAGAGATCTTCATTAGCACGTACACCACATGCAGCTTCTCCTCAACAGTTGCTTACAAATTAGATGTAGCAGGAACTGTCTCTGACCTTCAGTTAATTATTTGATGCCACCAGTGAATTTCAAGGACTCCAGGGGTTATCTTTTAAAAAATACCTGTTGAATATCTGAGGAGCAGCAAATGACACCAGGTCATCTGTTTAATTAGATAGTATCAGCATCCTGTTCTGAGGACTGAAAAGCAATCCTGCACTCAGCCCCACTGGTCAGAACATAGCAATGAGTGATTCACAGGGAAAGGGAGTAAATTATCATTTTTCAGAAAGTTCCGTGACACAAACTTTAACAGATAATTAAGGGTTTAATTCACAGGAACCCTGGACTAAATCCTGTTGACTTTCCCTCTGAATCAACATAGCAGAGAGAGTTCAGTGAGGTGAGAACTTTTCTGAACAGAATAACTGTAGAAATAATTGTATTTATGGGCACACCTCACCTGGGTTCCTGCTTCTGAACGTGATTTGCCTTGTTTTATCCATCCTAATGCAAACTGACAGAGTAGTACTCATCTGAACACAAATTTTCTAAGTCCTCCTTGATGAAAAACAACCTTAGAGCACATACAGGTGTTTCAGCCTTGTTATACACCTTGAGGGAACTCAGATAATTAAAACCTTTATGGTAATATTAGCCGTAGGAACAAAAGTACATTCGTTTACTCCATTGACTTTTATTTGACTGCCCATATATTTTTAATTTGTCTTTTAAAAACTATTATAAATTTATCATTTGCTCTTATTCATTCCCTATAATACAGGAATATGAAGAGGTAAAACCCCAAAACCCTAACAAAAACCAGTTACACAATGTCACAGTCAGCCCAAGGAAGTCCCAAAGAATTAACTGTGTTCCACAAAATGCAATTGGAGAGGTGAACCCCTTGGTGCTTGGCAAAGAAACACAAGCCCCAAAAGACATGTAGCATCCCCACTTCACTGAGGTGCCTACGTATTCCCTTCAAGATGGATATGTGGTACATTTGTGGGGAAGTGAGACTGGCCAGGATGATGGAAACAAAAGTTCAGAAAGAAATATAGTCCTGTCATGTACAGACATGCTGCACAAAAGTACAACCATAGAGGTCTCTCATCTAACTCTCTATCAAAAAAAACCCTGTAACTTACAGCACTAAGGAGAATCCGTGATGCCAAATTATTCTCTGCAAGATGTGGGACTTCAGGTGATGCCTCTTAGGGGATGCCAAACTCACACCAGTATATTTGTCAAGGTAGGCATGTGCAAACAGATCCATCTCCCAACCTCTCAAGCACTGTCTCCTGCTATTTGTTACTGTGCTGTCAGCAGTTTGTCATCCTGCAAAGCCTCAGCACCTCATTCCCACCAACACTAGAACTCTAAGTGAGAGCAGTCCTGGACTCGAAGTTTTGAAACAAACAACTAGAATAACTCTTTTGGCAATGACTAGAGAATTGTATCAGGGGAAAAGTAAAAAAACTTTTCAGGACAACTTTTCCAATTTTCTGTTGAGCAAAGGTTCCTCAGCCACATGTGACTGCTTCTTACAGTAACTTTAAAATAGCTTTATTTTGACTTAAATCTTGCTTTGCCTTGTGCCTGAACTTATTCAACACCAGCATCAAGAGATAGAAAAATGGTACCAAGGGTTTATAATGCTCAGAAACCTATCGGGAAAACATGAGTTGCATCTAGATTTTAAAAATAACACTGAAGACACTGTTTTCACAACTGCAGTCTAGCAGAAAGAGCAGGAAATCTCTCCAGACTCCATAGGGTGTGGACCAGCCCTCCACGACAGACACTGCCTTGATGATCAAATCCACCAACCTCAAAATCTGCTCTGCTGTGCTCCAAGAGGCAAATACAAACCAATCTTTTACACATTCAGCCTTACCTCTGAGACACCATATAGAACAGAAGGTATATTCAATTACTCACATTAAGCACCACATGACAGAAGATTAATGAATAGAAAGGAAAAAAACGAAGGGAAGGCATCTGGGAGGGGGAAAACACTGACACTGAGACTATCAAAACTGAATGATAGATTTTATTGTTTAATATCTAAAATAAATCCTTGTGGTAGTTTCAGAAACCTCAAATCACTTTCAAGCTCTGACACAAAGTGCAGGGAAATCAATAGGAAGACATTTAGTGCTTAAGAAAGTTAACAGATCAGAGCACGCAGAAGATACAAAAATTTGATTTTGCCTGAGGCTGTGCAAATTTTTTACTTCACTTTTGCTCCCTAATGGTAATATAAACATTGATACACAAGGAACTAATGCACTTAGTTTTACAGATTATTACTGACATTTTCTACAGCGATGCCTGCAGTTCCAGATATAATTATTTATAAGATATCTTAATTATTGTAATTATTTTTTCTCCTCAGCAGTTATAGTTACTTTTCATTGTCATAATTTATTTTCTGGATTGATCAGCTACAAGGAATATAAAAACAGCCTTATACAGTAAAGAAGCTATAACTACTTCAAGCAAATAGAAAGAACAAGACCCTTCCAAAACTTACTGATTGACAACAAGATTTCTTGTATCAGCTGACATTTCACCACTGGAAATAACAGGGAAGAAAAGAGAGTTAGTGGAAATCCATATGACTGAAGTCTGTTTTCATGATGCACTTTTCAGCAGCTTAGATGCACAGTAGGTATTTTCATTTGGCATTGAATCCTGATTATACAGACCTGTCCTTCTGCCAGCCCATCAGCCCAGACTCAGCTTCCCAAGTACTTTCAGTTCTTATGATGCTGCTTTCCCTGCCCCTCTCCCCACTTTTTTCTTTGTGACAAAGTTACTGTTCTTTGGGGAAATGTCATCCAGGTCTAGCTGTGAGAAGCTGAATCATTTTTCCATAAATACCATTAAAAAAATCAAAACAACCCAAATAATAAAATTTCTTTGCAAATACAACTCCATTAGCCCAGGATCAACAAACACACAAACTTGGCCTACCTGCATTGGGTGTGAACACCTTTGGATTGTCTGCAAACTTTCAGATCTTGGTGTCATGTTATGTTTCAGCCCCAATTTTTTGGTTAATTGAAAATCTTTTCGTTTGTAGTTAACAAACCCCAGGTTTTGTACACGTCCTTCAGAAAATCTCCCATTTTCTCTGGATTCCTGGGCATAAAGGGAAGCCACATTGGATGACTCTGGAGTTTGGCATAGCATCTGCTCTATTCTCTTTCCACTTGCAAAATTACTTGCTTTACTCTTAAAATCTTTCTGTACAAAATAGAGAAATTTTGGGGTTTTAGGAAAATCTTTTCAAGTTGTTCTTTCCTCTGCACTTAATGTCAGGTTGAAAACAAATCTCTTGGTTTCTTGACACCTCTCTGCACCACTATTCCTTAGATTTTAATTAGTCATCCTCTGTTAGCTTCTTGCAAGGTATCTGCTCCCACATCACTACTTGAAACACCATCCTTCCTAGAAATCCCTTTACTTATGTGAGAGTTGTGCAACTGCCAGAAAAGCAGATATTTGGATCAAAAGGGTCAAAGAGAACCTCCCATACACTACCAAAAACACACAATAAAGAGGTCTTTAGAGTAAAAGTACAAACATTATGAGGGTTCATGATGCAAGGCTCAAAAGCTGTTGCAGGTAAAGGAAGGGTGTCAGCAACATAATGATGTGATTTTCATTCTACAGCAGTAGAACTCTTGAGGATCTATTAAGGAGTGTTGTACTCAGAGCTCAAAATAATAGACTCTTGGTGACAAGTGCTCTCTCCCGTCTGCTGGCACCTTCAGATCTTACCATGGTTTAGGAAATAGAGTGAGAAACACAACTTGGAACAGTTCAGGCTGCATGGATTCAACTCTTGCTTTTACAGCCCTTGAGCAGGACACCAGTTAGTTGAGAACAGCTTAGGTTGAAAACCTGTTTCGAATGCTCAAGACTTGTGTTCTGCAAACAATTTATTCACTGACTACCTTTCCTGATCTGCCCGAGGAAAATCACTCCATTCCAAATGAAGAAAAACGAGGCAGGTTATCCACATAGGATGGAATAGGATAGGAAAGACAAAACTCAGAGGCAAATGCAGTTACTGCCCTGCTAGAAGGGTTGGATAAATTGAGCTTTGGAAGAAATACTTTTATGAACATGCTAAACACGGTGGACAGGTACAGGGGGACATACAAAGCTGGAGAAAGGCCAGGAGGGATTAATCAGAAAAGCACTGTGCAGCCAAGTGGCACAGAAAATCCCTCAGTAAGATAAACAGACACAGAAAGTAAAATTAAATTTTAAAAACTGTGCTCATGCAGTTATACTTTCCAGCATGATCTAACAGGAGATCTTCAGATAGATTTTCAGGGTGTTAGTGGGTCTACAGCTGGAATTTTCTGACACTTGCCTCAGAAAGTCCCAGCAAGAGCCAGTATGAACCCTTAGATGTCTTAAATACTTATACGTCCTGTAGACCTTGACAGGAAAGATATCTGAGTGTGTGTTAATTAATCCTTATTCCTTTTCCCATTGGGACTAGGATTTCAGATAAATAAGAAATTTAGCTAATTTTTAGCTGAAACCAATATTATCCAATGTAATCCTTTAAGATACAAAATACAACCCTAAAACAGAGTGAGGTTCTAAGCCATATCAATTTTTAATAATTTCCCAATATTTCTCACATTTTGTTGATAAAGAGAGAAAAATGTCCCAATGTTTTAAATATTTGACTGACATTTGGGAACTCAGAATTCAAACTTCAGGGATATGTTTTAGTTTAAATAAAGAGATTTTCCTAAGCTTCAGTTCCTCTGATTGTCAATCTGAGTTCAAGTCAAATAGAATTTTTCTTTTTTCTTTCAAAATAGCTGTAAGTTAAAAGTAGTATTTTATGTCAGCTCACTTTGCTCATTTCAGACTTTTGTTCATAAAGGGTACAGTTACAGAGAAGTGAGGAAGAAAAAATAATTTTGAAACCAAACTCCAAAATTTGAATTTCAATACATCATGAAGCAAAACATATCAGCACTACCAAAAGAAGGAATTTTTAAACACAAGAGGAAATGTTTTAATATTTACAGAATGATCACCATTTATTTATATACTGTCTTAAACTGTTCTTAAGCTGAGCCATCTGACTCAGCTTCCCAAGTACCTTCTGTTCTTATGACGCTGCTTTCCCTGCCCCTCTCCCCACTTTTTTCTTTGTGACAAAGTTACTGTTCTTTGGGGAAATGTCATCCAGGTCTAGCTGTGAGAAGCTGAATCATTTTTCCATAAATACCATTAAAAAAATCAAAACAACCCAAATAATAAAATTTCTTTGCAAATAAAACTCAATTTTTCCTGTCTCTTTTGTGTGGGTTGCAATTTCTCTTGCTGTTCATCAGCTTTGGGGTCTAAATGTCATGCCTAGTGGCTAAATTGTATTCTATGCTTATTCTCCTTTTACGTATTTGCATTGTGTTCTGGGTTTTTTTGAGTCTGGAGTGATGCATAAATCCACATATCTTTAGAAATATCGTAGAGGGTGGTGCAAGAGAAAAAGTGTGGCAAGGTATACTCTGGACGAAAAATTCTGCTTAATCCACAAGTACTGAAAATAAAACACAAAACAGGAGCAGTTTAACCAGACACAGCTAAAAGTGCAAACCCAGGTACTGAAAGGAAGAGCAGTCCTGTACCTGTTTTTACAGGTGACTGTTTCAACTTCCCCCTCCACTCTGATTCTAAGGCAACTGGGCAAAAACAGGAGCTCTGGATGGACCTTGACACCTATCCACAATTGTTTTCCTTCCAGAAAAAAGGAGACAAAACAGGATGGGAGTGAAAAAATTGCCATTACAAGTGGTTCACGGGGCAGACAGCCACCAACCGTTAGAACCTTCGCTTCTCTCAGAAGAACACTGAACCCATGAGCTTCCTTCTCCACTGGAGCCAGAGGCAGGGCACTGCTACACTCACAGGGATAGACTTTCTGTAGAACTCCCACAGCAGCTGCCAGAGATAGCTGAGGGAGCAGCTTTGTTTCAATCCCATCACTTCCTGACATAATTGGTCCTTTCCACAAAATGAGGTGCAATCAGCAGGAGTCTAAAACCTGACAGTCACACCTGTTGAAATGGCCTATTGTACATGTAACCTTGTCAGAAACATGGCTGAGAACCACTGAGAACCATGAATAACCACTCAGCCTTTTTTTTCTGACACAAAGGGAAATATTTATATCACAACTGACTGGATTAGGGATCTTTTTCTTTATGAGCATTCAAATCTTCAGTTCACCTACATTGCTTCTTAATACCAGCCACTCAGGGCATTGGGTAATCGATGAGGAAAGAGCCAGGACTATAAGCAAGAAGATAATTTTGACCTTCTCAGACCTTCTGAGCTGGAACTTAAACATTGAGACCTCTGGAAGTTATACAAAATACTGGAATTTGGTGATCGGGACTGCTTATTAGTGGGCTTCACCACTTCCTGCATTCAGGAAATGCTGAGATGAACTCAGATTGTCAAAGCTTGATTCAAGAAGAAAATCTTGATTAACTAAAAAAACCTTACAAAATTTTAACCCTGCACTGGTTCATGCAATCTGTCACATGGTTAGTCACTGACCTTTTGAGCCCTAGACACACTGGAGATACTTGTCTCCCTCATGCAAGACAGGGAGAGGACAGACAGAGTTCCAGAAACAGACTTTGTTTGGTACTTTTTTGAAGTACTTCTTGTTTCACTTGTCTCCCTCAAAAATCTTCTAGCTCCCTTTCTGACCTAGGAGAGATCAAGAAAGATGTAAAGTTTTTACAGAAGGAAGTTCCAAACAAGAACTCTACATCCACAGTCAGATTGGATGATTTCAGAGGTCTCTTCCAACCTTTACGGTTCTATGATTCTATGACCCAAAAGATGGCACAAACCTCTTGAAGTCGAAGGGTTTCTGTCAATCAACTAAATCAAATATATCAGGCAATGCCTACTGCCAGGTAGCAGAATCACAGACTAAACCCAAACAGCTCTGATTTCTCACTGCTCAAGCCCTAAAAGCACATTTTTGAAAACCGATCTGTCTTGCCCTGGAACTCATAATTGTACATACCTGCTGTGAAAGCTGATTAAGCAGAGCTTTTAGGAAACAGAATCCAGGAGCACAGCTCTCCACTGATGGAAAATTGAAATGATGAAGCATTACCCCTGCAGAAATAAATATCACAGCCAGCAAACCTGGATGAAGGCTAAAACAAAAATTGACAGAGAGATTATTTCAGAAATTACAGAAAGGACAGGAGTCAGTAATGACATGAAGAGTCTAGAGGACTGAGGGGACTTTTCTCTGAACCTTGCTTGTTTTCTATAATGATATTTTCCTTTAATGTACAGCAGAGCTTTCATACTGACAATTACTAATATCTCTGGAAGAACCTTGGTATCTGGCACTCCTTAAGGATTCTGTGGCCTTTTCTATTAGCATACCACATTTAAAGAGAGATACAGTATTCACTATATTATCCTTTGAGCTGTAAGAAGCTCTCACTAGTGTAGAACCAAATGTTGAGTTCCCTGTGTCAGGGACTTGATTAAAATAATGAACAGAGACAATCTCTAAAAATAGTTGTCATATAGCAAACCCTTTTCTGCTTGAACAAACCCGTGTGTTTTATGGAAGGAATGAGTGCCTCACCAAACAAGAAGTCATGTCTTCCTTTCAGGGCAAGTCCAAAAACAGGAAGAGAGAAGTATCAGAAAACATGAGATTTTTTTCTGTTTTGAAGAAGCAAGGAACATGAAAGCTATGCTATGTGATTTTACCCAGCCACTACGGCCAAACCACACCTAGTTACCTCTTGTTCAGGTGAACCACTTCTTTGAAAATCTACTAGAATAGTTCATAAGCTTGCACGCACATTGCTTCAGAATGGCATTTTTTGTTTTCTTTCCTTAATCTTTTCAGGAGAACAAGAGACATCAAGTTCAAAAGAAAAGTAAGTTCCACATCACAAGGAAGGTTTAAACCAGCATCCTCTTGATTAAGAGCAGAGAATACTGGCTTTGGCACAGCAGAGAAACACCTCTTCCTCCTTCTCCTGGTCTTTCACAGCGGAAGGATTGTGTGTGTGCACACATACATGTAGGACTACATAAAACCGTAAGGAGTTGAATGAAAAAGAAAAAAACAACATGTCATCCTATGTTAGGAAGGAAATGAGCCTAACTTTAAGTTCCTTACTGCAGTTTTTTCTTTCTCCTCAGACTAAGAAAAACAAATTTCCATTGCTACTTGAAAGGAATACATCATCTGTCTACATTCAATCTGTTAGAAATGTTTTCTGCAGCAACAGAATATTTGCATAACACTGTTCTCCTTGTCAGGTTCACAATAGCTGTGGGACTTATTAGGCTGGCTTTGTGTTGAATATTCAGCAGTAACTCACTAGTCAGATAAGCAGCCTCATAGGAGTCAAGATGTACATGAGCTAAGACAGATGATTTAAAATATATCCCTATCCAGATTTTGAAAACAAAGTGCACTTTGTGCAGACGAGTAAGGGCTGGTGTGCAGGTGAATTGTCAACAAGCCCACACTGCTGCATTATTTGTGTACACCAAGTTTTTCTGGATGGAAATAGAGCAATTGAGGACCTGCAAAAGTTGATGCACTTCTTGACAGTGTCATGAATCCTTCCCTTCTTGACCAAGCCACATTGAAACGTTCCGCGACCCACTTACAATTGCTCAAACCTTTCCCTTCTATTGAGAAATTAGATACTTCATATTAGCATTAAAGGCAAATCTTTACAGAGACAATGATGAGAGGAGAGGGCTCTGGGTACTTTTACTGTTGCTGTGCTTTGTCAGACACAGCTGGAAGGAACAAGTTGGCTGAATGCAGACATGGCAGGTTAAAGAAAGTACATCACAACCCTAACTTTCTATAAACCAAAAGATCATAATTATAGTTTAGAGGAGGATGTTTTTTATATTTTGTGAGCAAAAGGAGCCTTTGACATGGTGAAAGCCCTGGAGTCCAAGGAGAGGGTTTGCCAGAGTGGAAAAGGCCTATCAGACTTAAACACGCTCCAGTGAAATCAGATTAGATGTATTTCCTCCATTAGTGGCAAGGCCTACAGCAAGATCCTTAAGAAAGGAAACACCTGGTAAGAAAAATGAACTGAGTGAGAAGCAGGAGACTCCCCCAAAAAGGTTGGACAGAAGTCAGAAGTCAAGGAAGGAGAGAGCATCTGGGGAGAGTTTTGGGAACATCATCCTGCTGAGAGCTGAGCTCTGGGCAGCATGAGGAGGAATGAGGAGCAAGGAAAGGATGAGAGATTTGCATGGTTCTCTGGGGAAGAAAGCAATTCCAGCTAGCTGGGGATCAGACTAAGTAGTTTAATAACTTCAAAGACCTTTCCAAAGCACAGCCTCTGCCCACAAGGTGAGACAACGAGACCAACCTCTCCTTCTATTCTGTTGGTGCTCCCCTTGACCCAAGGGCTGTCTGCTCACAGCTCTTTCTGAAAGCCATTGCACCGGATCAAACACACATCTGTGCCCAAATTACACATTTTATCAGCCACAAAATCTATCCAGATGGCAGACAGTCATCTACTACCAGTAATCCATTTCTCCTCCTACTTTTCTACCGCAGCAAATTGATGTTAAGTCATCCCAGCAGTCTTTTAAAAGAGAACAAGGATATACAGCTGTTGTTTGTTGCTGTTGTTTTTAATAACAGGCAACCCAGGGGAAAATATTAAAAATTAAAGCCCAGAGTGATACTACAGAACAGAGTCATTTGGTTTAAAATCACATTATTTGCAAGTAGTTTCATTTCTGACAAATGGCAAATGCAGCAGCTATAGCTGCTTGCCTGGCCAGCTCAGTCTTTCTTACCTGCTGTCAGCTGAAGTGCTTGCAAAGTTTGTTCTTGTTTGTTCTTGCCTTCTTACAACTCCTTCCAGCCTGGTACTGCAACATAGTTTATAGACATCACTGCTTCTTTCTCTCCCTTGGCATAGACATTCTTTCTGCTCCTGAAGAACAGCTTTTCTAGGTATTTCTCTGACTAATTTCCAGCTCCTGTAACCCTCTCACCTCTTTTTAAACTTGTTGTTAAAATTTTAACAACCAAGAAAAAAAAAAAAGGAAAGTGACAGGAACACCAGCTTTGGCAAGGTAAAGCAATTTTGGAGCTGGTAAAAACAGGTCCTTGCAGAAGATCAAGATTCAAAAATTCATGTCAACAAGACATGAACAAGAAGCCATTCTGGACAATTTTCACAGTTGGAATAATGGTACACCAGTTTTCTGATCTCGTACCCTGGCACAGCAGCTACAGCAGTAGCCGTGAACTTTTAGATGTTCAACACATCTTGATTCTTGAAATTATGTTGAACTCCAGGAACTAGGTCATTGGCTCAAATAGATGAAAAAGATGTACTTTCCTACTTCATTTTTTTTTTCCTGTGAAGTCAGAGCATAAAATTCCTCTCCTCTTTGCTAGTTGAAAAGCTTTATGAGGGTCACATAATATTTCATGTACAAGGACCCACAACATCAACAAATTTTCAAGTGTGTAAATGCCTGCAGTAAACCATGTCCTCTGGGAATTTCTGATATTGAAACACTGAGAATATGACTAACCACCTCTTGCTTCTCCATGAACGCCAAAACCACCAGGGGAAAAAGACTGCAGGTAGCAAGGAGGACTCTGCAGAGCTACCACAGCATGTGGCACACATACCTTCAAAGAAACACCAAAAGGGTAGAGGAGTAAGATATCTGAACAATTCAAAGGTCTGAATTTGAGGGTTTCACCCATAAACCCTTTGAGTTTTACTCATTGGTTGGGATTCTCTCATAAGTAAATAGCAAACCAAGCTAGATGGCCTTGCCTCTACCAGCTTGACCTGAGACTGGATTCTCTATAATAGCATTTTCTCCTCCTGAGAACAGCAGAATACAGTACAATACAGAAAACAAGAAGAATACGGGCAATAAACACACAGGCTTTCTGTAACAGCCACAAAACCAATAAAAAAATATGATTATGTGGTCAACAAACTCAATTCTCAGCAGTAATAAGTGTGATTTAAATAAATACAGAAGTGGAATCAGAAAAAAAAAGTACAGCAGCAGATAGCTTTTCCCCCCCTTTAAGTTTTAGAAAACTAAAGATCATTGTATTTCTGACTGGAGATTATTGAAAAAAATAAATCCTATTTGGTGGTTGACTTAATGAACCTCATACTCCCACACTGAAAACTTTTTCTTTGTACAATAGCAATAGATAATTTAAAAGTCTCACCAAAAAAAAAAACCCAACCAAAACCAAACAGAGTTTGTTGACATTTACCTGCCTAGTACAACATTTTCATTTCAGTCTGGAGAAAATAAGAGATGGGAAACCTCTCAAGAAGTTGGGTTTTTTTACTTCTGTTGCTGTTTTATATCTGTGGCAGTATTTCAGGTTTGCCACAATTGCTAAAGGAATAAATGCCCAGAAATTCAACACTTGATACAAGCAACCCCAAACTCCAGAGAGAGATGGGAGCAGTGCTGGAAACATCAGAGCCAGAAACACTATCCCAAAAGGTCTCATTATACCTGCCAGACAGCCCAGAAAGCAGAAGTTCTGTGGTTAAATAACAGAGGCAGAGCTATGGTCAATTCACACTTTCCAAATTATAACAGCACAAATGTCTGAGCAGCGCCAAATCCTCATCCAGATGTATCCTGCACTTGGGAAGCAAAGGAGCTCTCTCTTCCCTCCACCCCGCCCTAAATGGTTTGGTAGCAGGCACTCCTGCTCTGCTCCTCTGGCACCTGAGCACAAGGGGACTTGACTGGGAAAACACTCCTCTCCACCCAGCTTGCATCCTGCATGTGATTTTCCTTCAAATTTCCACTCCCCTGTCTTTGTTCACCTTCTGGAAGCTTTTTAGGCGTCTTCATTTTTTCATTTAATTTAACTTCATTTTTTATTTAGCAGCATATTTCAATAGTTTTTCCTTTCTAGACAGGAACCTTGAAACTACAAGTACACTAGATTTAATTCAGTGTAACCTCTCTTGATGCATTTATGAATTTCTTAATATTAGAAGAGGCTTCAACAAGCACAAATTTCTAGAGAATATTCAGATTTTCAATCTCCTCCAGTAGAACAAACTTTCAGGTCTGCTGAAGGAGTGTCCCGGTTTCAGCTAGTGTAGAGTTAATTTCTTCTCAGTAGCTGGTATAGTGCTGTGTTTTGGATACAGAAAGAGGATGGTGTTCATAACACACTGATGTTTTGGGTATTGCTAAGTCATGTTTATCCTAAGTCCAGGCCTTTCTTTGGGGGCGTGTGCCAATGAGGAGGTGCACAAACAAAACTGGGAGGGAGCACAGCCAGAACAGGTGACCCAAAGAGGCCCAAGGGATATTCCACACCACAGAATGCCATGCCCAGTAAGTACATAAACAGGGGCCATTCCTGGGAAGCAGGGGGGCAATCAGGGTTTGGCATTAGCCAGCAGGTGGTGAGTATTTGTATTGTGCAGTTTGTTTTTTCTTTACCTTTTTATTATCATTCCTTTTTTTTTTTTTCCAATCAAACTGTCCTTATCTCAACCTAAAAGTTTTACTTTTGATTCTCCTCCCCATTCCATCGGGGTAGGGGTGGATAGGGGGGTTGAGTAAGCACTACCTGATGATTAATTTCCAGCTGGCCTTAAACAACAACAACGTTTACTTCCAGAGGTATATTTGAAAATAACAGCTTTCATAAACATTTCAGAGGAAGAAACGAGGTCTGAAGAGACTTAACCAATAACTGGAGAAGGGAGAAAAAAATCCCATTACAGTTGCTTAGGTCAGAGAGGTGCAGAAGCGTTTCCTCTCCACTCCCACACGTCTCTTATCCAGACCCTAAATTGCCTTCATTTGTGCAATCACTGTGGAGTTTGTCTTGCAGGCTCCAGTAGCACTCCCCCTGCACAGAAGCATGAAAGCACCAGGAGAAAAGGTTACTCATGAGGAGCTTCCATCAGTGCTTACTCCCTCAAGAAAAGGCATTTTATGGAAAATTCAGGCAATGTGTGGATAACACACCAACGCAGTCTGGAAGTGACTAACGTGTACAGACTGGTTCAAATGAGCATCACCAACTCTACCACCTGGTCCTGGGCAGGCAGGAGCCACAGATGACATTAGAAATCAACATCAGATATCCCACATTTCCTACTTTTAGACCACAAGAAACATTAAATTGTTCAGACATTTTTTTAAAGCATTCTTTTGTGCTCAGGCTGTGAGCTCCCTATTCCTATAAGGATTAAATCTCTCTGAGAGCCTCAAGAAAACCCTGAGTGCTCACTAATGGCATATGTAGTTTGGAATGTGCACATTTAGTTTCCACATTTTACTTTATTTCACAATGTTTTACCTGTCCTGATAACTACTGTAAGTCACATTCTACTTTGGCCCATGACTTTTTATCTAAAAATTACACTCTACATACGTTTTCTACAGGAAATATTTTCAACTTCTCAGGCTCAAGGTTTTTGCTTAATCAGTTCTAAGGGTAATTCCTGAGAGAAAAAACATAGAAGAATATTTATTTCCTGATCAAATTTTCCCACTGCCAGAACTCTTCAAATCTATTTCACAGCTCTTACAGGAGCTCAGTCTTTTAAAAATAACCTAAATAATCGAAATAAACACTCTAAGATAATGAAAATCCAGATTTTTGCACCTTTAAAAATACATCATATTACCCTGTATAAAGACAGAGAGATAACATTCCCACAAACAATAGATTCAAAAAACCCCTATAACATTTAATGGGGCATTTCAAATGCTTGGTTAGAAGGCATGGTTAGAAAACTAATTTTCAGACTAGCAGGCCACAAGTGGTAAACAAATTCCCAGTACAAAAAAGTTTCAAATAGAAATTGCATAAAATGAATGATGCTTATTCATGGCCACAGCAGGCTGAGAAAAAAAAATTAATTTTAAAAGTTGTTGGTTTGTTGTTTTTTTGGTTTTTTTTTTTTTTTTCAACCAAGCCCAAGCACATCTGTTTTCTAAATCAATAGCTGTCTCTAGCCAAACTGAAGTGCTTGTACAACTTCAGACAGGTAATTACTTACAGGGATTGGATGAGGAACAAGCACATCAAGGGATATTGCTACGTCAATCTCTCTTCTTTTATATTTTATTGTAGCCTTTTGGTTGTTTCAGAAATCAACACTAAGAACTGATTTTGTCCCCTAGCAGCTGCACTATAAAGAAAAGCCAATATACTGGGTACGCATAAAGATGTGCATGGCTGCTTTTTCAAACCATTTATTGTCATGATTTAGGGGCAAGGTTCAGAGAAAAGAGGCAGGCAGTTTTCAAGATATTTAGGTTGTTTGGTTTTTTGGGTTTTTTTGGTCTGGTCTGTTCAAATTGCACTAAGGTCCCTAGAAAGGGGCCTATGAATATGCCAGCTCAAGATGTGAAAAATACTTAATTTCAAGATGAAATACATTTGTAAGACCCTTTGCATCTGTATAGAAGGGATAATGCTGTTTCATTTCATTAAAATATCCTAATATAACACAGTAACCAAACAGCATTTACTTCTCCACTGAGGAAGCCCCATAATATACATTCAGCCTAACAAACAGCTGATATGACCACTTGACATTTTTTTCCACTGTTTTTTTTTTTTTAATATTTGAGGTATTGGCTTCTAAGTTGCCCTGCTAAATTGAAAAGTTTTTATTAAAAAGTTTATTTTTCACTAAAAACCTAAAATAGTCAGATCTTGAAAACATCTTGAAATCCAAGAGGTATGCTTTGCTTCTTTTTATCAAAAAACCCAATTCTCTCTAAATATACATGTGCATACATATTGCTAAATACATCAGCATTTTCCATGGGGAAAACTTGTTCTTTGTAGATCTAATTTTCAGTATTGAAGTTTTGACTTTTTTTAAGATTGAGAAAGCTTCTGTCACCAAAGTCCATTTCTGACAGCTACAATAAGAAAAAAATCACATTTATTTTGCCAGTTAGAATAACTTTCTAAAAATCTTACCCTAGGATACTTACTGCAATAAGAGTGAGATAGTACATGAAAATTACATAAGTCCTAAAAGGTCTATGTATAAGATCTTCAAATCTTCCTCCAATTTTCTTTGTATCACTAGAAGCTCTTGGCAAGTCTTTCCTCACAGAGAAGTAAGCTCAAGTACACAACCCTCCTGAGATAATGGTACTTTTTATTAGAAGATGATGTATTTTAATGAACTGGATACATTTAGTTGCCTCTAGTATTTCCTCTGGTGTTCACTACTCTCCCAAGTGATGAGTCAAAATCTGCATTTTAACAGAAGTTGAGTACTCTTCTGGAAAGGCATCATGCTCAAAAGCTCATAAGTAGACTTTTGTCTGTTATGTAGTTTATTGAAATTTGTTACTGCCTTTAAAGTCTCTTGTTTAAGGGATACACAAAACTCCTGTTAATTCCTGTATGTTTGCATTCAATTATAAGATTACTATATTAGAACAGAAACGGGATGATCTGCTTGCTGGGCAATTACCTCACCTGAAACAAGTAAAAACCTCCTGATCACCTGGAAACTGTCCTTTTGTGATGTAGGTTTGTCTCTTCAGGACCTTTTTTGACAGATTTTCAGCTATGCACCGCTGATACCAACAGTCCAGCTGCCTAATGCAATAATCCAACGTGACACTTAACAACCAAGGTGATGCTCCTTTTAGAGATCCTTCAAGATAAAGAAAAAAAAAATCCTTCCCAAAAGAAAATTATCCCCTGCCAGCAGTCATTTCAAATTTAATTCAGCAGCTCTTTAAATCTACTCTCCTTGACTTGGGAGAGGTCAGCAGACAAGCCTCCCTCTTGCCCTTCCAGGCCCCATGGCTGTGTCAGGTGAAAGGCGGGGACAAGACTCGCCTTCCATCTCTTCCTGGTTGCCAGTCACAACTCTTACACAGCTGTGGTTACATGCACAAGACCAGCAGCACTGGCTCACCTTAAAAATTAACCCAAGGCACAATTACTGTATGATGTAGGAAACAAAGAACCAACCAACCAAACATGAAAAACCCACAACCCAAAAACACCTCCAACACTTGTCTAAGTAAAGCTTCACTCAATGAACTACCCTGTGACAATACTAAACACTTTGGCTGTTGCAACTGTTCATTTTTTATTAATGATACAAAAGGGGAGTGATTCTAAAGGCTCTGAAATCCTTCATTCTTCTGCTGAAGTGGCTCTCATTCATTATTTACATCCAAGAATTCTTCCTTGAAGCAAGGCACATACATTTAATTTTCCTTTTTCTTTCATTCAAGACCTATTTAACTACAGTTGCAAAGCAAAATATAAATGCAACATTAAAAAGTACTATTTGAGTGAATTATTGAATAACTAACAGTGAAATAACTGACAATTTTTGGTTTATAAAAAATGTTCTCTTCCTCTTCTGCTGCTTTTTGGAAATGTTTCACTTCCAAATCTACTTAAGATAGAAAGTCTACTGAACTGAGACGTTATAATCATATTTGCTGATTGCTTTAGCAATTGTCTCCTGCAATCTTCTAAACAAGTCATTAGACTCCCACTGACGGTTTCCAGGATAGAAAAAGATAACATGAACATCCAAAAAATCATTATTTTTTCAGTCCAGCTGTACTCACATCCCACATTCACACATATTTAGGTCCGAACACACCATAGGCTGCTATTACTGTGCAAGGCAAATAGATGATGACCTGAAGGAGCTAAGAGTGTTTTTTTACTCCTCACATTACCATGAGTCAGAGATCGCCAAAACTATGGATCCATGGGAGGAAAACAGAAACTAATCACCCCAGGAGCTGTGGGTTTAATTGCTGTTTGCAGCTCTCAGCTCCTCCTCAAGTCCCGAAGAACAGCTCGGGGCTGGCAGCTGTGATCCAAGAAAGGTACCATGTCCTCCCTCAGGGGTGCATTTCCTCTGGGAAAACAACAGGCCAGAATTCACCTCCCTCTCCCTCTCCTAGGAATGTCTAGTTGATGAGGATTGTTTCTGATTGATAAGGATCCATTTGCTGCATGCATTTGCAACGTAAGGTCCAAGTTACTCACAGATAGTGTACCTTCAGAGCTGTAGTGCTAGCAGGTTTGAGCATTTAGTGGGGTTTTTTGTGGTTTTGTGGTGGCGGTCAGTGGGTGAGGGTTGTTTTGGTGGGGTTTTCTTATTATTGTTACTATTTGGTTTGCATTTTTTGTTTACATCTTGGATTTATTAAAGGGAGATAGTTCATATATAGCTCTACAAAAAAATTCCCTTATTTACTGCAATACAGCAACAAAACAGATTTACATTACTTTCATTCCCATGGGTGAATAAATTGTAGACCAATTGGATAATTGGATTAGACAGCAAGCCTAGTTTGGAAGGGTGAGGAATATCCTTTGATATTTCTTACCATCTTATCTCCATTTTGCAAGGTTCCTTAGCCAAAACTGGGAAATACTCGCAACTGAGCTTTGTTCTCTACCCTTCTAAAAGACCCCTCTTACTCAGTCTACCAGGACAGTGTTCTAGCTGTTTCTGAGCTGCGATAGAAAGCAATATCTTAGCTCTGTTCAGAGTGCAGCATATATTAGTGTAGTGGTTACAACGTAATTATTCCTTATTCTTGTTGATGTACCAGCTTGTTAGCATCTGATCTTTTCCCATCTGCCTCTGGGATGTAGAAGACGGCTTTGATACTTCAGAACTACAGCATAGTCAAAGTTATTCCCTATCACATTTGATGATTTTCCCCCCACTCCCCGTGGCAATACAGCACAACCCAAAAGGGAGCTGGGCCAACACAGTGAACTCTTCCAGCTAGAAGTGGGACTATCCAGGGGATCACCCCCCTCTCCCTGGTCAAAGTGCAGCACCCTTGGGTCACCTCTAAGGCAGCAGAACAAAGAAAGCACAGATCTGGGGGCAGAGGGAAAAGTGTGCTTGTAGTAAGGACTGCTATTAACGAGCAGTACTAAATGTTGAAACAAAGTATCAGAGAGGAAGTTAGATATCCATCACAGATGACTGTAAGTAATGAAAACAGGGGCTAGGAAGGTGCAGGCAATTGTTCCAGTGGTGACAGACTGATGTTCACTTGATATTCCTCCCCAGGATACCTCCCCCTCCTTCTCACTCTAGGCAGAAAACCAAAATTCCCTCTGCAGTTCCTCCCTTCCTGCTCTCTGGGAAGAGATACTGGACAGTCATTGCTACAGCCCCACCCAGCACAGCAAGGGACAAGGCAGGAGTGCCCTTCCCAGCGGTTGAGGCCACCTTGCAGGGCAGATCCAAGGATGCAGGGTACTTCCATGTCTCCATTAGCAGGATTACAACCAAACCAGGTTTTCCCTTGTTATTGTCCTTCCCCACACAGGCTTCGCCTCACCCACCTCCAACAATTTCCCTCACAACCACTCTTGGTAGGCACTGTACGCTGCCAGAGCAATTTACTAGAAGGGCAGAAGGAAATAATAAATCAGTTTCAAAACATACACAAAAAGGTGCATCTTCTTTGCACACCAGTGAAATATTTTCTCTGTCAGGGTGAGAGGCCACTGCTCTTCTCTGTGCCAGGATCAGCATCAGCAGCATTCTTTTGTTTGTTTAGCATCACCTGCACTTGGCAATTATGACTCTGTACTTTGCTCTTTAGAGAGAAATAAATGACTGTTCTTTCACTCCCAGCACTAGGCACTGGTAGAGGGCAAAATTCAGCCCACAGCGTAGTTAGGGATGTTCCCGGAACTGAGACCACTGTGGGGTTCTTTACGTTGTGGTTTAGCTCTACTGCATAATTGCAGATACCATTCAGACTGTGCTTGGTAGCTTATGGAATAACCTAGGCAACAGAGCAAGAAGGGCTCTCTGCTTGCCTTTTTTTTTTTTCTTTTTTAAAAATAAATAAATTTAAGAAAAAAATTGTAATTACCACAGTGTGATCATGCCCATTTATGCAGTGTAGTGTGGAGGAGGAGGAGAGAATGTCCCACTACTGAGAATAGCTTTTAAGTATACACGATGCATTCATTAGCTTTGTTTACCCAGGAAAATGCCAGGTAAGTCAGCAGTAGTGTAATTGGGTGCATAATATGAACACATTCTTTAGTTCAAAGGGGCCAATGGAAAGAAGGAAGGAAACAATAGTTCACACTATGAGATTATTTATTTTTCAAAGTAGTAAACCTGATAAGAGGTTGTTTTCATTTTTCTAACTATTTACGACTTATTTGTAAGCTTTTACTTTCCTTAAGCACAGGCCAACTTTTACCCAACTGTGTCTGTTGAGAACAAAACACTTCAGTTTTATAATTGAAAAAAATTGTGCTTATAAGCATAACTTCATTTTATGAAATAAGAGAAATCAAACACGCTAATGTTTTCTTGACTCTTCTGGCACCAACTTATAGGAAGTCATTGCCAGTTAAACTTTCAGCTTGCTGGAAACCAGATGTCTGCGGAGCCCTGGGAAAGGACAACAGGCAATGCTCAGACATCAGCAGACTGAGCAGAGATGTCACTACCTCTGCTAATATTGCTGGGAGTGGAGTTTCTGCAGTGGTCAGTGAGCCCTCCCTGCCCAGCACACCTCACTGCCACCCTGCCTCACTCCGCCAGGCCAGCTGTGAGCCACCACCTCAAATTGCTGTGACCTAGGTGGCTGCATCGTGGGATTCCCCTTCCCACACCTCTGTCCCATGCGCTGGCATCACAGGCCACCCCACAGTCACATCCAGTGGCTTTTTCAGACATCCTGCCACACTCTCAGGTCTATCTCACACAGCAAGTTAGCTACAAACATAAAATAAGGGGCTCGGAATCTGCTCAGTATTACCTATCTCTGGTTGTCCACAGTTTGAAAGTAAAATTTGATTTCCTCTAGAAACAGATCATGATCTCTCAGCAGAGTGTTCAAGCAACCTGTGAGTCCAGAGGAGAGTGACAAAGATGCTCAGGGGGTGAAACTCCTCAGCTATAAAGACAGACACAGTTGGGGTTGTTCAGCCTGGAGAAGAGAAGGCTTTGAGGAGACCTTAGAGCACTTTTCAATACCTAAAAGGGCTACAGTAAAGTTGGAAAGGGACTTTTTACAAGAGTATGTAGGGATAGAACACGGGAGAATGGCTTCAAACTGAAAGAAAGTAGGTTTAGATTAGGTATTAGGAATAAATTTTTCTCTGTGAGGGTGGTGAGCCCATGGCACAGGCTGCCCTGAGAACCTGTCTGTCTTCCATCCCTGGAAGTGTTCGAGGACAGGTTGGATAGGCTCTCAGCAACCTGGTCTAGTGAAAGGTGTCCCTGCCTATGGCAGGGGAGTGAAAATGAGTTATCTCTAAGGTCCTTTTCAATCCAAACCATTCTATGGTTTTAATTCTGCCAACATGTATTGGTCCTCTCCTGTAGTCCCTGCATCATTTCCAAGGCAAGAAATAAACCCAATGGTTAAACAACAATTTACATTCAGCTGTCACCTAGAAAGCAACTACACATCCCTTAGTGACAAATGTTGGCTCTTTCACCAAAACCTCTGTCACAGGTCTGTCTCTCTCTCTCTCTCTACCATTCTCTATGGACAGTTAGTGATAACAATCACACTACAAACAGTTGAAAGGCTTCCACCTGGGGCTGCAGTCAGAGCAGATGCTGAGTGTTCAGTTTGAGCATGAGCAAAAATTCAAAGGAAGCAAATTTGAGTTTTTCGCAATATTAGCTGTCCAGAAAAAGACATAGTCACCACAGTTTAGGTTTTTTTAATAACATCTTATCCTAATGCTTCTCCAGAATTCCAAATTATACGAAATTAGAAAATTTAATTCTACACTATTCAAATGTAGAAATTAGGATTTATTGCTGGAGCAGAGTAAATATCAACTCTAAAATACAGAAGAATATTTAAGCTTTTCTAATTACAGACAAAAGCCTAAACAGTAGCAAGAAAAGTATTTAAAACTCAAGAACAGGGTGTTGCCTATTGGCAGAAGTTTATAGTTATTGAACATTCCAGTTTAAGTCTGATAAAATGTAATCTTAAGTGTTATGAGACCTGAAATTTTTTTTAGTTTGGCTGGTTTGGGTTTTTTTCTAATTCATGACTTTGTTTAGTAGCTTTTACAATTTTTTACATTACTTTAAATCTTAATTTGTGAAAATCATTGCATGACTAGGACAAAGTTTTGGCTATCATTAAGCTTCTCAAAGCTCCAGATATACATTTATCTAGATGAGCTGTAAACTTATACAGTGTTACAGGCTGTTCTTTTGGCAAGGAGGAACAGAATAAATACCTTTTAGGGTTTCTGGTTGGCAGCACTACAGGCTGTCTAAGAATGCAGGGTCGTTTTCTAAGACAGGGCAGTTGTTTTAAGAAAACAAACTCCTCTCTCTATTTTTTTACTCTCTCCAACAGATTTCACAAATGTTAATGATGTTGCTCAGTATAACCAAAACCTCAGCAAGTTTCTTAGGATTTTTAAATGAAGACACAATTTCAATCTTATTTTAATGCAAGTCAGCAACCTGTTCACACAATGGATCACTGGCTTTTCAAAACCCTTTCTCCCTGAAGGGAAAACTTGAGAGGCAACAGAAGTGTTTGCAAGGTCAAACAGCTTCTAAAAAAATGTAGACAGGAAGAGATTTGACAGCTCTGCAATTTATAGCCATTAAAATGCAAGATGTTATTTAGAACTTTATCCATCAGAAGGAGATGATTTGGAGGGGAAATCATAACTTCTGCCCTAGTCAAACATGGAGATAAAGAGTTAGATAAAACTTTCCAGTAGAAAAGTTCAGTTTTGGCAAGGATTTCCTTTCCTTTCTCTGTATCTCAGAGCAAATAGGTTAAATCATTGTACAGGAAAGATTCTGGAATTCCTCCAAAAATTATTTGAAATATTTAGAGTTGTGCAATAATGTTTTTCCAGTAGAGATTTACACCTCACATCCATTCCATGACGTGCGACATTCAAAAGTACGTCTTTTATAATGCAGTGGCACTATGATAAACCTTGTATTATTAAAATTTTTTGGTCTTCAGGTGTTTCCAAAGAAACTTTGTTCCATTAAAAAATTTCTACCTTGTATGTTGTTATGAAAACTCTAAGTATCTCCTAAGCTGGATTCCTGATTTCCCACATGCCCAACACCCACAAATTATTAAGTACATTTTCTAGACTCCAGCTTGCTGCTTAAATAACCCTTGGCTTCTGAAGGCTCACAGCCAGCAATGGTCCTTGGTGTGCCTGGCAGCAGGGAGGCAGCAAAACCCACTAAACCTGACCACGACTTGCCAGTGATCTGCTTAGACCCAAGGCCAGACTGTGAAGAACACCTTTCCCTCTATGCTTGCACAGCCTCTTTCAGTGCTCTATTTCTGTATTTTGATTATTTGGACAGCAATCAAGGACAGTGCTTGGACTCTCCCCTTCAGGTGTACCCCAGGCCCAGCGTAGGCATAAAGACAAGGACAGCATTCACCGCTCAATTTTCATTTAAGAAGGAAGAGTCAGCAATCCTCAGCCAGCAGCAGGCAATGGCAGCAAGCTGGTTACACAGAATGGTAATTTTCATGTTGGTTTGCAAAGGAACAGGCAAGAAGGGCATTGGTATTATCCTCCTGACATTAGAGGAATGAGTGAGGGATAGGGAGCTGAAGGAATGAGTCTAAATGGGAAGTTTCCTGCACGATCAGAAAAAGCCAGGACTCTTAATGTTCGGTCCATGTTCTTAGCCTGTGTCATTGCCAGGACAATGTATTCTGACTAAAAATAAAAGTACATTTTTATTTCCACTAACAAAAAAGATGTTGAAACTGTTCACCCAAAATTAGTCATCTGTGGTCATTTCTACACCAATGAGTATTTTTGGAATCAGAGTGGATATTTCCCTCATCAAACAGGATGCTATGATTCAAGCAGGAATTCATACTTAGAAAATTCTTACACTGCTCAGGAGGTTCAGACAGCCTTGAACTCTGGGCTACAAAGCTTCAGATGGGGGAAATTCAGAAGACAATGAAACATTGCCCTGCATTTGAAGCAAGCTAAAGCTTTGAGAAAGAATCTACTTGCAGGTAAAAACCCCTTCTAACTTGATCATCATGTTGAGCAATTTTTTTTAACTGACCATACTGTAAAAGATATTTTCTACTGACATTTGACAGAAGAGAAAAGAGTTTTATATCTAAAGAAAAGAAGTCAGTAAATCACTTCCCTATTCTTTTGCTGACAATATCTCTCTGTCACTCAGCAAGCCATTTTCCATTCTTGCTACCACAGTAATGTAGAATCTTTTTTACTCCTTGAAAAGAATATTCATCATTTATAAAGAACCTCTCAGTTTTTTCACTCCATCTCTTACTAAAACTGTTCCCTCCAAATTTCCATTTTTCTTGGGATTTGTGAAACTCATGTAATTCTTTCTTGTCCAGAAAGTAATCTGTTAACTTCCTGCATCAAAATGACAGGGATTGAGGAAAGTTCCTCCTGAAATGAGTTCCCTCAGTTCTTCAGTTCTGACATTTTAAACTGTGAGACTCTTTACCCATTATGTATTTCAGGATCTCAGAGGCTTTAGTTAAAATGTTCACTTCCTAGGTAAAGGAATATTTAGCTAGAAAACCATTTTCTTCCTACTACGGGAATACCTTCAGAAGATCTCCTATTCAGACCCTTCTGTTAACAGCCTGTTGACCATTTTTTGATTGCACTCTTTTCCTACCTTCCTTAAGTTTCCCTCACTTTTTGGGCTAAAGCTTCAAAGACTTTCCCTAAAACACCTTTATTTACCAGGAACACCTTTATATACCAGAAACACGATTGATTTCCAGTGTCTTTTCCCAGATAGAGAATTGGGGGTCTGATTATTTCCACTCCTACTACTGACATCATACGGTACATAAGCGGTGAAGAATAACAAAAATTCAAAGTCACTCTAGGCTGATGTGGAAAGTTATACATTCCCACTACTATCCAACATTCTAAAAACCTGGCAGCCTTGGTCATCTGAATCTGGAAGCATCTTTTTCCTAATTTGGCCTTCTGGCTTGGAAAAGGTATGTACAGAGTCGTCATAGCAAAGCTCCAGGTGAAACAGTTATCCTGAAGATTTATCCTTCCTTTGCTGCACTGATCTTTCCAAAGAGCTTTTACATTTCAGCTTGTAAAAACACACACATATTGTTTCACCTTTCCCAGAGACCCCCTGCTCGAGGAAGTTGAATTTGGCTATCTTTTAGCAACAAAGGAGGCTCTTAACCTTATAGCAGTAGCTTGTAACAAACTAGAGTGTTTGTTAAGTACTAAATTCTCAAGGCATGCTTGAAGGAGATGTAACATTATACCTACATGTGTACAATGTACATTCCCAGCAAATCTTGTTTGGGAAAACTTGACAGCAAGACTCTCAGAGTTTAACCTCAGTTGGCAACTAAGTACCACACAGCTGCACCCATGGGATGGATGAGAGAATAAGAGGGAAAGTGAGAAAATTCATGGGTTGAGATAAAGACAGTTTGACCTGTATAGCAAAAGCCAGGCACATAAGCAAAGCAAACCAAGGAATTATTCACTGCTTCCCATCTGCAGATGTTCAGTCATCTTGAGCAGAGCAGGGCTCCATCACAGGTAATGATTACTTGGGAAGACAAACAACATCACTCCCAACATCCCTACACTCCTTTTTCCCCAGCTTTACGTGCTGAGCATGACACCACATGGTCTGGAATATCCCTGTGGTCAGCTGGGGTCAGCTGTCCCAGCTCCTTGTGCACCCCCAGGCTGCTCACTGGTGAGGTGGGGTGAGAAGCAGAAGAGGCCCTGACCGTGTGTAGGTGCTGCTCGGCAGTTACAAAAACACTGTTTTCAGCGCAGATCCAAAGCACAGCCCCACACCAGATCCTTTGGAGAAAACTCTGCCCCAGACAAAACCAGCACAAGGAGTTTGCATTGTCATCCTCTCTAATACCTCTTGATGGATCTTACCTCCATGGCCATCTGCCTTTCCAAACCATCTATATTTTTGGCCTTCAAAATATATTCTGCATAGCACATAATTATTTTGCTGACACTGCTATCAAAGATATTTTTGTTCAGACCTTCTAAAATTTTTCATTTGGCCTTCAAGGTCTTGTCCTCACTGAAAACATCACTCACATATCTCTTTCCTGAACGACAATATTTAATTTCAAGCCCATAACTGTACACATACAGTTAGGATAAGATTCTACCTCATGTTCATTACTTTTCTTTTATTAACATAGAATTATTTTGCTGCTTCCATGTTCTGAAATTCAGAATGATTAAATCCTTCTGCTACTGTATCAAGCCTCAATTCTCTATTCACTCACCTATTTTCCATATTGTTATGAACATACAGCCTTACCTATTGAACAAACTGCCTTTTTTTTTTTTTAAGCCATCTCTCCAAACACATCACTTACACTATCAGTGACAGCTCAGCTACTACAGAAACCTCTGGCTAAAACTAACGAGAAGTGTGGGCAGGGGTTTTAGGAAACAAGCTACACCACAATATCCAGGTCATTTTCCTTCACAAATACACACTTTTGCCTGTATAAAAATGAAAAATTGAAACTTCTCCCTAAAAGAATGTGGTAAAATGAACAGACATACATTTTGATAACAAGCAGCAGCTCTTTTCCACTGTCTTGTGGTTTTACAACTGCAATCAGTAGTTCAATAATTTTGCATTTTCTTTCCTTTCAAAATCTTGGTCAAGCATCCCCAATATAGGCACTTGCCACTCAACCTTTTTAGAAGTATATTGGTTCCCTTTTGGGAAGGGAGGGGTAGACCTTCTTCTACCTCCCTTTTCCAGTAAAAGCAGTCTGTTTTTTCCACTTCCAGTAAGAACAGCCTGTTCTTTATCAAATCATAAAAACCTGTGTGGGAGTGAAAAAACAGCAAAAATAAGAAAGAGGACACAGTAAATTAAAAGCAGCTAAGTATGCATACCATAGACAAGAAAAGCAATGTGAGTTTAAATGACCTTCTAGCACTTGGATAGCAATTTTTGACCAGCTTTATATAGAAATGCACTGTGATCTAGATTTCTGATGGATTTTCTCGGGCTAACTCTGGCTCTGATACTTGACAAGGAGGCAGTCATTTGCAGTGTTCCGGAGAGGTTCGGTAAGCTCCACAAAAAGATAAATATATCACTGTGTCCTTGGAGCACACATAATAAAGATAAGGAGTTTTAAACAGAATCAACCTCTAACCCCCAGCAGGATAAGCATCCAGCTCAGCTCCAGCTGCTAGGCTGCACCAGGAAGATTGAGCACTGCTACTGTCACACAGAACTACCCCCATATCCATAGATCCCTTTGACAAATCTATGTCCAAATATACTCATTCTCACTAGTTACATTTAGATTCTTTCTCTCATTTTATACGCTTTACTTTTTCCACAAATCTTGGCTAAGCTTGTAGAATTATGTTCAAATTATTTGGAAAGCAGTGGAATGGTTGACAGGGTACTGTTGGCATCAGAAGCAGGTCCACCCATTGGTAAGCTCTGGGATCCACTCAAAGAGAAACAGGATGCTATACGCAAGGTAGAGAAGGCGACACCTCTCACTAACACAAAAACTACCCCTCTACAATTCCCAAAGCCTACAGGAAAAGAAACACACAAAATCAGGAAGTTGTTATTTAGGGACAATTCTTACAGCTTCATACCAGATGCAAACACATTTCTTAACTGAACACACAAATCCTTGAAATTAACATGTAGGGTCTATATTATGGGAGTAAAACTAAAGTCATCTCAGTTGTAATTAACTGGGTGACAATTGTGAATTGGACAAATCCTGAACTTGTGGTCCGAGCCTGGTCACTGCCGCCTTCTTGCTTGCAATCCACAGCACTCCTTTGAAGAACTAGTTCTGCTATGCTCAGATAACCTGAATGGACACACAACGTAAGGGTTTGAGGGAATCTTCCTCTGTCAGGATGATAATCAGAGGTGATTAAGCTCTGGGGAAAGGGGTAGCATGAAAAGAATTTTGGGATTTTTAGGGGAAATGGAGAGATGGGAGGTTGTGGAGAATGTGTTCCAATAGTGGTAGCTTATGGGGTTTTAGGTGGGAAAAACATAGCTGTTTGACTCCAACAGTAAAAATAAATCTGGATTAAAATTGTTAAGACCACTGAACTGCAGACACCCATAAACATCACTGTATTTACATTAGGGAAAATATACCTAAATTTCCTTTCCCTTTAGAACAAAAGGATGGAGTAGCTAATCCTATGAGCATAACTATTTGAAAGACAAGGAAGCAAAAGGAAATCTTTGGGGTTGGTTGTGCATTCCATCCCGAAGCACTCCATAGTTCAGAGAACAGCAACTGAAGTGAGCAGCACAGACTGCTGGCTCTCTGATCACCACAGAAAAAGACGAACACTTAAGAGGAACAAATTATATAAGCAATATGAGTGCATGTAAAGTGATTTGGGAAAGGGCAGCTTTCTCTCTAGTCACTGCTGATGAAAGCTGGCAGTCAGCAGCCAGAAGCTCGAGGCACTGCCTGGCAGATTTCAGAGAGCTGTGCCTTTGAAGAAACTGCAAACCTGTAGTGAGTGACAACAACAATCAGTCAGAAGGGAGCATGTATTACATTTTATCAAATCACAGTGTGCTAACAGTTCCAGAGAGCACCTCTAAAATAAAAAATACCCAGAGCATTAGGATAAATAGCTCAAAAAATGTTAATGATAGCTATTAAAATGACTTGCAGCACAGAGACATTTGCTACAGATACAGGCTGAACTGAGACATCTAAGGTGAAACTTAAAATTCGGGAAAAATTATAGCTATGTCAAACAGCAACAATATTTCTGGTCTTAGAGGTAGCAACAGAAGAGCTAGTGACAGTGAGCACCCACCAGATTGTATGGACCTCTGCCTTTCTTTGTTGGGGCCCACGTGCACACACACATCAGTGCTTCCATCTGCAGACAGCACTGAGCCGAGAGCAGCTGAACTCAACCTCTCCTCATATTTTGGAGTGCATTCAAGGCAACGAGGGAGGGCCAGTCAAGCAGTTTAAACCAAGGGTTTGTATTCCCGGCATCAAGCCCAAAAACTTGGATTTCAGAAATGGTTAACTAGTTCTTAAAAAAAACAAGGACATATCCTTTATAAATGCTCTGGGAAGCCAGAAGATGCATTTATGTCAGAACACTGCTACAAAGATCATACACCTATTGTTTCAATGATGGTTTCCTCTTCAGTTCACTTTAAATAGAATGGAATCACAAAAAAGCTTGGTTGGAAGGGACCTTTAAAGATCATCTAGTCCAAGCCCCCTGCAACAAGCAAGGACATCTTGAACTAGATCAGGTTGCTCAAACCCCCAGCCTGACCTTGAATGTTTCCAGGAATGGGGCATCTACCACCTCTTTGGGCAACCTGTTTCAGTGTTTCACCACTCTGCTTTTAAAAAAAATTGTTCCTTGTATCTAGTCTGAAACTACCCTCTTTTAGCTCAAAACCACTACCCTTTGTCTTATGGCAACAGGTTCTTCTAAAAAAAAAAAAAATAGCAAAAACAAAACTGTCCACATATTTCTTATAAACCCAAACTGCAATAAGGTCTTCCCAGAGCCTCTTCTCTGAACAACTCCAACTCTCTCAGCTTGTCCTCATAGGAGAGCTGTTCCATCCTTTTGATCATTTCATGGTCCTCTTCCAGACCCACTCCAACAGATCCATATCCTTCCTCTACTGGAGGACTCAAGAGTTGGGTGCAGCACTCCAAGTGGTTCTCACCAGAGCAGAGAAGAGGAGCAGAAGGTGGGTTCTAATAAACACAAGTCAGGGTTTCCTCAATCACTCTGCAACAAGCCTATACATTTCCTCTTTCTCTTTGCTTGGATTTAGTGAGTTTTGGATCTTTCTGTAAATAATTCATGGAGGTCAATTATATTTCTAAAGCTTTTCTAGCCCTGTGTACTGTATGTGCTATAGCAGTACCTCAGGAAAAGAAAAGAGTCAAATTTGGAATGCAGCATAGGGAAAGAGGAACAAGTGAATAGTTTGGAGGAAGGGTGAATATAGGACATCACATGAATAATGGATGCCAAAAGGCATAAACTGGAAAACTGAGACTTGCACAACTCTCCTGGAAAGTTCAGCAATTTCCTTTCTTTTTATTCAGCAGTTATAATAAATGCCTCCTTTTCAAATATTCATTAAAATAAATTATTTTTCTTGTCTTGAAATCATCTTTTCAAACAGGTACTTTGCAAAACCACAATCTCAGAAAACCTGCCTCTAAGCTGGGAGCCAAGAAGGAACAGCAGTCCTGATGAGAACATTTCCCATTCAGTGGGCATGCAACAGGAACACAATGCATATCCTCATCATTGTTTTGTACTGTTTTACACATTAATCTCAGCAGATTTATTCAACTTAATTATAACTGCCAGAAATGGTCTTTCAGGGTGCTACTACACAAAGGTGTTTGAAGGTAAAAAAGCAAGAAAGGTAGACTTGTTTAGTCAAAGGCACATTAATTTGAAAATAACCACGTTCTCTCCAATACTGATAGGGTGACTTACAGGAAAAAGCAGTTTTGTGCAGGCAGCACCCCAAAATTCTGTACTTTTACCAGCCAAGTCTAGCAGCCATAATCCTAATGAAAAAGGCATCTACTCTCATCTTAAGAGAAAGCCACCTTCCCTAGCTCATGGTAAGGCAGGTTATGCCCTGTGGTTGAGTAGCAAAATATTACCTTTTTCGTAATATCCACTGCTTAAATTCAGAAGCATAGAGGGAGAAACAAACACCACCAAGGGCCAGACCAAACCCCTTAAGGAGGAAAATCCACGGAAATAAGCTAAGCAATTCCCTCCCAAACACTCAGCTGTAGAAAGACTTTTGAATCTGCTGTCAGTGGAAAACAACTCAAGCAGTGATGTCAGGGATTCGCCTTCTCCAACTGTGCTTCCAGCACACATCAGATCAGCACACGGTGTAGATGAGAGGTGCCGCCCCAGCTGCTTCCCGTAGAGCCTGACCACCCGGGAGAGGAAAAAGGGGGGAGAAAGGGGAGAAAAGAAGAAAAGGAAAAAAGGTAAAATTAGGAACAAAAAGGAAAAAGGAAAAAAAAAGGGTAAAGAAGAAAAGGAAGGAAAGAAAAAGGGAAAAAAATAAAGGGAAAAGAAAAAAAAAAAGGAGAAGGACGTACATGACACTTTGTACAGCTTCTATAAAACTCCTGAGCTCTATGCCAGTCTGGATTTTATTGTCAATTTGCAGCCATTTTCTACAGTCTCCCCCTCTTGCCTCCAAACTTTGTTGTAGGGCATGACTTCTCTCTTCTTTGGTCATCTAAACATCCAACCCTACCTTGTCTCAATACCTCTTCTGTTTCTCCAGTGGGAAAATGCTGCACTCATCCCGCCTCTCCCCAGATTCCTGCAGGTTTAGTGAATAACACTGGTGCAGAGCAAAGACAGCTTTCCCCTTTGAACCAGATTTTCAGTGCATGTTCCTCATTAACACTCAACACAAAGGTGTGATTAAAGTTAATTGCAAGCAGTACCAGAAAAAGCAGCAGTTTTCCCAGTACCCTACCGAAAGCACCTGATTTCCTCCTGTAGAAATGGACTCTGTGCTCTCTGCACCTCAACACTTAACTACTTTTAGCACCTACAGATCAATTAGCCAGATACCTACACAGATTCAATTTCCACCCAAACACATGTTCAGTTACTCATCAGTGAACACATTTCAAGAGAACACAGCATAGGTTGTGTTCTGTTTAAAAACATGCCATTTAACTCTCAATTTAATAAGCATTAGATTCAAACTGCTTTCCAATTGTTAGCTGTTATAGAGCTTTCAAGGCTTTCACACTATCTGAACTCCAACTGAACAGGTCTCCAACTGAACTGCCTCCTGCACAAAATCCAGCATAGTCCCAGTTCATGTTATTCTTACAAAAGAGCTTTCTGAATTCAAAATACTGATTTTGAAGTTTAACTGCCTGTTAAACCAAGTGCTGACTAGTGAATAATATTACTCCTACTAAACAGTACTCTGAATATGCATTTTTAAATAAGATATCACAGCTGTACCTATTTAATTCCAGAATCCATTCCTAAAAGTTAGTAGCTTGGTGTTTACTTTTTGCTGCTATTTATGAAATGCACACCACACCAGCATTGAGATTGCATAGTCCTAGATCTTGATGCATTAATACATATTTCTGTTGCAATTTATTATCTGGATATGATCATTGAGGATAAAACTTGTTAGAAAGTGATTTTTCAAATATTTCAGCTGGATAGGTATTGAATTTAATGACAGAAGCCTGTTGGGGGATGGCAGAGGGGCCAAATGCAGTGCCAAATGCAGCCCCTAACACTGCTTGCCCCTAGTTCTCTGCCAGAATTCCTGCCAGAGAGCCTGAAAGGAGGGTTTGTGACCCCAGACTAGCTTCATTGCATGTACTGCTTAAGTGTCAATGTCTCCAAATTAATCCTCCTCCAGACCACACTTAAAGCAGGATTTTAAAGAAACAGAAGATGTGATGCTGCAAGCAGAAAGAAGAAGAATTCACATTAAAAGGAATAAGTAACTAATAATTAATTCCAATTTGCAAATCCATTCAGGAAGATACACTATAATAAATAACCCGTGATCTATCTAGAGATCACAAAGAGTTGCTAATGAATCCTGAGTGACCACTGGGCAGTGCCCCACTATTGACAGCTTAAATGTATTATTGCGGTCAGCATCACAACAGGCTTACAATGCTAACCACTGCAAAGCCAAAGATTACAGCCTCTACCAGACATGCTTTGGATTACATTAGCATTTCCTTTGGAGAATCCTAAACCATTCCAGGGCATTAAATCTTTTCTTAGTCCATGTCAAAGCTAAAACCCTGCATTTGACTGTCACCTCCAGGCAGCTTCTCTGACCACACAGAACACTGGCCACTCAAAAGGTTAGTTTTAGACCACAAACCATTTCTGTTTAGGGTATGCAACAAATACATATATATATATATATATCAGCTAGAACCCATGTCCGGAAATCTTCTAGACTAGACTTCATACCCTTTGGGAAATTTACACTAACTTACAACAATTTATTTCATATTTATATGAAATAATGCAATAAACAGGTAGAAAGGAGCTGTCATAAACTCCATGTAGTTTTCTTGTGTTAGTGGCAGAGCAAGTCAACCCATGCAATGCCCCAAGAAAAGGCAAATACTCTGCTTGCAGTACCCAATGTACCTGCCTTAGATCTAAGCTAAGTTCCTCTGTGTGTTTCTCCATACTTTCAACTATGAAAATCCCAGTGAAAGTCAGGACTTAACCAAGACACGGAGTCTTCAGCACAGAGACATCGACCTTAACATCAAATACTAGCAGAGACAAAGCACTTCATACACTGATACAATACTCAGCCGAAATCCATCTCATTTAAGCTAGGCAGAGATCAGTCACTGAGCCTGGCTGATTACTTCAGTCAGGACACCTTACACAGGACTTATTACTGAAATGAGAAAGACTCAAATTCACAGTATTATGCATTAAAAAAGGAAAAGAGAATTCATTTCACCTCTGAAAATGAGGCAGTTTGCCTAACTTTGCCATAACCCTTTAACCACCTACAAAACACACCTCCAAAGTCAAGACAACCTACGCACCTTTAGTGTTAGAGTTTGTGTGGGCTTCATCTTGCCTCAGCTTCAGACTGCTTGCATTACTTCCAAACCTTCATTGCAAAAAGCACTAGATTAAAATAAAGCCTTTCTATGAAAACAAGCTTGGTATTTAAGAGCAGACACCTTTTTTTTCCATTGTGTATCTTATTTTTTTCTTCTAGTTTGGACAATAAAAATCAGGCTGTTCAAGTTACACTTTTTATTCTGTTTGATAACTTGGCCTTCACCAGGACAAATATAATGGCTGGAAACTGTGTAATAACTTTCAGTGACATTTAAAAGCATGTTTCTGTGAGTATTAGGCAGCTCAAGAGCTGGAAGTATAGGTGGTTTAAAACAAGTATTTTCACTTTTCCCCAGAAAAGCTTTTCAAATTACAACAAGCATAAAACAAATAGGCACTACAGAAGTATAACAGATCCTAAAGGAACAGTTATAATGACTTTCTGAATTTGTAGAGAGCATATTCTTGTTTCTATAACTTTTCCTTAAACTACCAAGTAGAATTAAGGGAATAATTATAGCCCAGAAATTTTGAGTGCTGGCAACAGACTGCTAAATTTTACATGACAGCATGAAACTTGCTAGAAATTAGCATATTTCGTCAAATCCCATGAACTTTTCCATGAGAACAGGTAAGCTTAAAAGTAATTGGTTTTTCAGTTTTTCTAACTTTAAGGAACCAAAAACATGTTTACCATGAATGAATACAATATTGGGCATATACCATTCAGTGCTTTTCTTTTTCTTATATGGCATTCCCATTACAATCAATCTGAAAAGGTGAATGCTCCAACACGTCACATACAAGGTGCTGCTCACCTACTGAATTGCTCTGGCCGGTGAAGAAAAGCTCAGCTTCCAGCCCTGATCCCATGAGAGGCACCACAGGGTTCAACAGTCAAAACTTTTGGCAGGGGCAGAGGCAGTGGAATGCCCAGAGAAAATGTAATTTCTCAGACAGGCACAATCACGCGCTTCCAGCAGGGGAGGTATCTGCTGACACAGCCCACTCTAAATATTTGACTCAATCTACTATTTAATCTACAGAGAAGTGATGCATTAAGTTTTCAGTTTGGCTTTGAGGAGGAGGTCAATGCCATTCCATCCCAAAATGATCTTGCATGACTTCAGAACAACTGCTGAAGTTTTCTGCCACTCAGGAGCAGAAAGCTGAGCCAATCCAGTCAAGCAGGTCCTACTCTGTTCTCTGTGGGGTATTTCATTAATTTCATTAAGTAAACACTTCCCACTAGTGAATTGCAGATGCAATTACATCTGTTATATGTTATATGCCACCTTCCTCTTGGGTCACCCTCTCTCCAAAAACCAAATCCCAAACTTAATTCTGCACTAATATAAACTTAAGATCAAGGGCAGGTAGAAACATTCTCCAGGGCTATCAAAGGTGTCCCTGCTGAGGAACACTTGTTTTAAAAACATCTTTCACCATATATTCTGGATATACAGTGACACCCAAAAAACCTACAGCCAGGAAGAAAGCAGTAATGCCATCAAGAGCATGAAGAAAGCTTCCCTTAATGGAGCAGGAACTCCCACAGGCTTTAGGTCAGTGAGTTTCAGAGGAGCAAAGAGGAGCATCTAACATAAAATTTGAATCCCATTATTTTTAATGTCCTGTTTCCATTTCAATCTATACCCAGCATCCTAACCTGTTGGGCAGACAGATAACTTTAACTCAAAGACCTGTTGGTATCTCCTGTTCTTTAAGGATATTACTTAGCTTGATTTCAGGTGCTTCACTTTCAGTGGAAAGGTCAAATTCTCCAGTGATCTAATTACCTCTGGTATGTGGAGATTCATACACTTCACTGGAAAAATTTCAGTGAAGTGTAGTAGACCTAAGAACAGTTATAAGCCTAGAAATTCTGCAACCAGGCTTCCCAAAAAATGTCTGTCTGATCCAGCCATTGGCAGCAGCAGCAAACAGAAATGCTGACTGTTCAGACAGTACCCACATGCCTTTAAATTTCCCAGGCTGATCACTCCAAGTGCATGAACCAAGCTGCGGAACTGTTTGAAAGAAAGCATTTTGTCTGAACGACCAAGTATTTGGTACAACATCCCAAATAATGTCTCAAGAATTTGTGATCAAGTACTGACAAGTGCTTTCTTCAGCATACCTGAGGCTCCACCACCTGTTTAGACCATCCCAAGACATGAAGCTCCCACCAGGAACCAGCTTTTTGCAGTACCTGAGAGACTAATCTGGAAAGACCATGTACCAATACCATTTCAGTTGGCTCTCCCTGCATCAGTTTCTACATGGTGCAGGTAAAGTTATTTCATGTAGCAAGTATCACATGGCTCAAGGATTCAGCTAGTCACCCGTGCTCTTTGCTCAGGAGCACATCCTTCCCAACACATATGTATCGAGTCCTGCCAGATGAAAACTGTCAGAAGTTGATCTGGATCAAATTCCAGGCACAAGGCTTTTAGACTTAAGAGGGGAAAAAAATAGTGCTTTTAACTGAAAGAGGTGTAACAAACCTTAAAAAGCGTATAATATTTCATTTGGAAGGAACTCTCTTCAGGAAGCTTGTTCCAGTTTGCCATCAATCTGCATTTATTCTTCAGCTGTAATAATTCTTACACCAGCATTTCTTAGTGGGCTCACATTTCCTACCAAAGCACACAAGCTTATTCAGCCTGATTCGGCTCTTCCTCATAAAATTTCTCAGCTGCATAGTACAGCAGAGCTGTGCTGACCCTGGACTGGTCCTGTTTTACCTTCCCCAAAAGGATGTTCAGGTAGGTCGAATTCACCATCTCTGAGTGATTGATACACAGGCATTACAAAGCACAGGTTTCTGATGACCCAAAGCCTCTCACTTGATGTCCTTCATTTCTGCAAGCCCTTCCTTGCTGCCCTATACATTTGGATCAATTAATGCAGATATCTGAAATGCTGCCGCCTTGAGACACATGCAAAATTGACTTGAGATATACCTGAGCTAAATTAGCTGTGGCAGCAGGAAAGTAGTAGATGAGCAGCAGTTTACAGAGCCCGTGAACCAGCAAATTGCTGTCTGTTGAGCACTTTGTCCATGATGGATACCACAGCTTCATTAAGGAGCCACAAGCTCCAGCCTTGTTTCACAGCACACAGATCTTCTGCTTGAGCTCTAATTAACTCACATCAGTCTGCAGTTCAAACAGCTGTGGTAAATAAGGTTGTGCTCAAGTTACCAGGCTTTTGCTGGCTACTCTTTTGCTTTTCCCCCCTCTTGTTAAATGCTTAATGCTGCCCAGTATTTTTTTTCCCTTGTTAAAGTATTAGCTGAGTAATAGTTCGGAAGATTTGGGATTCATTACACAATAAACACCTAAGAATCTCAAATAGCTCACCAAAACCTGTCTGCCACTTTATAGTAAGCTCCAAATCCATACTTTACACCTTCTGTAAATCTTCTCAGAGCAGTCCCCTGCAATAAATTTGAAGGCATCTAACACAACATTAGCTTGCAACAGGTGACAAGTAATGAGATTTGGGTCCTTGTCTTGTTGTGAGGAGAGGAGGATCCAAGCAGACAGATCACCCTTGCACAGGGGCCTGAACACAAGGATACAGCTAAAAAGTGACATAAGTTTTCCACTTGAGTACAGTGAGCAGCACAAACCTGTCATGCCACTAGTTGCCATAAAAAATCCAATCCAGAAGGATTTTACACTTAAGCCATGTGATCAGGGTCTCCCACTAGCAGGTGGATCCTGCCTGATGTTGCCACCCATTACTGGTGTTTCTCAGCAAGACACACAAGCAAAGTTCTTCACAAGAGTTCTACTTTTAAACACGGGAGTGACTAATCCAGGGCAGTCTCTCGTAGGTCCATGCATTCATTCTGTGGCACAGAGCAAAACTTCATTGCTTGTGGTCTCCAGACTTCATGGGATCGTGTACATCACTGCTGTGGTGCCTGCACTGTACATGCACTTTTGAGCAAATTTCCTCTGTCTTCAAGCAATGACAGAGAACCTGCAAGACTTTTACTGGACAATCAGTAAAACCAGTAATATGGACAGAATGTGATCCAGTTGGTCATGGATATTTTCCTTAGTTTACTAGGTCAGGCAGCTTTGTTTCCTTTAATTTTTCCTTTCTTGGCAATTCTAATGTTATTGGAAGCAGTTTAGAGATAGAAATAATGCATAATATTTTGCCCATCCCTGGAGATGTTATAGCCCGATTTTCTATAGCAATACTAACACACCAAATGTACTTCAACAACAGTCAGGCTTAGTTTCAGTAAAGCTCTGCAGGATTTGAAAAATCATGGTTGCAGACCTTGATCTGCAACTAGATCTTAGGCAACAATCAGGCACATTTACTTACTTGAAGACAATATTTAATTAATCTGACAAAACCAAGACAATTTTGAGAAGTACCTATTTCCAAAGTAGCCAATGCACCTTACATGATGGAGAATGTAATTTTCTTTACCATTTTTCTCTGGCAGAGGCAGTAGAGATGGATGCTGAGAAAAAGGAGAGCTGTCACTCAGTATTGTACAAACACAAAAGATAAACCCTGCACTCTATACTTGACAAAAGGCAAAGACAATAGGATGAGGTTACTATTCAAAGAGTAGAGCTTAAACATACAAAGCAAGCTCATTTATTAGACAAGCAATTATTAGACCAATAAGACTGCTTAATGAAGTGCAATGTCCTGTGAATATACAATTCACTTCTAAATTACAAGGTCTGTAGTGAGGATATGTTTGTATAGCCCTTTCCCACCTATTGAGCAATATTGTATGCACCTTTGATGCTTTGCAAAGGAATAAATAATGTTGATAAATCCATCTGAGAAGAAATTAACTCTATCCCAGCTAAAATCAAGACAATGTCATTTCCTGTTCTTGTCAGGATAGAGAAAGAAGGACAAATAGAGTTATTATTCTTACTCCTCACCCCCCAAATCCAAAGTCCTGCCATCCACTTGGTTGCCACTTCAAAAGGAAAACATAGGAGATGAACTCTAAAACAGTAATTTATCTACTTGGAGCCTGATTTTACAGTTGCTTCTCACTGAGTGTTTGGAAAAGAGCTACATTAGATGGTACTAATTTAGTTTATTAAAGAATATGAGCAATCAGAATCAGATCAGGAGTGAAACACTAGCTTCCATCTCTGATTACTCAAAGTGCTCAGAAAAGCACATATCTACATTAATGCCCATAGATTATGCCAGTGATTGGTATAATAGTAGTGGGGAATAGGCACTAACATACATTCTTTTAGTGGAATCAATAATGATACGCAAAATTATCATAACAGTATTGCTGCAAATATCTGGAACCTTCACAGTTCCTATACAAGTTTGCACAGTCGCCAGCATCTGTAGGTTACCGCACAGAAAAGGCTGATTTACATCAGGTAGAGTGCATAAAAATAAAAGCCTTTTTTCCTAGGAATATTGTCTGCATAAGCTCTACACTTCCATTTAGTTGCCCTTACAAGCAGCTTGAAACACTTAAAATTGAAGTAGGACATCATGTTTTGACAAGACTAAAGTGCTTTGTCCAAATACCATTTAATTTTTTTTTAAACTAAAAGGTCACTTTGAGGGAAAAACTAAAAAGAGACTGAATCTTTCCCAACAGAAGTTCACCAGGCATTTCTCCGTTTCACTTTGCTCAGACTGGCATTTGGCAACACAAATTTGTTCTCTCCAAGAGCTCCTGACTATCTCATGCCTTAAGGGTTTTTTTTTCCCAGTGCCACCAGATAAATGGCTTTGTAGTAAGGTCCAGCTGCCAGCACAGCCACGGGCTGGCCAGGTACTGCATAGCTCCAGTAGCTTTTGCAGTCAGCCAGCAGTCATTTGCAGGATTAAAGTAAAACCTTGGAAATTCTTGGGGTTTTCCTTTATTTCCCCCAGGATTCACAGGACAGGAATTTTAGCAGCATAGGAATTTAAAAACAAAAAAAAAAACCAAAAAAAAACCAAAAAAACCCAAAAAAACCCATTCTGAACACCTTCTAGTAGCTTCTCTACAGACCCAGAAACCCAAGATCAACGAAACAACAAAACACCCACACACTGCCAAAGAACAGCTTTGGAAAACAGACTTGAGTAAAATCTCTGAACTGTAAAAACATGTCAAAAAGCATGTGAAGAATTTTGTTTGTAAACATTTTAATCATACCACAGAAATCTACTCGAGAGTATCTTTATTGGAGTTCAAGTTCAACTAACATATGAGCTTGGTTCTGTGCATTACTCCCCACGAGCCTGACACAGCCCATTAACCATCCAATATATTAGAAACAGTTTTCTTGTACCCAGCTAAAGCCACAACATGTTTTTGCTAGCAATAAGTTTGTTATGTACCCACTCTTACACATCCCAGAGGATTGAAGGAGCTCTGAGCAAAGTAGCAATTTTAGTACAGCTAACCAAAACCACTAGAGTTAAAATTAAATGCCCTTGCCAGAAACTTTGGTACACTCACATGAAAGCAGCAAGGAATTTCTATGTTACTACCATTAATTTCATATCACCTCTTGTTGCTGGTCGCAGTTTCTCTTTAGCAGAAAGGTCACAGGGTCAGAACAAGTAAAATGGGGCCCTGGGAGGCAGAGCAGGTCCTCAGTAATAACTTTCTTGTGAGGCAGATCTGCCATGGGGTTTTGTACTAGTATGTTCCTCACAGAGGTAATTCCATGATTTTCAAGAATTTTTCTATGAGTTGTACAAGTTGTTTGCCCTCAGAACTGCCCTTAAATAAAATAAATGAAACATTTCAGTATTCCAACCAAATCTCTAGTCTCTGCACAAGCCTCAGGAGCAATCACTCATTAACATCATCCCAAGCTCCAAGTCATATGTGTCAAGACATTTTAGTCCTTTTAGTGGCATACATGCCTAAAAAGTAATCACTTTCAGGTACCTCAAGTTTTAAAGTGTCTTTGCACCTTATGAGGTAACAGCACCAGGTAAGAAGATTCACATTCATAGACCATGAGTGAAACGTGTGACCAAATGCTCAGAAAAATTCACTTGTAGTTGTAATTCTGACTCACATTGTCAGCTCTTCCAATTTAATTTACTTTGACTTATAAAGAACCTCACCAAAATTAGCACATCTAGAAGCCCATATGCTGATTGGACCATATGTTAGAAGAAAAAAATCCACCTTGAAATTAATGAATCTTCTCCTCATGAAGTAGTTGTTGCCGTAGCTTGAATTCCAAAAGATTTTTTTTTCCTAAAGGTACAGGTATGTATTGGTAGGGATTTTCATTAAAAAATTTGTACTCTTCAGCTGTATAGTCACAAAATCTCACATTTTAGATTTCTTAGTCTTCTTAGAAAGTTGTTTGAATCATTACTGCCAAAAAGTTATGCCTTATTTTCAGTCTGATAAGTGCTCTGTAAAGTGTTAGAGATACAGTGTTGGCAAACAAAGACAGGCTCTTAATTTTCACATTCTTTTCATTTTCACACTCTAAATGGTGCCACTTCAGGGGGGGAAACACTGAACAGAAATATTACTAGGTTAGAACTTAACATAAGAGTTCACTTCAAATAGAGACTAGCACAAGTGTGTCTACTGCTTTCAGCTGAAGGACCACTAGAGTAATTCCTAGCTGTTTTCACCAGATATAGAGAAAAGTACCATTAAGCTACGAGCATGCAAACTGCTGATAAAATGGATTAACTTGTAAAAGGCTCATTTCTGCAAAATCCTGCTGCTTGTCATTGAACCCTTGGTATGTCTGCAGGTCTGGTCTCACCTTCAGACCAAAAACTTCAGCTTTTTCCTCCCTGCAGCAAAGAGGAAGAGGGGACAAGTTTTGGCCTCATGTTATTCACTTCTTGCATCTGTTACAGAGCTAAATACAGTTTTATTCCTTGTCTTTTTACTGCAATCTTAAAGCACACCGTGGCACCTGAAAACACACAATTTTGCCAAAACAACCACAGAAGTGATGATATGGCTGCAAGTTGCAGGAACTAGAAACTGAATCCAGATGTCCTAGATTTTGCTTCCGAGAGTACCTCTGTTTTCCTTTACACCTGAGTTTTTATCATTACTCAAACTATGGCATTGCCATCTTCTCTTTAAAGCTACAATACGTGAGAGAAGAACAGGTTCCAGGATCAGGCATCTGTTCCAACAGCCCAGGGAGAACTACAGTTGTTCTTTACAGCTACCTTGGGACACAGCTTAGACGTCGGAGTCCAGAAGAAAATAGAGTTGAGGTGTCACAAACACTTTGGCATAACAAAGGCTCAACAGCTCAACATCTTACAGCAATCACTGTACAGCAGCTTTATCTCACATCAGCCAAGAAATGCAGCATGGACTGACAGCTCCAAGGAACAGAATAAAGCAGTACACTCTTCATCTGCTTCCCTAAAAAACTGCAGCAGGACTAGAAGTTGACATTTTACAGCTTCAAAAATATCCTGAAGGGCCCACACATCATGTACCTTCTGGGGACTACTGCTAGAATCAAGAACTTGAACTCATGGGTCAAAAGCACAAAACCTTCCAGACCTAGAGAGGGTAAAGAAAGCTCATAAGGCTTTCATTTAGCCTGAGTGTATTCCTCTTCAGAGCTCCAATGCCAGCACGGAAAGTGAAGTCAGTGATCCTGATGCCACCTGCTCTTGTCAGTTTTGAGACCTTTGATGTTCTGCAAGTTATCCAGTTTTGTTCAATAAAACTTATTTTTCCTGCTACTACAAGCTCACAATGCATAAAAGGAATGTTTCCCAGAGCCACCTGTGACGGCACAGACTTTTCACAATGGTTTCCATTTTGAGGGTAAAGCTGATTGAGAAGATCCATCGCCATTCTCTTCCTGCAAAAACTGATTGGAAAGGACTAATCCAGCCTAGCTCTGCCTCTGTTCCTGATAACATCCCTGTGACCCATATCTGGCCCATCACATAGTTTTATCTTCTGCAGTTGTGCACCTATTTGCTCAACAAATATCTGTGTTGCTTTAAACTAGTGGGAGAAACATGCACCACATCTCCTGAATAAACAGGCCTTTCAAAGTTTTGATCATCCTAGAGATTTTGTTGAAACAGCTTTTACAACAGTTTTACATTTGGAACAAATTCAACCATGAACTGGTTTCTGTATTGTGATTCCCCACTATTAACCTCCAGTGTTTCAGTACGAGGTTCAATATAGATTTGCTTTCCCCACAATAATTTGTTCATATTCATTCCTGTTCATGACAAGAGTTCTCACCAAGAACATTTACATAATTACAAGAAATGAGGAACTGGAAATTTTCCACTAACCCTGCAGCTCCAGTAGTTGTGAAGGGTGGCAAGCCTAGACCAGAGCAAGGTAGAATAATAAATCCAAAGGTAAACTAGAAAAAAAAAGTCAATTTGGTTTGGACTGAAAGTTTCTTCTCACTGTTAATATCAGCTTCTGCACAATACATTCTAGATGTACTATAATGTTTTAACAGAACAGAGCCTGGGCTTGTGTGGCCAAAGAGAGAAAAAAATTATTGTTATTACTATTATTAGAACATGATGAAAATGAGTAGTGAAAGCCCCTCATGAGAGATGAGCCTTCCAAATAAAGGTATATTGATGCAGGGAACTCGAGGCTAACTCCAGCTGACCTGGATCCAGAATGGGAAGCAGCAGGCTAATGTTTCCTCTGCAGCCTGGCACCAACATCAGACATCATCTCACCATTGCCAGAGAAGCAATTTGGCAGGCTACCACTGCCATGCATTCATTATCATCTGCCACCTGCAGATCAGCCCTCCCTTCCATTTACAACACACTGATGCTCATTAAAAGTTTTCCTAGTCCTGACTAATACTGCTGCTACCAGGGGTTAGAGCTAAATTAGCTGTCTTTGCCCTATTCAGACCTCACTGAGAGCACTACCAGCTGTGGAGAGAGTCATTGCTCCAAGACCATTGCTAGGGATACTGTTTTTTTAAACCAGTTGGGTTTGAATCATTAAGGAGAAATACTTTCTGACAAGCTACAGAATGAGGAAGTTAAAGTTTTTGAGTAGTTAACATTCATTCTATTTTTAATATCACAACCTATATCTCTCCTTTTAACATATTCACACTAATTTGGCCTCCACCAGAACACAGTGCTCTTAAGGGTCCTCATTGCTTCTCATGGCTTGATTAGAATTACTCTTTATAACAAAACCATGAGCCTTTCTGACAAAACTTTCAAATGGTCATTGCCACCCACCAGCTATCTCAAATTAAGATGTATATTGCAGGCCTAATAATATTAAAAATACTTCCTCCCCAAACCCTCTAGCAGGCTTACTATTTCAATAAAATGAGACTAGTGGGGCACATGACTCAAAACTGCATAGTAAAAAAAGTCAGAAAGAGAAACAAATATCAAAACTAAGCTTATAACCCATAAAAACCTCTTAGGAAAGGAATGAACGTGTCAACTAAACTGTACTAGAACAAAATTTTAACAGTAAATATAAAAGCTATATAACATCAGAGAAGTCTCAGCTGCAGGAAAATAGCCTTGCTGTGTTATTCTACCTTTTCATCACAGTGATCTTTAGGAGGGCTGACAGCTCTGCAGTTCCTACACTTGCACAGTGCTTTACAATTATGCCCGCCTCAAAGACCCTATGGGAAAGTCTGGCTCCTTTTAAGCTCCTTCTGTTTTAAGCCTTGACTTCACACAGCTTACGACCAAACTGGAAATTTCTGATAGCTGTAAGACATTGGTGAATGGATGCATACAAGCCTTTTGCCTTTTATGTAGTGAAAGTTGGTGAAAAGTGAAAGGAGCTGCTTCAGCACAGACAGAAAAGAAAGTAACATTCATTAGAAGCACACAATCCTGGTCAGCAGTTCCACCACAGCTCCCAGATTGGTTTCTTCCACCCCTCCCTCCACCAGTTCCTTAAATGTTATAGGATACACTGCTTTGTCTCCCCTGGTCAGTACTACTTCTTTGCACTAGGGTAAAGTACGTCTTGGAAGCTTGACAGAACAATCTTTCTTTGAAGAGCCCTGAAGACAGACTTACCTTTCCTTCCACTTCTCTTTATCCACCTGTTGCCAGCTACATATTTTAACTACGTATTTTAAATCCTGAAGGCATCACAGTATGAAACTAGCACTGAAACCTTCATTTACTCTTACTATCTGCTTTTACTTTAAGGAGAAGTCATACAAGAAACAAACTTCATAACTTGGGCCCAAGGGCTTCCTCCAGTAGTAGATCAAAGGTTTATAAAGTTAAATTCATGGTTTTCCATAAACATCAAATGACACTTTCTAGGAAGCAATTTGTGGTAAAGACAGGCTTTTGGAAAGCTAGGAACTTAAAATTATGAGATGAGATTTTGTTCAGTAAGAACATTATCATTGATCTCTGAGGGATTATTCCATTTCTAGGTCACCTGTGAGAAGAAGCTGGTGAACATCAGGAAAAAGTTCCCTCAAAGCACTTTTCAGCTCTCTTTATCCATTGGTTCTAAGAGAGGGGTCATGGTCATCTTCCTGACATATTCTTATTTCACACACTTTTATACAACTGAGTCTTCCCAGGCACATTTCAAATATCAACAAGATGACAGGACCCCCGTGCCTGTACCAGAGACTCTCAATTACCTATAAACATTCATGGCACAGTTCTTGTAATTAGTTTGAAAAAGTTACACCATAGCTGTAAATGTTCCAGGAAGAGATGTAGGAGCCAGAACTGCCAGATGGATTATTTTCTGCAAGTTATTTGTTCAGCATAACATCACAGAAAATTCAGATAGAATGTAACACAATAGGACAGTGTAACAATTATTCTAAATCTCTGTGTAGTTTAAAAGAAATTACTTCCCTTTTGTAACTCTACTGAGCCATCACCATGCTTCTATAACTGAATTATGGGAAAATTTACTTTTTACTTCTCTAGCAAATTCTATCAGACAGTCCCTTTCAAAACAAAGCAGTAAAGAGTTTCAGAACTTTAAGGCTTATTCAATCCTCAGAATTTTAAGGTGTTAGAAAGAAAAATATATTATATTCTATGTACAGTTTTTAAAAAAAAACCCCTTTACCTACTTGCAAATGAGATGGGAAAGAGGTTTTACATGCTGGAATAGCCACATGATACACATAAATCTAGCAATGAAAGTTAGACCAAATTCATTAATTCTGAAAATGGACATTTTTAATCCAATATATTGCCTTGTACTACTCCTGGAGCCAATTTTCCACTTCAAAGAGAGCAAAGTGGTACTAGAGTCACCAGTGTCTATCACCCTGAATCTTTGAGGCATCACAGTCATAACATAAAAGAAATTCTTCCTATAAGGGAGGTAGATAGAGAGAATTTGGTCACATAAGTAATTAATTTAGTCATATTTGGTCATTCTTATATTGAGCATATAGAGAAGGTCAATATAAAAGAAAGTCAAGTCCTACCCTACTGTTTCAGTGGTCTAACAGCCACTGCACATTATCAGGAAGAGAATCCTCACCAGTTATTCTTCAATTTTTCCGAATTCAGCATTGGGTATTATGAAAGTGTCCAGAGTGCAGAGGTATCCTCAGCTTCAAAAACCATCCAATGGCCCTGCTAAACCAGACATGGGAACACGACACCAACATTTTAGTCATACTACTCACATTTTTAGTATTGGTCCTGCTTGAAACGGCTTTTTCAGTTTTTACAGGCTATGTCCAGTCTGCAATATCTGAAATTACATTGATATAAAAATTCAGGCCAATCACCAGTTTCCAGGAGCATGGCAAGTCAGGGATGTGACCTTCAAGGACTCAAATATTTGCAAAAAATATGCTGAAAAGTCATGACTGATTATAAGCAGCAATTATAATTACTTTTTCCCCCTCAGTGTGCTACAACACATTTCAAAGGGCTTAGAACAAAATGAAGTTTTTGAAAAAAGCCTAGTGCAAGCCAAAAGCAATGTATGGTGGATTAAGTGATATGCCTTGGGGTAACAGTAAAAGATTACACTGGGGACTCATTTCAGTGTGGTTTAAATCTGCCTTGATTTGAGTGAGGTTCAGCATACCTTAGATAAAGAATGGAATTACATTATTTGTGCTGAACGTGTTGCCAGTTACTAATTTCAAAGGGAATTCCACCATAATAGAACTGAATCCCAGGCTGCTACCACTGGAAGCACATGTAACCCAGCTCAGTGCGTGTTGATTTTTAGAGTAGCAAAACCTACTATTCAGCCCTTTAGGATTCAATTCCTCTTCCTACATTAACTTGATAGGTATCCAACCTTACTAACTAATCCAGATTCTTTCCATAATCTATGGAAATAGAAAATATCTTGAGAGAAATTTGTTCCATTGCAAGTCTCTCTGGAGGTGTCGATTAATCTCCATTGAATACAGAAGGACCTTGGGCTCTACATCTAAATAAGATAGACCTCAACATTTGAAACTTCTTGATATTTCATTAGTGGTGCAATTATTTTAAAACTAATTTTATCTTCCAGTATGAAAGTAGCTTGCTTGGTATACACAGACAATGTATCTAAAAATGATTTAATTCATATGACTGTCAGTGGGTATATTAACAATAAATCTCCAAAAGGAAAAAAACCTCTCAACTGTAAAAAAAGTGAAATGTTATTATACTCAATAATCATTTCTGTCTCATGTCTTTGAAGGTTGACACTAGATTGCTTCCCTACAGTTTTCCTATTTGCATGCTGCTAATGAGAAATTGCAAGCCATGTCTTTTGCTAGGCATCTAATGAACCGGATTTGTTTCAGTCTGCAGCCTCTATACAGTTTTATCCCAAACACTGAATGTCAAGTGCCACTCCCATTCCTCACCTGTGTTCCTAAAGACCTAGTCAACTCATCCTCTGGGAGAAAGGAAAATGCTAACAACCAAAATAACAAATACTTCATTGTCTTATTACAATATGCTTATTTACATAAATGCCCTCTATTCTTCTCATTGGATCAGCCTGACCAAAACAAAATTTGCATTTAAATAGCATGACTATAATTGACGTCAAGTACCTGCACTTATTTTCATACTCTTATTTCCACATATAAGAGGCAGTGAAAATCTTTTTCCACCCAGAGAACAAAAGATTAGGATGAGGTAATAAGCAGAGCAATTTCTCAAATTTTATTTTTCAAAATCTCCATGGACCCTGCACTTTCCCCCTAGTGTGACAGTTGAAGAAGCAACAGAGAAAAATCAGACTTGATCTAGTCAAGGGGAAATTGAATCAGCTTGGAAGATGTAACAAAGATGAGTCACTTATAGATAGCACCTCCGAGCAGAAACTTCACAGGCAAAAGCTATAAGTAATGGAGAACACTGACCCTTGCTTTTCTTTGTTGGGTTTGGATTTATTTTATTTTTTTAATCAGGACAGCTATCATACACTGGGAAGTAGAAACACAGGTCCAAAATAAAAGTGTTTTGTTATCAGAGACCAGAATTTGACCAGAAGGAAAGGTTGCCACTTCAAAACTCAAAAAGAAGTCTGCAGAAGGAATACTGAAAGTTCCTTGGGTACCACTCTACTGCAGAAAGGGAACTGGATTGCACCTGAGAGACAAGGTGGGAGAAGTCCAGTTCTCCACTGGGGACAGGGGCCATGGAGCTAAAAGTTAACTCCACTAGCCACAAGAGTGGGTCAGGTTCATAGAGCAGATGAATGCTTCCNGAAGTAGAATAAATAGAAACTAAACTCCACTAACCACAAGAGTGGGTCAGGTTCATAGAGCAGATGAATGCTTCCAGGCTGTAATGACCCCTCTGAACACCCGCTGATGAGCAGCCCCACTACCTGAAGGCATCCCACAGATATACATAGAATTTAGAAACTACTGTGTCATCTCAAAAGGAGGTCCAAAACAAAATGAATGACTGAAGGCTTCATCTTCTGAAGTTGTGGAATACAACACAATCATTGCTTGGATGAAGGAGTACAGTAATTATGGGACACCGATTATGGCTTTATTTGGGCTTGTTGTTGACATTCTCCATCATTCTCTTTGCTGTATTTCTCATCCACAAAGCCACAGAAGTGTGTCATTGCCACATGACAAAGCTCCCACACGAAACATTTAAACAAGAAGAAGATTTCTTAATCCCAAGAAAGGGAAAAAAAAATTGCAGCAACATTCAAAGGAAAAAAAGCTTGAAACAGAGTTATATGAACACAGATGAACTGCTCCAGATAAAGCAGCATTCTCAAAGCATAGGCCAGAAATCAACAGAAAGCTCACAAAGGACACCCCCTTTCAGACAGGAGTATGGCAACTCACTTCCCCTAAAGATGGGATTATCTGGTTGTGGGCTGCATGAATTTCACAAGAAAGAGAAGATTTAGTTACTCCTAATTGTTAACACTCCAAGTCACAACAGATTTTAAACATTTCATAAATCTTTGGGGTGGGAAAGGCAATCTCAGAGCACACAGAGATCACAGAGCCTGACACAGCCTTTACAAAATCCTCATTTGTGTTAGCCTCAGTGTCACATTAGCACAGGTTTGTTGAGCTGAGCTAGAGTCATCTACTTGCTCAAATACTTTGTGGCTCTAGGGCAGAAAGAGGCTCCATGAAATTTAAAAAGATTCAGCTCAGCCCTTGCAATATCAGCAGCATGTGTTTTGTGTTTGATTTCTCCAATCTTTATCCTAACAATTAGGAGAAAGAATATTTTTTGAAAGAAAAAGGAAGAAAAAAATTCACAACTAAACCTCGGGCAGAAAAAATTGTTTTCAAATACCATCCAATATTAACATTTATATTTTTGCAAGGGATTTTTAATTAATCAAATTCAGACAAAATACTTGCAAGACTTAATCCTCAAATTAACATCTTTCCATCACTTTGTGAATCCCAACAGCACCCTTTTCCCCCCAGCACACCAGGATCTACTGCAAGGCAGGTTTCAGACATGCCAGCCTGTAATGTCCATTTAGGAGTTGTTACTTCAGCCGAGTACAACGGAGTGCAGAACCTTTCCATTCCAACACACCTGCTGTGACCAAGACCTTGTAAAGGACATCATTTGCTCATCATTTCACTCCTGCCCGAGACATCAGCTGTACTGGTAGTGTTTCAGGGTGTCAGTTCAAGAAACCAACCGTGTGTCACTGGGAAGCAGAGACACTGAAAGTTAATCAGTCCCGAGGGGTGGCAGATGCCCCATCCCTGGAAAGGTCAGGTTGGATGGGTCTCTGAACAACCCAATCTAGTTCTGATGTCCCTGCTCACTGCAGGGGGGGTTGGACAAGAAGACTTTTAAGGTCTTCCAATACTGTAAGGTCACTTCCACACTATTCTATGATAGTACAATCCTGTTCCTGTATACCCCTGCTCCAGTAAGTTACAGCATCCTGGTTTAGTCTGATTACTTTTATTACAGGCCAACAATAAACACCTGCAGGATGGTAGTCCAGGACAGTAAAAATCTAGTGCTTAAATATTACTGAGAATTTGACTCCATTTCACTGGAAAGTAATAAATTGTGAGGCCCCAGCATCAAATCACCTATATCAAAAAGGTCCATTTATTGTTATGCAACCAGGGTAAGGCCTTTCTTCCCAAATCAGAGACTCACTGTGCTGAACAGCAAAGAGTCCCTTTCAGCAAACAGCTCATGTCCAGATCCTTTTATCAAATCTTGTCAAAATCATTGTGGCATAAATAATTTTCCAAAAGAAAAATTGACACAAAAGCTCAGACATTGTCCTGTCCACAGAAACATGCTTTAAAATGGTTTTATTGTTAAATGACTTCTGATGGGTTCTGCTTCTGTGAAGAGAAGAATTATCCAGGTACTGACAGTTTTACAAACAAATTTATATAAATGCAAATTATTGGTAGTGACTGAAATATTCTGCAGAAAGCAGGTTTCTACACAAAGGTATCCTCATGCTCTAAAGTGTGACCATTAAAGATGTTTTCAGCTTTTTTCCAACCCCTCTGTAAGTAATTAATGAATATACAATTAATCACAAGCCTTTTCATCCAAATCAAGCCCTATATCAAGACTTCTACTGTTTTCAGACTGTCACTATCAGGAAAAATCCAGAACCATCAAGCAGGTTATATTTATTTTATTTCCAGGAGAAGACACAAGTCTCAGTTGCAGGGAGAGGGAGATAACTCAAGTCCAGAGCACTCTGCAAGTTACATCAGTGTCTCCCAAAATCCTCAGATATGCTCCAAATTCACCTGACCATGATGAAAGGCATATAAGTATCAATTTGTTAATCTGATTTTCATATTCTTGATTCTTTAGAATCTGGCACACAGACATTAGCTTAAGAATTTTCACAAAGTCATGGTTTGCAGCACACTATGCCAAATGTTTTAAAAGGCCCTTTTCAATGCAAGTGAGATAATTAATCTTATTCCTCATCAAGAAATCACACCCAAGACTCCAGTAACAGCAGCTCACACTTAAAGTGCCTTATAAAAAAGTTAGTAGCAAAACACAATTAACTGAAATTTAAAGTCCCCTAGTAAAAGAACCAACATTTCCCTTGGCTTCTGCATGGGTGTCTATTGCAATTTTGCACTGTTAACTTTCCCAGGAATTTAAGCCAAAAGATTACAAGTCAGCTTCAGTAGATGCTTCAGATCTTTTATCGATACTCTGATTTGTAAGGCACTCTATCTCTTAAAGTTATCCAGTCACTTAAATTGATGCAATTTCTACCAGGGTCAAAATGACACTTCCCATGGCCGAGAAACATCACTCAAGCCAAAGACCTACTGAAAATTATGACAGAGAAAGACTGTTCTACTTTCCTTTACATGATTTGAGTTTTACACATCTTTTACAAAGCTTTTGCATCATCCAGCTGAGCTATTAACAGGAACTGAAAAACAATTTGCCTTGTTTCCCTTCATTTTTGCAGGCCCATGTACTTGTCAGTTCAGATAAATAAGAATAGATTTTTTTTCCTGCCAAAATATGGCTTCTAGCTACAAATTGTATTGTCGTTTTTTAAAGTCAATTCCCCATGTTCAGACTAGTCACTAGTCCACTGATACACTCAACTATTTGAGATTACAGGTAGTAGAGAGTTCAGTCCCCAGTACTGTAAATGGGCATACCAAGAACCTGCCTTATAGGGGTCAAAAGCCAACACATGTATTCTAACAAGTTAAAGGCCTGCACTTCTTCCAGAGGACTCAAGTTCTCTACAGACTGATTATTCTGTGCACTTGAAGACCTCTAAATGACACCATAACTTATTAGTTGCTTTTTAATTTTGCATCAGGCAACTCATCTTCCACTTCCTTTGTGTTCTTATTTGATATTTATCCAGTCAGGTCATCTTATTCTAGACATCAATCTGGTGTCCAAGTCACATTTCTGTGACCCATTTTTTACCCCTGCACATCCTTCTCTGCTGACAAGGTGGCTTCTCACTCGTTTCCATGCTGAAAGTATCCTGAGAACTTTTGATCAAATGTGACTTAATATCTCTATCCCAAGGATATCAGGAGACTACAGCACCAGTTTTCTGCTCATCTCTTCTGTAAGACACATCAATTTCAACCTAATGAAGAGCAAATTCCAGTTTCAACTCATTAATACCACAGAAGTGAATAGCTTTTGACCTGTTCAAGTGAGTCAGTTGAGGCACATCTAAATTTCATAAACACCTCTTGTTAGTCTGTATGACCCTATGGACATGACCTTGAATATGCATAACTGAGGATTAAACTATTAGCAGTATTTTATAGCACTTAATTCACTCTTTTCTCAGTCTCTCTCCTTCTGCTTTTTTTGCATCTTTAATGTCTAAAAGACAAGTTTAGTTCCCAGGGAGTAGAAGATTCTTAATGTTACTGGGTTCCATTTGCAAGTCATCTTGTCCTCTCTCTTCACCTTGCATATCACTGTCAATTATCCTTTTTTTTTGTATTCTACTAAGTAATGTCTCTGTTCTTTTGTACCCTTCCAGTCCTCTTTTTGTACTCTCCCACTGACTACTTGTGGGTTTTGACATCCCAGCATCTGTTTCTTCCTGCTATTGTTTCAGTGCAGTCTTGAACTTCAATCACTTATTTTTGAATATTATTTCCATTTTTTCCTGTGGCTCTGTCATCACTGCAATACTCCATGAGGTGCTCACTAGGCATCCAGGAGTGCTGCTTAATTACTTGCTTTCAGCAGTAGAAGCTGCTCACATGATCAGGCGCAAGAGCTAGAGAAGTCACAGGAAGAAGTAATTTTCTGCTATTCTGGTTGAAATTTGAAAAACAATAACATGATCTAGGACAGCTACAGAAGTGAGGTGTGCTGACTAACTCAATAGCAATTTCACAAGCTCAGAAGAGTTTGCAGGATAAGGTTAACTGTGTTTTATGCAATTTTTCCTAATTTCTACTACAGATCTTTTTATCTTCTATGACAATGCTTGCTGACATACACCCATACAGAAATAGCAGGCTTGAAACTACTGCAAGATCCTCTCAAATAGCTACCTGTAAGCAAGAGACTGCTTGGTTATTTTTCCCCTTCCCCTTTTATTTAAAGAGTCAGGCAGCAAACGAATCCTCATGCAGGTCTGCAGATGAAGTCCCAGGCAGAGCTAAGCCAATAAAAAGTTCAGATAGAACTGGTACAGCTGCCAGTCTGCAATGCCTATTTTTGCCTTAGATTGACTAGAGAAGGCAGCAATATGGGCCAACATGGCAAAACCCTACAAAGGCCATTTAGGAGAATCACACGCTAGAGCTGAGCACTCCATCCCACACAGAGCCAAGTTTGCAAATACATCTTGTCTAAGTGTCAGAACCACCTCCTTCAGCAAGCCAGCAGCGCATGTGAAGCAAGAGGAGCAGTGGTGCAGCTCAGACTGCCTCAGCCGCTGTGTCTTATTGTACAGTGTGTTCCCTGCCTGTGCCCAGCAGTCTGATTTGGGCAGCTCTTTGTCAGCTCCCTTACCTGGGCTTCATTCAGTAAGATACCAAAGTACACAATTATTGCTACTTTAAGGCCAAGTACAATGAAAGTGATGGACTGCATCTGTACTTAACACTGGAATTGCTTTAGGTGAAGTCTGGGCTAGATAAGCCATCCATGGAACACACAATGCTGATCAAACATCTGCATGCTCTCTTGGGTTTCTCTGCTCATTCTCTAAGCACCAAATTCACCAGGATCAATCATTTTTTTTGCAGTAAAAGCCGATCCTGTAGCCCACACTGCTCCCGACACTCCCAGCCTGAAGCACATTGTAAAGGCATTAGTCTCTGCCTGTTCTGTTCCCTGCTGCCACTAAAACCAGGGAAGAAATAAACTTTAGCAGACAGAGCAGCCAGGACAATTATTACTTCAGTCAGGGAAAGCACAGTATTATGTTTCCCACCTCTATTATGAGGGAACCCTAAAGCCTTAGAAAAGTCATTATTGATGGACCTGAATAAGTTTGTAAATCTATTATACTGCATATCACCTAGACAACTTGTTTTCTCAGGTTCTGACTCACATAATCAGTGGAAAACTGGAGCAGGGTGAGGGGGATCTGGAGGCAGAAAAAGCCTTTTCTGCCTGCTAATTAAATCATAAATAATAGCAGAGAACACAAGATATCCATTTTCTCTATAGAATCAAATCCCCAGGGGCTGACTACCTCCTTCACTAACCCATCACAAACTTCATACAGGCAGAGCGCAGTTTCTCATTAACTGTTCTGGGTTTTTTGATGAAAGAAAATCTGTGAAATCAATATATTTAAATGAAGCAGCATTAAAATGCCTTGTTTGATAATGTTTGGCTAAGAAAATAGTTTTAAAATGCTCATTTCAAGCTCATGATGAATTTACCCACAAAGACAAATGACAAGTTTCAAATCTGATGCTTTAATTGTTCCATCTTGCAAAATAAAGATGTTTAAATAATACTGCCTTGTCCCAGTTCACGATAGATATAGCAATTCAGGAGAGGTATATTTCACACAGAAAAAAAGATAAATCTGATTTTTACCTGTGTGAGCTGTGAATAGAAGTCAGACCAGGGTCTGAGTGTCAGATAACACAACTTTTCCTTTCCACAGTTTTTTGGGAAAGACTGATGGCTACTAAGCCTCACAAATGTCTCTTGAGCAGGGCAGTGGGTATCCCACAAAAGAATGGCATCTCTCCACTCAGCTCAGAGAAAAACTGATGCACTTCTGGTTTAGCTACTTCCCTAAGACAAGGTATGAGCTATTTGACTTTTATACTGAGGTGAAAGGAGGCTCCATGCCTTAGATGCCACCTTAACTTTTCTGTCTTTTCTTTGACTTCAACAACTCTTTAGATAACACTATCTAAAATGGGTTCAACACCAACTTTTACTAAGTCACTTTTTCTTGTTTCCCTGCTGAGGAATTTCCTCCTCATTGCAAACTCAAACATCTCCCACACACAATTCTGTTTTCAAGGGGGCAAGAAAGGGGAAAAAAAGGAGACAGAAGAGATGTTTGCAAGTCCTCTCTAAAAAATCAGAGTAGTGCTTCATCTCTCCAATCCCACTGTGTTGATTCCCAAGTGTCTCACTTAAACTGTAACTAATGAGTAAAACCAACAAGCTCAGCCATGAGGCAACACCTGCAGCAGAGCCTCTGCTGTGGGATCTGGTGGCAGAGTTCATCAGTCCCCACGGCCATCCTCACTACTACAGAAGAAACCACAATCTCCCTTTCCAATTTATCTCTTGCCAGTCAAAGCCTAAGGCCTGTATTTAAATTTTGTACTCTGGATTCACACACAGATGAAATCCCACCAACTCCAGAGGCAGCTGCTTCATTACAAGCTGAGTGAAAATAACCATGGCAGCAGCTGACAACTGATTAGTCCATTCCCAATTTGAAGTAAAGAAAGTCTGACTAAACCAAGCTGCTATATAAAATGCAGAGGCAGGTCAGCTAAGTGGAAAAAGTGGTCTTGATAAGAAAAATGTAACAGATTCTCTCACTAAGGAAAATGCCCCATTTCTAATGACAAAACATTAGAGATCACAAAAGCTCAGTTCAAATCCTTGGTGCACCCCTTAACAAAAGGGCCTCTGCACATTGTCATAATGGAAACTTCAACAAAATGTGTGCTCGTTCTCTTAGCTTGGCTCACATCTTGGTGAGTCTGGAGGAGACTCCAAGACAGAGGAAATATTGCCATGGCACAGAAGCAGCCCAAAGTTATATGAAATTACAACTAAAAGACAACAACGTGGCAACATGGAAGCCATTAGATTTCAATATTTATTTCTAAAAATACTTAAACACAATTTCTGTTTTATCATGAGAGCACTACAAGTACATCAAGACACTGTCACAAACATAATGCATGCAGCCACAGGTCCTGTGTTTTCCTACAAGTTTCCTGTTTGAAGCCCATAGGAACTTAGTCTGAAGTCTCCCAAGAAAGTTTACACTGCTAGAAAATAACTGAAATCTAAGAACAACCTAGACCTTCCCAGGATCCTTGTGATCTGCACATTTCAGAGTAAACCAGCTTCGGAACTCAGACCCTGTGCTGGGCCTAGAAACAAGTAGTATATCACAGAAAAAAGAAAAAAAAAAAGCAAAACCTGAACACTTTTGTCTCTAAGACAGAGGATAAAAGGAAAAAGTTCCCCACTTATTTTCCCTACTTTGATTTAAAAGCCTTAGGCAATCAGACTGCCCCTTGAAGTGGGCTGTTATTTATCATTTCTGTCAGGTTACACATATCCTTAACCTAGTGTTTCTGATGGCAATTCTGCTCTACCATGCAGAAGAAAAGTCAAAGCACCAAAATAATCAGACATTCTATAAGTCTCAAAAAATTCTCTAGTTCAGGAAGAAAGCGGGTATTCAGAATTCATTCACTAAACCTCTGCCCCAATAGCAATTTTACTAAAGATGGAGAACAGAAGAAACATTTTTCTCCTATTAAATAGGAAAACAAGTAACAGAAATAACTTCTTAAAAGCATGCCTTTAAATTTAACATTTTATGTTTCTTTAGAATCCAGTCAGTAGTTCAAGGAAAGAACTCTCTGTTCCTACAGTGAGTTACAGCACTGAGAGAGACCAAAACAGACCTAAGGAGCTCTGGAGCCCTAACTCAAGCATGGTTCTGTTTATTCCTCCTGGAGAAGGAAAGTATACTTGCCTACCTTGTGAGGTGATATTAAAGCACCTTGCAGACTTCTGCAGTGTTCTGTTGTTTTCACAGAAGAGGGAAAGGAAGAAGAGGGACAGCTCAGTGGTGCAGGACAGTCCCCTGGCTCTTTCTGGGCTTGGGCAGGAGCCCAACAGCAGCCTCCTTACACCTGGGGGAGGCAGGTGGGGGCCTAGGGGAACAAGAGAATCAAAACAAGGAAGCAGATGGAGGCCTTTGAAGCAGGAAAACAAACGTACAAATCGTGCAAGGTAGAAACCACTGGGCTGCACGACACAGGGACAAGAATTCCTGCAGCAGCAGAGCCAAATGCAAGTCTTTCAATGTGCCAGGAGAGCAGTGCCAGTCATCACAGAAACAGGCAAATCCTAAAGAGCAAAATACAGATGTGTCCAGAAGTGTTATAACACTGTACAGCACTGATCTGACACAAGAACTTTCTGTCAACAAGATAGACTCCTCATTCTTATTTTAAGAGGTTCCACTGCACCATACCCTACTCAATTTTTCCCCAGACATTTTTCTTTCCCGTCAAGACTCACATGTCTTAATCAAAAAACACCTTGTTATCAGTGTCACTTCTGGTTTTTTGCAGTACTTTCTGTGCAACTGCACGTCAGTCCGCATTTGTCTCCTGTGGGGAATGTGGTTGTACTTTCCCAAAGCTGGCCCAAGGCCTAGCCACCACCTTATCTTTCTGCTTCTGACCACTGCAGTTAAATAGTAGTTTTATGTTAGGAGAATGGAAAACACCTCGGAAGAAATCGGCCTCTATAACCACTGCTCTACAGACTCCCAGGATGTCCCATGCTGAAAAGAAATACTCCTCTACCACAGTTTTACTCAATAGCAGGCTACTACCTTTACAGAAATAATGATCTCAGGACTTGCATGCTCTGTGTAGCTTCCAGCTCTGTAGCTTTTGTTGTGATAGAATAGGGATAACAAAGAAAAGTTTGTATTAAAAAAACAAACAAAAAACCAACCAACCAAATTAACAAGACGTAACAAGTTAAGGAATGTTCAGGTTCAGGGTGCAAGGTATTCCTTCTTGGAAAAAGTACCCTGAAGTTACCAAGTGTCCTCTAGAAATTAAGTAAAAAGGATTTTTCTGAGTAATATAGATAGAAACTATTCCCAGCTCAGGAAGTTCTCTGGGCTGAAAAACAGAGGACAGGAGAGCACTCAAGGCAATTCATTCCTCCTCCCTAAGCATTCACTTAGACCTCTGCTAGAGTCAGGATACAGTACTAGAGGGACCCTTAAAACTGGCATTATTAATCAGGGCTGGCACGACAGATCTAATGCAGCTCAGAGAAATTAGCTTAAGCTTGTCCACCTGACAAGTCCTAAAGCATAGACAAAACAGATGTCACAGTTGAGTCAAGTGATGTACTTCCAGAAAGAACACTTCTTTCCCATGGCATTTTGTCTTAGAAGATTAGTGGCCCCATATTTGGAGGATTTGAGTGAAGCAAAAGAGGAGCAGTGAGGCCAAGAGAGGGCCACTGTCCTTCCTCTTCAGCAGTCACCTGCACAGCCCCACTGCTCAGACAGCTGGAAGTGGGGAATCTCCCTGGGGTGGGATTTAACATGTAGACACCATCAACCCTGCCCTCCCTTCCACACAACTCACAACCCCTTTGCGTACAAGGCTGTCAGGCTGCAAAACTAAAGGCCCAGCGTGAACACAGACTGACTGGGATCACAGGCAGCCTGGTAACATGATGAGTGGGAGCCAGAGAACACCAAGAGCCCCACAGTCTCTCTGAAGACAGAGGAAAATTGTTAGCCCAGTGTCCTAATTTGAAACCCACAAGGATGAGACAAAGAAACTCTGCCTAGGAAGTCCTGCAAACTGAAGGGGGTTATTGCCTCGAGGAGGGTGGGAGACTTAGAGTGCATTTTGGGGTTGTACAAAACTTACTATGGAGCGTTCACGTGAAGGGCTTTGGAATCTACCCAGGAAAAAAAAAAAAGGGTATACAGGCAAGTGAGCTATGAGAAAAGCTTCAGGAGGGAATTTGTGCCTTATTAGATATCAGAGAGCCATGGAAAACAACCTCAGGCTGCTCTGGGATCAGCAGAGCTTACCTTAAATTCTATCAGTAGGAAAATTCTAGCAGAAAAACAGTCTAAAATTTTGCCTGGAAAGTAGTCAAAATGGAAAGAGTAAATAAAAGCATCAAGTGTCACAGCCTGACCTAAAACACTGAGGGTATGTAAACACTTGTTTTGTAGGACTATTATACACTTTAGTCAAGGTTTTCAGAGTTATTTACCCTAAATCCCTTCCTTACATGCATTCAAGTGATAATTATATCTCAATACTGTATGCACAATGCAGTTGCTTTACAATTTTCTGTGTGCATAATTAAAATTATTTCTAGACAAAATCTGTAGCTGTGGATATGAATGCAATGTTTCAGCATTAAGTTTAATATCAGCAGGCAGGAGAGTAATTAGTTAATGGGCATGCAGAGTTTTTCTAAGAGAGTGAAAGCATTAATTATTATTTCTTATATTTTAAATTGCTCTAATAGACAGAGTTCTCCCAGAGTACATCTAAAGATTTATTTCAATTCAGGTATTGTTTTATACATTGAAATTCAGGCTTGAAATTAGCTGTTGGCCAGGGAATTGGTAATGACTACTATTCTTAATGGTTTTTTTCCTGGAGAAGTAAATCTGATACTCTTAAGGAGTAACTCACAAAAGGCATTAATGATTCTGCACTACGGTTGTCAGCAAATGCACAAAATTTGCCAAATTCAGCAGTCACTTCCAAGGCAAGTCTTTATTAAAGGGTCCCTGACCACCACAAAAGCATTCACATTGTGTTTAATACAAATTCCTGTAATTTTTTTTTTTGGTACCAGCAATTTATAGGATTGACCAAGTTCAGAGGAATGTTACTCAAATACTTAGCTTCATGCAGAGATGGAGCACACAGATCAGCAGCATAGCTTCAGACATGTCACGGAGTGACAAGAGTTGTGGGCTTCTCAATTTCAGAAGCCATTTTCTGTATGGGAAGCTTTCATTAAAGCCACACACGTAACAGAAATTAAATGGTGAAAATCCAGGGCCAGCAGGAAGAAGCAATGGTCTTTCCAGATAAACACAAACGGGACACTCTCCCATGAGGTGTAAGGGCTTCACAACTCTTTAGGCAAAAACAAAGCTGCTGGCATTCAGATTTTGGAGTTACTCTAAATGTCATCATGCCCAGCTTGTTTCCTTGGCATCCCCAGCGAGCAGCAGCTCCATGTGCTAAGCCTCAGTGGCAGGGCTGTCCTTGTCACCTAACACAATCTTGATGCTCACAGACAGATGAAGACTGAGTTCTCAATCTTCCACATCCCCAGACTGAGCCCACCACCAAACAGGAGCTCTGCTGCTGACACAGTACCAGTTGGTGCCCAGAAAGAGCCAATGCCAAAGTCAAAGCTCTGCCCCTCCCCAGAGTCACTGATATCACAAGGCACTTCCCAGAGAGGAGCCTGAGATGCACCACTGCCTGCCAAGCAAAGATTCTCTTCTGGAAACAGCCCAGGTGACCCCTGCCAGGAAATTCAAGTTCCTATTCTGGCCCCAGCTGACCTTCTACAGGAAAAATTGTGCTGATTTCCAGAACCATAGCTGCATTTGGAGTAGAAACTGTTTTCCATGGCATAGCTGCAGCATCCAAAGGGAGATGGTACAATAGTTATGCTAGTTCTCCAGCTGCCAGAAAAAAAATATTCCCAACAGCAGAGCAAGAAAGGCATTGTTCAAGACAAGATCCTACATCCATTATTTACATTTTGCATCACCACCAGCCTTATTAGTACATACATACAAACTGAAGGTTTTTTTTAATCCTCTTTCAGAGGTTATTAAGTATTCCCTACACTATTTCCCATGTGAATCCAGTAAGGTATATAAGGAGATACTGATTTTTACTTGCTGAAGGCTTCACCATTGTCACCTAATTATTGTTTGTACTAATTAAAATACTGCATGCAGGTAGAGTCAACACTAAGTGACACCAGATTGAAAGCATCGAAGCAATTCATCATACTGCTAAAATATGCAGGCATGTTTCTCAGAAATAGAACATCTCCTTTCTAATTTAGAGGTGAATTAGACGTTGCTGCAAGTTTGTGACTCAAAGATAATTGCAAGACACTTTTCCTGGCTTCTTGTGTTTTCAATCTCTGATTACTGCAAGAAGTTTAATAGCAGCTGTAATTCTCTGTACCGCCCCAGAAGTCCCCAAGGGGAAGGCCACAATGCCAGTTTCTCAGAAGTAACCCATTACACTTGCCTGCTACAGAGACCAGAATGTAAAATAAATTTGAAATAGAATGTAATTAAGAACTCTTTTGCCAAGAACCATTTCCCTTTAGGACATTATTCAGAAAGGCTGAGTGTTTTGATGAAAGCAAGACCAATCCCCCGGCCAAGCAGTAAGGGCTACCTCTCATGACAATTACTTTCTTAAAAATTAAGAAGCTCCATCAATTGTCTACTCACTGTAGACTAGCCTGAAACACAATGTTTTCTAAGTTGCTTAATGTTGAGTCACATTGCTTAGCTCACAAGAGACAAGTACCTAAATTCCCCATGAGATAGGTTAAAACAAGGAAAGACAAATAGGCTTCTCAGAACATAGTCCATTGACCAATTTCTCATATTGAAGGCTAGAAAAAAATACAAGGGTTTGCTGTCCTGGGGGGTTTGGTTGTTTTCCAAGTTCTACCTATAGTGCTAAATAGCCTTGAGCAGCTCTTTCCAGCCAGTTCATGGGGAACAGGAAAAAAATCCTGTATTTGGTGCTATGATTGAGACCAATTAGAGAACAGCAGAAGCAAGACTGCAAGCAAAATACTGGTACTGAGTTGTTGTACATCTGTAACAAACCCATATGACAGGATCAAAGTGTAGTTGACATTGTTTCAATTCAAGACAACAAACAACTTGTTCAAAACCATGGCAGTCAATGGGAGAAACTTCTAATTCCCCTGAACTCCATCAAGCCAGACCACAACTCAGAGGTTCCTACTGCAACCTTGTACTGAACACCCAGGCCACAAGTCCTAATGTCAATTAAATGGGGGGAACACACCTGCACAATCCCTGGACATCCCCCATGCTGAATCCCATCAGCTTTGAAGCAAGCCAGCACAAAATGTCTTGGGAGTACCTGGGAAGGGATCTGTCCCCACTGCCTGCACATCCTACTGAGTCAGATCGGGCAGGACTCAGTGCTGCACTCAGAAACCACCAGACTGTTGCAGTTGCTGGTGGTCATCTCTCCTCAGACACAGAGCTGCATTGTCAGGAACAGTGAAACTATTTCAAATGTCCTCCCTGACCATCATGGCCAAAGCCCCATGTCCTCAATGCTGCCAAGCATTAGGAGAGAGTTCCTGATCACATTACAACATGTACTTCCAGTGACTTTTCATCTTAGTCCTTCAGAGCTCCTACAGAGCCTGAAATTCTTTCATTTCTTTAAAGTACATAACTCCCTCAAACACACAGTAAGGTTTTGTTGTACATTAGAAAGCACATGTCCCAGGGCCCTACCATCAGAGTATCTCAATAATGGTAGATCACTTGTGAATCAGATGAAAGAGACTTAAAAATGAACAAGAAAAAGCTGCTCTCGAAGTCAAGGCAAACACATTTTTAGGGCACGAAAACAAGAAAGGGAATACGGAGTCCCCAGCAGAGGAATACAACAGAATTATATATCAAACACCCCATCAGTGCAGGCAGATCATGAACGTCACTGCCAGCACCACACGCTGCCTCAGCTCTAATCAAACCCCCTGAAGCATACTTGAATACAAGTAGATTTTGCATCTCCTCAAAACACAATCAGCTGCAAAAAAAGCTTAAGGGTCCCAAAGACACACAAATATGAACCACAAATCTGGGGCTTGATGTTATATAAGAGTAATTCCATCTGACAAAGAAGATAGTGCAGACTCCAAAACTAGGGAAAGAAGAGTAATGGGGCAGGATATTTTAAAATAAAATAAAAACATTACAGAACACAAGGGCCCATTCGCATGTTTCTTCACCCCAACCTTCATGTCAACTGAGCAGGTCAGAACAGAACTCTCATGAGTCATTTCATGACTTTGTCTGACAGGGTACATTATGCATCCTTAACACAGCTCCTTTTATAAAGGGAAAGAAATCCATAATATTTCACCTGCAAAGGGCTCCAACAGCTTGCAGGCAGCTGTCACATTTGCTTTCAGTATCCTGGGCAAGACCATCTCCCACAATGAAAGCGACTGTTCAAGATAAAAATAATCCTCTTCAGCAAAGCTGTACCTGGGAACTCACAAAGAACAGGGGGAGCTGACGTTTCCCAACACCAAAGCAATGAAGCCCTGGGTGTTTGTCGTGTCCCAGCCAGACTTGCTGGAAAGGATTCACTTCTCTGTGGAATGGCCTGAAAGCCTGCAGGAATACAGGTCACCCTAAGGGTATTTTTTCATAAGCACTAAGGACAGCTTTGAAATGCTGGAGCTTAGCAATGGATATTTGGACATGCTTGACCAGAACTTGTGCCCAGAATTCCACAGTCACTTTGAGACACTCAGTTGAGCCTACCAGTCAAGAGAAACCCCTACGGGACGGCTACCAGCAGGGCATCATTTTGTTGGGGCTTGAGTTGACTGAATGCATTGGAACAGAGATTCGCTGTTAAATCAAGAGCCAGCACTGCATCTGGAGTTGAGGTACTCTTGCAGCTTATGTCTTTTCCTTGTTCAGACAGGCCTCTGGGTCACCAGCAGTAAGTTTTTCATATGCATGTTGATGCTTTTATACTCCTTTAAGGAGGATCATTAAAATACTTCAGAATGCTTTTACCTACATTTTTAGAGTGAAAAGATGGAGTATCTCACTGGAAAGAATAAAAAGCTTCATTCCTCCCTCTTTGTGAAAGAACATGAGGATCAGGTGGAAGCAGCTACACAGGTGGTATGTATTATTAGAGCGTAAAGGAGATACAATTAATTTAACAGGCAGATCCTTAGTTTGTTAGGAGACCCACACAAGTCAAAGCCTCCCATAGCTCTGGGAGGACCTGAGAAACAGATTAATATAATACACATCCTGTACCTTCTTAAGGAAGGTTATTTAGCCTGGTAGAGTTTGGGCAAGAAATGAGAACTGAACAGAGCACCCACTACTTGCAGTCAGTTTTCAGGTTTTCTGAAAAATTCCAGTAGAGGCAGAGACCACCAAGATCACATTAAGCAAATCCTTGACTAAGGAAGGAAAAAAGGAGAAAACTTCTTGAAGAAACAGTAAATTAAGCACAAGTTCAAAAGTCACATCTGAAATGCATGGAAAATAAAGATTTTCCAAGCTAAAGTCACCTCTTCTCAAAAAAGGGACAAACTACTACAAGATTGGAAGTGTATACCAAGATAAGAGGACATCCACTTATTTGCCACATATTTCCCATTAAGATGAAACAGCCCATTGTCACCTGCTATGTTCTATTAATTCTAAATAACTGCATTTTCCAAATAGACCTCTGCAAAATAGAGAGGTTAACTATTCCCTGCACAAGACATCCAGCCTGCGTCTACAAGTGCTACAGACATTTCCACACCACCCCTCCTTGAAACACACACACAGAACAAATCAGTATCACAAGATGCATTCCTCATCCTCACTTGTATTCTTTAGGCCTGAGCTCAGCTAACATAAAGACCTTTTCCTCAATGCTCAGTGCACTCCACAAGCTCATTTCCACATACCCCTCTCTGAAACAGAACTTACTTTGCCCAAATGCGCCTTCCCTCCACCCACTCACATAAGTGAAACCAGCTGGCTTAGGTAAACCAGAAGAGGTACAGGCTCCCAGAGTGTGACAAGGGGAGAGAGCTCCAGGTGTGCCCCTCTACAGAGATCTGGGGGGACACGTCCCCCAGCAGCTCTGCAAGCCCCATCTGGATCAGATGTAAATATCTGCTAAGCCTCCTGTTCAGGTCCAACAGCCACACCCACACATTTCCACTTTTTCATGCAACACACTTTTTTTATAGACATGCTGACTATTTACCTATTTGCTCCACTTTTCAAAGCTGGATCGCTGAATAAGGTCTTTGTCCAGTGAAAGACCATTATTCACACAGCAGTGTTTGTTAGAAACCAAAACAATATATTATTCATACAGAGTTCTTCCATTCAGGCAGCCTCACCCTTCCAACACCTCATTTTTCCTACTTAGTCTAGCACAGCATTTTCCTGAAATTGGGCATAAGGCTGAGAATTTTTGATTTACTTCTTCGAGGCCACTTGATATGTACTAGACTAAAAGGAGCCCTACCACATACACAAAAAACCCAGCCTTATTTCCCCCTACTCTCATGCATTACCCTTCAACTCTTCGAGGAAGACTCACTCCCTGCTGAGTTACACATTGCATTTATCACCACCTGCTGAGAACCCTGCTACAGGACTTGGCTCTATATTGCAGCATCCCACTGTCTGCTCTGAAGCTTACGGAGGAGTGCAAAATATGTATATAGAACCTAATATTTAACATATCACCTTTCATCCATAAATTGTCTGAAAATTCAAATCGAACCAACATGCAAGACATCTGTTACATCTCCCTAAACTAAAACTTGTACCCAAATTTTGCCTCCTCATATGTCAGTTAAACAAAAATCTCTGGCTGCTATTATAACCTGCATGCCAATAAGACAAAGGGTTTCATTTGTTATGAATTATTGATTCACAAATACATTGTCAAGAAAGTAAAATGTTATTTAGCATACAAGAGGGAAAAACAATTGACAGCACAAAACACAAAACTTGTCCCACTATTACACAACAGACTTTCTATCACTAAATAGGCAATCACTAATTAAATACTCTGCACTAAATGAATTCTACCTTCACTTTTTGAAAAGAAATTTGATGTATTCTTTGCTCTTCATGTCCTATAAAGCTTGACTTAATCTATTTTACAACGCCCACTCTGAAATCAGAATAAGTCTCAGCCTGCCAGGTTCAGGGGACAGCATGTAGCAACAGTTCATTTGTCCATCTCCAGCCCAGAATTCATCTTGTATCTTTCAATATCTCATGTCTTCCAAGCAAAGGTTTCAAATCAAAAGTGAAGCGCAAATCCAAATGTTACACCAAGGTATGGTGAAAGTGAGGTTTATAACCCTGGATAACACTACTTCTGCAGCTCCTATCACAAACTGCAGGCAGAAAAAATAAAAGGATATGGGAGAGCAAGAAGTTCCTATAACATTCCTTCCATATGTTTTGCAGGTAAACAAATTTTATCCATTACTTTTATTAAAAATTGTATTTAAGACAACATTTCCTTTCTCAAACACTTACTCTCCTAACAGGAAGATTCAAAACACCTAATCCTGGATGGAAACCCACATTGTGAGCTTAACCCAAAACTATCTCCCATACAGGTGCACTTTGCTAAGGCTCAGCACTACTTCAGTTAGTCTTGGTATAAACATTCTTACTGGAATTAGGGTTTTTTCAGAGGAAAGCATTGAGTCACTGCAGGTTTTAATCACTATTTTGGAACTGTGCAGAGAAGCAGGCAGTAATCTAAAAGAAAATGCTTACATTAAGTAGACTACGAAGAGCACCTGGAGACAAACAGATTTTAGTTACAGAATCTCTTCCACATTAAGAAACAAACAAAATACAGCGCTTGAAATCCCTGCCACATTTGCCTGGAGCCCTGTTCCAGACATCAACATCTCCTATGAGAGGATTAACCTCCAGTACACGTGACCCAGAGCAAGTAGGGATCAAAACAGGTACCACAGCCCACTGAGTAGCACACCTTCTGTAGAAATTACCCTTTTAAGGAAGGAAGAGATACAACAAATCTGTGTTCAGCAGGGTAGGAAGCTTACATCAATTTCTGGAGTTTTGCCAAGTATTTTCTGACACTGAATAAAGAACTCTCAAACAACCCTTTAAAGGGAACCCATAGCAAGACCTAGCATCCAATTTTCCTCAGGAGTAATGATGAATTAGCTGTAGTCCACCACTATTACCTAACTAAGGCACAGCATTGACACTGATACCATTCAACAACACCAAACAGATTACACATCTCCAGACACCAGTAGCTACTAAGAGTATTCAGAATTACAGTGTATTTAGGTACCTAACTTTCAGCCACGCAAACATTTCAGTCAAGTTCTGGATTTCTCTTTTCCTGCTTCAGTAGGATCCTGAAAAATCACTTATCTTCAACCATACCTTATCTAAATGGCACCTTCTTCCTTCAGGATAACACATGAACTCCATCACACCTCCCAACCATGGTTATTCCTTCAGGTTTTATCTTCTTCAGTGAACTGGCTAATTAAGTTAGCAGCTGAGCTTCATCTGGAGCAAGTGGGGGAAGGTCTCATTTTGTGGGTGAGAGCAATGAGTTAATCTGGAAGACCAAGTCACACAAATCATGTAACATTGGTAAAGCATGAGTCCTTTTACAGAGCTAAGGACAAAGTGCTTTGGAAGCTGATCTTAGGAGAAAAGGACAGGATCAGCCAGTGTTAATATTTGTGACTCTGTGATTCACCCATGTAAATCCTTATTCTCCAGGTTTACTTTCAACAATTAGCTATTCATAGTTAGCAGCATGTTTTCTTTTTAGGTGCCATGAACATGCTTTGTAAGAAGAAATATTTTGGGTGTCCTTCTGAATCCGCTATAGAAAACACAAGCATTTTCACAGACTTTCCTGTGCCTTAGTCCTGAATAAACCATGAGGATTTCTGAGCTGTCTTTAACTCTCCTTGAAACCCTTTGAAAGTGATTCAGTTTCTCTAGGTCCCTATAATCTCCCTGAACTTGTGCCCCGTCTGCTGTCAGTGGGATGTCAGGTTAAGGCTAAAGTTCTCCACCTGTGAAAGTGGCAGTGGGTTTTTTTCTTAGTACCCACCAAGATGTTTTCTTATACTTACTCTTAATTATAGAGTAACAAATAGCTCATTTTCATCTCAGACTGAACCTGGTTTTGGTCTGATCTCCAAGTATTAAACACAGAAAATCTCACCATCACAAAAGCACACCAGCCCCCCCCAAAGTTACCAGTCTTCTCTCCTCTACACTCAACACACACAACTCTCTTTTTCATCCAACCTCCACTTTAAGTTTTCTCTGTGCTTACAGAGAGTCTTTCCTGTCTCTCATTTAGCTTCATGTGCCTTTTCGTTGAGATTATCTAATGGAGTAGTTAAATGTTTCATCTTTGTCTCCTAGCCAGAATTAGTTATGTTCCACACAGAGTCTTTTCTTTGATTAATTAAAACACACAGAGGAAGCTATACAGCAATTTTATTGCTATTTTCTACTAAATAGCATTTTGCATTCTGGCTATTATCTGGCAAATGTGCAGAAGTACAAAACAGAATTGATAATAAATATAAACTAGTTAGTACTGTAGCAAAACTAACAGCGATGCCATCAGTAAGGAAAGCCATGACACACTATGCATCAAGGAATTTGGCTTTTTTTGTCTGTTTTTACTGCTGCAGAATTAAAACACAGGAGAAAATTAATATCTGTCACTATGTGATTAATACTGTAAGATTTCCGAAAAGAGAGCTGCACCAAAGAATATTCTCTCTGATACGAGCAGACAGATTTCAGGCATCACACAACTAACTTTTTAGAATGTCCTATTTAGAATCTGCCATTGGTAGCATGACCCATCTTAGGGCTGCTGCATTTTTCTGCTCCTGGATTTTCTGGAAGTAGCAAATCTGTATTTTCTAAAAGTAGCAAAAAGAAACAATTCTATTTTGAAATCCTCAAATGACAGAAGATCAATATGAAATCTGCAGGAGTACAATCTTTCACAATTTCAATACAAGCCTTTTTTAAGGATGAGTTCAAAGTGCACCTCTCAGACCAACTATTAAAACAAACACAATTCAGCCTGGAGATGAAAGTCCATTATTTTTGCCAAGATTTCCCAGGATTTATTCTGCAGTTCCCATTGTGCTACAATGAGAGATTCTGAACATCACTTTTCTTATTGCAGCAGCCTCCAGCAGTGGGAACTAGACAAGACACAATCTGTTCTGTCACATCTTCAAAGCAGGAGTCACAACAATCATATGGGACAAGCTGGAGCATTTAATATTAACCATTGTTGTGGGCATCTAATAGATTTCACAAAAGCTTCAAGAAAATTGATGATATCCCCAATCTGATTTCTCACTCCAAAGCTTACATAAAATGTGGCCCTAATAATTGCCTCACTTCCTTTTAGTGGCGCCCACTAATTCCTCCGTCTGGTACCAGACCTTGCAGATCACAGTTATTACCAGGAACACAACTTTTTGCTCTGTGTAGACTCTGACAGCAGTGCAGACAAGGTGGTCTTGGGGTGGAGAAGGTCTCTAAGCACTGCTAAAGTTGAAACTAGAACGTTTGGTCCTCAAACAAAGTCACATAGCAGACAACCAAAGGGACATGTGTAGCCCAGAGCAGCAGAAAAGAGCTATTAAAAGATAATTGCCTAATTAATTAATTGAAGACTTCTGGAACATATGAAGACACGAAATTGAAGTTTTGAAAGTGCCACTGAAGATCTGTAACTGCTGTGGCTTCACAGCTGTGAGAGCAAAGCATTTCATATCCTCATGAAGCAGCACATCCTCCTTCTGGCCGGCTGCTGGAATTCTCAGCTCCCGGGAGGCCCTGCCGGTGCTCACCCCCGGGAGTTTGTGATGAGCTCTGGCAGTTTAAATATTACTCAGGCAGGATGTTCAAAGGCGCATAAGGCATTCACAGGCCCAAATTCCGTTAATTGTAGAAGGAACCGAATGCTTCAACACCTTAGGGACCATCAAGCAATTTCACCCTCATTTTCATGTCTAAGATTCCCTTTAAAGGAAAGCTTTTGGTAAGAGATGCCGCGGGGAAAGCACTGATTTGCAACCCTTGCTGAAGACTGATTACTACAATCAATGAATTAATGAGTTTTCTTTGTGATTTCTTCTTAGTCCTGTGACCTGTTTGTAGGGGTGATTTTTGTACCACTTCTGAGGTCTCCATTGCAGGTGGCAGCTGCAAGGTGAGGTGAAGAAAGATGATCTGTGCAAAATGTGCTGGCAGAAGCTAAGGCATCAAAGTTTTAAATCACTTGCTTATGACAAGCAGAAGGACTCTGTGGCTAAGGTTTACTGATTCTCTGACACAGCAGTTTATCACTTTTGGCCATTCTGTTTCTCTGCTTGCTTCTACCAGGTAAAGTGCTACTAGAAATGAAACAAATGACAGCACAAGCTCACACACATATTTTATTACTGGTGGACCCAAGGTGCTATCACAACCTTCAGATGTCTATCCTGATGATTCAAGGAGTACAAACATTCAAGCCTCAGATTTTATTTCAGCTTGTTCTAAAGATGGGGATTAGCCAGGTAAGCATCATTTGCCACTGAGCTGCTGGGTCAGTCATACGAGATTTTACAGGAATTTACTTTTGTTAGTCCTGTTGCAGACGCAGAGAGATGACTCCTACATAATGTAGGTCTTTCTGAATTGCTGTGTAGTCTGCCACACTACAGAGACTCACCTGAGGGCTCCTGCACTACAGATCTGCACGAAGTCTAAAGTACAATGCTCTGCTCAGCAGTGCTGTGCCTCCCCTCCATCCCCGTGGTCCCTCTCCAGGGTAATCTTCCCTTTGCCTGCAGGGATAGAGCACCTTCTTGGTGCCAGCAATCACAAGAGCCCTGCTAGGGGACACAGCTTCCACAGGATTCCATGGTTTTTAGTCTTCTACAGGAGAGCAAACTTGGGATGTGGTTCAAAGCATTTGTTAACCTTTGCAGACAGGTATTGTAAAGGCAGTAACCTCACTTCCTGTCCTCCTCCTTATCCAGGTGACAAGAAATCTGCTCCCATCTCCTTCCTCTCAGGGTCATTTCCTTTGCTGTTTTCAGACAGTTTCATACATAAACAATACTGAAAGAAAAAACGTAAAACTCCTTACTTCATAAAACAGCTAAACGGATTTTTTACAGAACAAAGTAACAAGAAAACTATTTTTCTGGCCTACAAGCTCTTTCTCAGGAAAAAGGGTTCAAGGTACCTCCAATGTCCTGGGTGGTTTTCAGAGTTCTGTGCGTGAACAGTTGCAGTCATTGAACATGTCAGTTCAGTGCTCAAGCCAGGAAGGTAAGCCCAGGGCCTAATTCCTAAACGAGCAGGAAGAAAAATCTCTTTTAGGCTTTCAGGACAGTATTATGATCAGCAGGAGGGATGCACTCACAGTGGCCTGGCACTGGGCAGAGATCAGACCCTGCAACTCACACTCACAATCTGCTCTTGGGAAGGAGGACAGGCACTTCTGCAGCCTCTGAGGACAGAGGGAAATAAAAGGATGAAAGAACAACATATATCTGAATTTATGCTTTGATTTTTGAAAGAAAAGTCCTAATTTTGAAAGTTCTAATTCCTTCTCAAATCTGGCAGCAGCTTTAAGAAAGCAGAAGTATAACATCACCCGTTTGTGGGGTCACAGTGCACCCTGCCCAGGAGGCATCGGGAGGGACTCCCTGTTCCTGCACACACACAGACACCACATGCAGGGCACATCCACGCCACCCAAATCACCACTGAGCGAGAGCTGATTCCTGGTATGCTTTCTTTGGCTGAGTCTCACTGCCTTTCATTATTATTATCCTTATCATAATTATTATCATTATTATATCCTTCTCAGCTGTAGAAGTGAGGTATGGTACTGGAATTTGCTTTAAAATTATCCTGCAGCAGGAAAAACTCTCTGGGAACAATGTGTGATTCTGTGCTCCCCAACTTGAAGGCAGCCTGTGAGAAGACTTGACTATCAGAAACAATAAACTTCACAACATATTCTAGTATCAGATAAATAATAAACTTCACATCCACCTAGACCTCCAAAAGGCCTATTCCATACTTAATATCTCTTTCACACACGCTGATGGGCACCCCAGCATCTAATCCAAAGCATCAGCTGCAGAGCAGGAATAGCAGAAGAGAGAAGAGGGGAAGATGCTGTTGTAAAATATCAAGTGGCACATGGAAATAGAGCTGCCCAGCACATATCCTTATGAAAGGAAAGAGATAATCTTGTTGATGTGAATGGGAAACACACCGCAAGCTGGTGGGAGGAAATGCATGTCAGTTTGCAGGAGCAATTCATGAAAACACTGATGAGCCTCTGAAACTCATTGATGCTGCACCACTGAGGGATATAGAAGATCACACAATAAAAGTTTTCCTGCACGTCAGCCTCTGTTCTCAGCCACAAACTTGAAGATCTGGGAATAAAATTCATTTTTAAGGTGAGTTTTTTAACTCTGGGATTTTTTTTTAACTTGTATTTTAGCCCCCAGGCTGCCTTCAGGGGCAGGATGACACAGACACAGTTTTCTTCCAGCAGGACAAATCCTGCATTTCGATACTTCCCAAAAACTAAAGAGTCACGTTAAGAGTTGTGTTTATTGACTCTACAATAACATGGATAATTTGCTTTATTTCAGCTCTGCTGAGCAAATGAAAATCCTGGGTTCTTCCATTCTGGAAACCTAATTCCCTCAACCACTTTGGAGAGGTACTCTGCAAAATTAAAATCCTCCCGAGGGAGGTTTTGTAGGTACAGTAGCACTGTTTAAAGATCCCTGCCAGGCTGCTCATGCCATTCAAAATCCTTCCTTCCAGAACTATTTAAAACAAGAGGACTGGAGAGGCTGAAGTGAGGGAAATGTGAGACTTGTGCAAGCGTGCAAGTATTTGATAACCTTCCTGAGAGTCAAAGGGTGTGTTGATCACCTGAGCCAAGAATCAATTTCTAAAGCAGCAGAAACAGCAAGCTTGTGTTTTAATTTGTGATAAGAAGAAACAAAGCTATAAGGAAACTCTGATAACAATTTTGTAATAGGTTCTATAAGAAATTCACTCAGAAAAGTGTATTAAAAACATATTTAGTAAAGTTTTGTGGTAGAGACTCAACAAACTGAATCCAAGAGCTAGAGCAGAGTCTAACACATTTTTATGAATTCATAAAATGTTTTACAGGATCTCATGAGAAAGACCCTGGAAACCAAATTCAGAGCCTGAAGCAAATTTTTTTACAGTTCACATATATAAAAACAGAACCAGAGGTTTTTAATGACAGTGTTGACACACTGTTAACTACAAGTGAAGCTTGAAATGTTAAAAACAAAAAGAGAAAGAAATGAAAACAATTTCCAGGGTACTGTGGGAATGTATATATTTTCTGTTATTTTACCTGGAAGTCAAGCCATTAATTGAAACAAAGACAAGTGGTAAATCACTGCTGGAATCCTTCATGTCACTGGAAATTAATAGTCCTCTTCACAAACTCCTTTAGATGAGGACAAAGTTATAACCTCATTGAGTTTCTCCCAGCACTCTGTTTGTACCATTTGTTTCTTTGCAATGTATTCACATATTCTTTTTTCCTGACTGGAAATGCAAGAGATTGGTGTTTATTTGACACTAGTTATGTAATATTATTTTGAAAAGTAAAAATTTTAAAAACCCACAAACTACAAAAAACTTTCCCAGATCCCATAGAGGAGGAAGACAGAGAAATCTACCTAATAATTAACTTCATTTTCATTTGCTTAGTCAAGTATTATTATTTTACCTTTACAAATATTATGTGTAGGAAAACAACTGCTGTAAAATGAAATATATTAAAGTAGTGTCAATCCTCTTGTTTCACAGACACCATCATGATTGAGTTATCATGATGAGAAGACAGAATGCATTGAACTGGAACCATTTAAATAAAAAAAATTCACTTTCACCTCCTTCCTCCTTCATCAGTCTCCATGTAGTGTGCCTTGCATGAGGTAATAACAGATTCATTGCAGCCATGCTGTAACTGATTGCTGTAACTTTGCATATTTTACCGACGTATATGAAGAAGTAGCACTGGGGCTCTCAGGATTAACAGATCTATGCTTTGAATTACTTCTCATTTCCATTCAAAGTCCATGCAATTCTTTCCAAGGGCTCTTCAAAAGAAGTTCTGCAGGAAAAAAAGCCAGAAAATTCACAGTAAATTAAAACTCAGCAGGGGTGCATTCATATGTGGTGAAGAAAGGAAATAAAATAAGAAAACTGGTTCCACTTTACATTTTTGTTAAAGCAGAGCAATCATGACCTTACAATGATCATAATTCTCACAGCAACACAAAGTTAAGTGTCTCAAAGGCTGTCTGTGTCTGCTAATTTGTCTAAGCATGGCCTGGAGAACTAAAAAAATTGAGATTCCACAGGTCTGCTGTGGTTCCCAACAGGAGCAAAATAATGAAATCACCACCACTACCACACTGCCTCGACACAGGGCCAGCTTAGGACAGGCTGTTCAGCACCTTGTCCAGTCTGGTGTTTGGCCCCTCCACAGACAGAGATTCACCAGCCTCACCTCTTCCTTGCTGCAGGATTTCACTGCCCTCACTGGGGAATTTTCTCTGATATCTGATAGGAATTTCCCTTTGTTGCAGCTTGTGACTGTTGCCCCTGTACTGACTGAAATTTTAGAATATTTCAAGATTGCCTTGGCGTATCAGGTATGCTACAAAAAAGAAATCCCTGAATTTTCCAATCCAATTTTTTTACTTTGCACTTTATTTTTATCCTGGTCTATTGTCATCTTCTTAGAAACCAATGATCCAGAGAGGCATTAGAGGACACAACTGGAGAACTCCAGCTGGAGAAACAATCCAGCATCTTTCTCAGGCATTTGAAAGTGAGAATAATTGCAGTAGGAGATAAGAAATTTGAGTAAATATCTGATGCCCCTCTGAATTCATTAAGTCCAGTCTCTACTATAAATTAAGCTTTTAAACTACCTGGAGAGCAAACCCAAATTCTTCAGCCGGGTGTGGTAATTAATTTGTCTAACACATGGTATGTAATTGGCCTGCACTTTGCTCTTAGCTCACCTTTTTGGATTAGCCTCTGTGATTCTGCTGTCTGGGAATAATCTTGAAATTCCTCCCCAAACAAGCAGCATCCCATTCATGTTGATATCACTACACTGACAGTCCTTTAGAACAGAAGCCCTCTGTTCTGCTGTCTAAGGAGGTTTACACATCATGCCTGGCTTCACTATCCTGCTCCCAGCTCCACACTGCTCCCCGGAGCTCCCTTAACTCCTGCACTACCCCAGCATCTCCATCCTTCTGGACCAGCCCTCTCTTCCAGCAGTTCCTGGTGTCAGACATCAATAATATCCTAGGAGTGGGAGTGAGGGTGAGGATCTTATGAGCATTTTCCCTTTGGGTTACTTCCTTTCTGAAACCCTAATCTTAGATAAAGTTTACCCAAGGAGACAAGGTTTTGCCACAAAGCAAAAGGAGAGACAGAAGAAGAGGAGGAAGAGAGGTCTTCATGTAGCCCTTCATAGTCCAACACCATCTTTTGGCAAGGGTGGAAAGATAAAGTCCAGTTGCTTAACTTTGTCTCCTGTTCAGAAGTTTCAAGCGGGTGTCATGTTCTTATTCACTGAACTGGTGTCATTTAACAGTGTCTCAAATTGTTAAGCAGTTTCTGAATCCTCTCTTCTGATGGATGAGGCAATTCTGTCTTTACGTAAGTCAGAGGAGCCACATGAGACTTAATTAATATTTATAAAGCATTCAGGATGCTCAGTTGAAAAGGGTGATGATATAAAAGCTCTATTAAAACACTCACAATTTTTCAAATTCTCTGATGTTGCAGGTCAAATTAAAGACTCATTTTTCCCCTCCATTTTCCAACAGCAATTGTGTCCCCTATGGGTTATGTGGAAACAGTCAATGCCTAGAAGCCAGTAACACAGGGAATTTAAAAAGAGAGGATAACCAATTTATACGTGTAAAGGATGGCAGCCCACGAACAGCAAACCCAATGAAATGTTGTTTCCTGTGACTCTGTGTCCTGCCCCATCTAACCACCACCTCACTGCACATCTTCCCACAGCCCTTTTACGTCTCCCACGGGCACAGGGTGGTACGAGCAGGAGCTGACCCAGGAGCACCGAGGGGCCGGCCGGCGTGGGCAGTTCAGCCGTCCGACTGCTGCCTCCGGACAGAGCGACCGAGCTGAACTGCGTCGTGACAACAGGAGAGCTTGTTAGAGCGCCTGCAATCACTCTGGCTTGTGCAACTTGGTTGAAATTGTCTGGAAAAGAAGACAGACACCCCGGCTGTCTGAAGAACCTCATTTCTTAAAATTGCCAAGCCACAGCCTCTAGCAGATCAGACCAGACTGAGGCTCTTGAGGCCTCTCGATGATGTCAAGCTTCTACCTATGCCTCACTTGCAAACAGATTTGGTGCCAGCAAAGAAATAAAACACTGTTTGACTGAGGCTGGAGCAGAGTGGAAACAGTCCCACCCTGCTGCAGGGCAGTACCAAAGAGATGCAGCGGGGATCACAGTGACAACAGCAAAAGCACCGGACTGGAAGGGATGTGTTACAGCTGGCAAGCATAAGCACCAGTTAGAGAAACATCACAGCCCACAGGGAAACATGCGTGCTTATTTTTCAGGTTGCATCTACCACGCAGAGGAAAATTATAGAGAAAGAGAATGTGTTGTGTGTGTTTGTATCTCCACTCAGCTGTGCTGGAAAAGGGAAATCATCAAGCACATAGATTTGTCTAATGTGGGGTGATTTAATGGCATATGGCATAATTCAGCAAGTAACATGAGGCAATCTGCCCCCACAGCAGCCTGTGCTGACACCCTCCCGCCCTGCAGGAGAGGCTTCCTGGGGCTCCTCCAGCCTCCTTGGGATGCAGCCGCCTGTCCCCAGCAGCCTCCTGCTGTTGCTTGGTCCAAGTCCCCCTCCTGAGGGGCCTAGGGCTGGCGTGCAGCTGCTTCTAAGACAGAAAGGTGGAAGTTTTCTTTCTTGACACACAATGCCTATAGCTGCTTCCTGCAGACATCCAGATGATCTTGTCCCTGCTCTGTATCCATCCAGGGATCACTGGGACCAAGCTCCCGAGCCATGGTGCCTCAGCAGCACTCGCTGATTGAAGCAGTGGCACTCGTGGGCCCTTCGCTTTCCTCCCCTGGTGCCAGCTCCAGTGTGTTTGTGGTCCACAGCTGGGCTGTTTCAGCACTGGGAGCTGTCAGAGGTGTCTCCACTGATTGTTTTTACGAGTTTGCTTTCACAGACTCTCAAGTCCATCCTCTTATCTTCTTCTGTGTGCCCCCCCAGGACACTCTTTTTCTGCTGTGCCTACAAAAGCAGGGTGTCCATCAGCTAAGACCCCTGCCTACCTCACCACCACTATCATCCTGCTGTTTGTAACTGGTCTCACCAGCCAGCTGTCTCTGCTGCTGGCAGGTTCTCGCAGATGGGAGACCAGCAATCAATTTTCCAAGCTGGAATTACCACTGCTGCTGCTGGCAGCTGAGCTGAGGGAGCATCTTGGATGCTCAAATGGTTACTGGATCCTAGAGTAAAGGAATGAGAGGTAAGGGAGTTTGGGAAAGCAAAAGGGAAGTGTATGCTGCAACAAGATATGCCTGAAGTTAATAATTTGGGGACAGATTAGTTGATACAAGGGCAGTTGTGAATTTTACAGCTGCCCTTCACTGGCTGCATTAGGTCCCTAAATCTCCAGGTTGGATTAGCTAATATTTCAGACATGGAAGAAATCCTTTTAGAGTTAGACTTGTGCCAGAGTGACCACTTCTGTCACAAGCAGGTTAAGACAGAGGAATTGATTCCTTGTCATTTTGATTACAGGAACCAAATCCTGATCCCAAAGGTTACATGGCAGAGTAATAACAGTAGTATTGCTACTAAAACTGCCAGCAGCCCAGGCTGCGGAGGACAGGCACAAGGAGTTAAACACAGGCTCTTCCAGCTCAGAACATGCCTTTGGATTTATGATTTCTGGGTGGCTGCTAGAACCATGCCCCTTCTCACTTTTAAACCAACTCCAAGGCAATTGCTCTTTTCTCAGATCCAGGCACAGGTGTGAGCCAGTCCTGCACAGCATCTGGAAGCAGCAAAGGAACTGAACTGTCATTGTTGATCTATCCCTCACACCTTGCTATTTGGGCTATCTGAAAATTGCTTGAATTGCCACAGAAGTCTTATGGGTAAGAGGCCTTAAAAATACTGGTGTAAGGTATTCCTGCCCTCCTTTCAACCTCTCTGCATCGTTTGCTCCTGTCACCAGCTTGCATCCCCGCACTGTGCTGACAGGGACCAGTGGTGCTTCCCTGGGAGCTGGGCTGGGGGTTCAACGGGCCTGAAAAATAATCCATATGAAAAATGGATAGAGAGGGTGAAGGTGCAGAATTTATTTCAGCTATGCTCCCAGCAAAGCCTCAAACCAGCTGCCTAGGAATGAGGGACATGGGCATTGGGAAGTAATGAGCAGGGAGAGGGAAGGGGAAAGAGCAGGATTTGTTGGAATCAACACTCTTGTCAAGAAATGCACGTGAACGAGATCTCCTGAGCTCCACAAAACAACCTGGACAGCGGGACAAAGATGCTCAGCATGCTCAGGCCACCTCCCTGTCCAGCCTCACACCCATGAACTGTGCAGCAGTGAACTGCATTGTGTTCCCTACCCTGAAGGATTTCTTAAACTCAGGGGGCTCCCCATTTTTTGTTGAGGGCAGGTTCAAATCTGCTTTGCAGTAGAGGGGCCATCGGCAGGTTGTTTTAGTAAAAACCCACTGTGTGCTGATGAATTAGCATGCTCACTGGTGTTTTAATGAGTCTCCTTTCTGAGATTCTTGAGATCAAGAAGGTTATCTACACAAGGAAAAGCCTGCAGAATACTTTAAAATTAAATTAGTGCTTGTAATGCTTTGCAAAATATATAGGAAGATGACGTGATACTGTGATCACAGCTTGTACCCATATCCAGCCAAAGTCTTGGAGTTGCCCTGCAGCAGCAGAGGAAGGTTTACACCAATGGGGGATAAGCTGAGCTGGCAGCCCTGCCAGCCCCTCTGCTTTGCACCTACCTTGCAGAAGACCTAGTTCTCTGCCTCCCACAGCTGTAAGGGGCATTGGTTTGCACAGGCAGGGAATGTCTGATATGGAACTTCAACCCAGAACTCTGGTCTTGCATTTGGGACACTTCCAAGCTTGAGGCATGCTCAGGTCTGGCCTTGGAGTGATGACTTCATTTCATTAAATAACTGTCAGGACCAGAGAGTGCATGAAATAGATGGGTGAAGAGCTTCTCTCTTAATGCATATTTTTTCTTGAAGCCAAGCAATCACCCCATGGTTTTTCAAGGTGGTGGTGTTTGCATCAGGTGTCAAACACAGCCCATCTCCTGCAACTCTAAAAATCAATCACAGCAACAGATAAAACCAACTCCAAATGAAGTGCCTTCCATGTCTAGCAAATGTTGCATCTGGCTGCTAAGGAAATGATGTTTTGTGTCTAAGGGACAAGGCTGAGGTTTGGGAATGGTGGTGTCCGGGCCCTCAGCAGGAATGGCAGCCGTAAATGAAACTCCACCACCATCTGCTGGACACACTGGAGATGGAGCTGAGCTCGTCCGTGTTTTGCTATGAGCAAAATGACAATACCCCTCTAAAGAAAAAACTTCTAAATGCTGGGACCAAAGTCCTTAATTCCCTGTTTTCCAACCATTGGGAATGTTTTGTGTTCATGAACATGCCACATAAGTGGCAACTACACATCTCCTTTGGAAAGTCTTATTTTATTTCATTTTATTGCAGCCCTGATCAGTCTGAGGCACAATTCTCACAAGTACAGCCTGAATGCTAAGGCAGCAAACAGTGGGGAAACAGTGCTTTCTTAGGCAATTTAAACAAAACCCCCTCGTGTTGTTTACGCAGCAGTGAGCAGCCAGACTCAAGGTTAACCCCTTGTGTGAGAAGGGGTTGGGAGAAGAAAACCTCTGTCCCAGGGTGGACAGAGGACATTGCTGTAGTCACACAGCAACAACAGGTAGAAATGAATTTTTCGTATTGAAGAGAACCGCCCTGAGCCATTGGACCAGGAGTCTCACTGTGCCAGCTCTCTCCAGGAGGTCCTGCCTACCCAAAATATCCTGCATTGAAACCACCTTTCAGTTCATGCTGAGTCTGCAGCAGGGCATGGCACACAGGCTACTGCAACAGCAATGTCTCAGGCCTGCTGCATCATTTAGATCTGATTCTTTAATAAATGAAGAAGTGAGGCTTTAATAAGAGATAAGGGAGCCTCGGACTGCCTTGCTCAGACTAATCTTTTAATGGTTGAAAATGATAGACAAGCTGCTCCAATTTCTTATCTAGCATTTCGCTTTGAATTATTAATAACCAATTTGTACTTAATTTACTTAGTTCAGAAAATTAACTACATGTGTCACTGATTCCAACATTTTTCATTTTTACTGCCTTCTCCATCGACAAAGGGATAACTTCATATAAACCAATTAAAAGACAAAAACACACACACGCACAACCTCCTGCCCTGGTTTGCTCTCCCAGCTCTCTGGAGTACATCCAGAAATACCAGCTTCTAGTATTTCTATGCTTCTTTGCTTCAGACTTCCTTACACTACAACTTAGGTTAATGATTACAGCTGGTAAAGGGATGGAATTCTCCTAATATCTAAATCAGTTTTTCTAGACCCTTGGACAAAAAGAAACATTTTGGGATAAAAGGGACAGAATCTGCAGTTTTGATGAAAGAATGGATGAGTTTTAAAACCCGGAACCAGAATTAATTCACATTATATCTAACTACTACAAATATGTAAACACAAGATATGTCGGAACTTCCTCATCTCCTGGAAAAGGGAACATTCATTTTATCACATGCAATTATTTCTTTTGGGGAGTTAAAAACATTTTTTCAAGGAAAAACTGAGGAAACTGGAGGCTATAAATGGCCAGCCAGCCAGAGAGACAAAGGGAGTGATTTGCAGGCAAAGGTGCTTAACTGTGATAATTAAGTTTAATGAAGGGGAAATATCAACACAGAAAAAAGCTTTTACAGCCTTCCGACAGGTAGTAGTTTAATTGGCCTCCTCCATCCTGCAGAGAAAAGAGGAAGTCTGATTTAAAAAGAGCTGAGCACCATGGCTAAAATTAAGCTTCAGCTAAATTTAAAAACCACGTGCATTAACATGGCCATAAAGTGAGCTCGTGAAACTTTCCACAGATCTGCAAAATTTTTAACTGGGGCGCAAAAGCAATCCATCAGCCTGTCCTTGTCCCTTCTGATGAGGGACAAGGACTCAAAGGTGTGACAATGGTTTTACAGACAGGCCACAGCGAGCAGCTAACAAACCATCCCAGGTGCCAGTTGCACAGCGGCCCTCACACAGTACAGACTCTCTGAAAGAGGTTGCTTAAGTGCTTTTGGAGGGATTCTGGAAACTCCTCCAGCAAAAATGCGTGGTGCTAAAGTAGTGCCAACTGCCAGTTCTGTGGCATTTATAAATGTTTTCTTTGGGTAGATACAATCACTGGAACCTGAACTCCTGAGATAATGCAATAGTCAAGCCAGCAGTAAACCCAAAGCTCAGGAAATATCACTTGGCTTTCAGTATTTCCAAAGCAGTGCCACAGTTAAACTGTAAACTGTTTACAGATTACACGGTTAATTTGTAATTTATTATTGTAATCTGCCAGAACACTCTGGAAGATGAAAATGCCAGGGGCAGGACTCCTCACCCCTTTTCCAGTCACCAGGGATTTTACTCCTGGCAGAGGTAGGAGGCTCCCACACATCTCTGTATGACAACACTCACACCACACGCTAAGACAGTGCAGAGCCACAGCCATGCCTGGTTTCTTCCCCAGTCCTTTCCTGCTCCCTGCTGGCACCCTGTCTGTTTTTTTGACCAGCAGAGACACTAAGCAAACATTTTTACAGAACAACCTTAATAAAGCCCTCATACATTTTATTCCTGAATGATTACAGGAACAAGAAAATTTTCCATTATCTAACCTGATTCTTTTCACTGCAACTGAGGACTAAATTCACTACTTTTATCTGATCTGGGTACTCCCACAGCCAGGAAGTAAGCCAGATTCTTCTCTTCTTCTCCATAAAGGGGACAGAGGAAAAGCCTTTTTTTCCCTTCCATCTTGCCCACAGCATTCTTCAAGTAGAACTCCTCAAACAAAACCTGGTATCCCAGCTGAGACCTTATGGACTGGCAAGTTTTGCTGTGTTTGTCATTCATGTGCAGAAGTGTCCTGCCCTTTCCATAGCAGCAGGACACTTCTGAGTCACGTTCTGGTTGTGGTCTCCCAGTAAATTGGAGTTTTCTCTGAAGAATTGCTACACAGCTGGTTTATCTCCTCTCCTGTGCCTGCACAATAGTTTGCCTTCTCTCAGAGGTAATACACTGTACTTCCTTGGTTGAATTGCTGCCTTCTTTTTGCCTTCAGATCTTTTAAAACTGAATCGTTACCACTGGGATCATGATGACCTCCATTGTACTACCCGGCACTCCCAGATCTTGTTACCTACAAATGTAAAGAGCAAACTCTTCCATTGCCCAGGTCACTAACGAAAATACTGAACAGACAAGGCTCAAAACAGATGTAGAATCGTGTCCACCCCCAATAGCAATCCTTCCACTCTGTAATTTTGCCATTCTGACTGTGAATTATGTTTTTAAGGAGAGGAAAAAATCCTCTTCATACCTGTACATGTGCAGTTTTCCTCAAATTACTATCACCTGCTAATGGAAATAGAAGGCAGCATCAGAAGTGACACCTAAATTAGGCTCAAAGATGTCACTGAACCCATTCATGGCCTTAGACACATCACCTGATCTCCATGTCTGGGTTTCCTCACCTGTCAGGGACTGCTGCTCTGGAAAGCATTTGAGACCAAATACTGCTAATACTATCAGCAATATTATTATAGGCTGGAGAACAACTTTTTAATGCCAGTTGCTCGTAGCAATTATGCTGTGCATATTCCACTGAAATTTTCCATTGCATAATTATATACACATGTATTTATAGAACTAATAGTTACACAGTAGTTAATTAAATAGCTTTGTTCTCTAAGTGTCAATGCTCTATGACAGATAAAATCTGAAAGTTTTTTTGGGGTTTATGGTCTCTCAGGTCTGAACTCTGGCACAACACACAGTGATGAACATTTCATACGTGTTTCTTCAGAAAAACAAAGTTCCTTATTCTAAGGACAGCACCAACTATGATACTTTTGGGATAATTACATTAACAGGTTGGCCAACTTACAGAAGAATAAATAAGGACAATAATTCTCACCCAGTAAAGCACAAGGAACATCTATAAATAAAGACTGAAAAGAAACTGTTTCAAGCAGCAGTTCAGATCAATGTGGATCTTACCCTGAAAACACAGGGCTACTGAAAACATGATGTACCGCAAGAGAACAAAGCAGAAAGCTCAAAGCAATGATCCTTCTAAATAAGTCTGACAAGCTTTTATTATAGAAAAACTGAATTAAGCAAAAACCAGAGATAAGTGCTTTATCTGACATTTGGGATTTCAAAAGACTGAGAAACAGGAAGACATTTACAGATATAACATATAAGGTCATCACCAACAAGAATTGGGTTTTATTCAAGCTATTGACAATAATTGAATTTTAAGTTTCCTGCTTCAGCCTGGAGTTGTCAATTAATTGAGCCTTGCTTGCATGTGAACATTGCTAGAGGCCTCTTACAGAATCAGCTGATTATCACTTTTTTTTTTTTCCTGAAGAGTGAAGCAGCATCCCTCCTTCTCAATTTAGGTAATGATCCTCTATGCAGGTTTTATTACATTAAAGCCCCATTCCAATTAATTCACATTTGCCAGATGCTGTCACAATTGCTGACAGGTGTTTATTGCACTCCAGGTTGGCTTGGAATCACCACGAGAAGGGAAGTCTGCAGCACCAGAGCCATCCCAGGCTCCTGAATGACACACACCCCCCACGAGCTGAGAGGAACTCCGAATGAACTCCATGCACAAGAGCCTTGTAGGGATGGGAAAACAGGGAAGCAAAATGGCACCTCCACTTTGCAACAAAACAGTGACTCAGGAGTCAGGGTGTCACCTCAGTCTGCCTTTTAAGTGGCTCTGCTCCAGCACATGGCTCTGCTACCAGCACACTGGTAGAGATACTTCTACAATGAAAGCTTTTTGTGGTTTAATTTCAGAAACTGCCTGCAGTGGGACAAAGTTAAAGATATCTTGTTAAATACCTTAGAAAGTTATTTAAAAAAACACAACAACAACAACAAATCAAAAGAACACTAGAAGAGCTCATTAAATGTCATATTAGCAAACAGTTTAATTTATTAAAATGACTCCAGTACACCTCTGTGCTTCTACAACAGACACGCACACACAGAACAGGTAAAACACCGTAACATTCTCCAGTTAGCAGTTCCCGGCTCATTAGCACAGAAACACAAAAGCAACAGTATCTTACATCACCTCCCCAATCACCCTTCTTCCACGTGGTGACTGGGATACTTCCCCGTGGAGCAGGCAGTCGAGTACACGTGTGTGTCTATGCTTCGGGATCAGAGGCGAGTGAGGAAAGCCCTGTGCTGCCAGGAGAAGGCAGGTTTGCCTCTGACATCCGTGTCAGTGGAAAGGAAATACTTTGACAAGACTACAGTCAGAGAGGATATGGATTGCTGCAGCAGCATGGGAAGTGGAATTGTACATTTTCATCACTCTAAAAACAGGAGATCTACAGGATGTGCATGGAAAGGCTAACTTTCTCACAGCATGAAAGACCCTGGCCCAAAAAGATTTGCACACCTGAGTTTTATGCTCATAAGAATGACGAGACTCATGTTAGGTCTTACAAAGTTTTAAAATATGTTTGTGGTAATTCAGGGCCAGTCCTTTCACATTTACTGGTGAACTTTACTGGAACCAACCCGACCTGGAATTCCAACAGCAAAGGAAACATGAGCAGTTAATCAAATCAGAAGACACTGAAGGTGTAAATACAGTGCAAGTGTTGGTTTTAGTTTTTGACTGTTACAGCCTGATAATTTTACATTCTGTGCTTTAATTTCAGGGAAAAGCATAGATGTTGTGTGTCACAACATACACACTAGCATATATACACGTATACATACACACTTGCTGCAGAGTGCAAAGGCTTCCAGTGGCATATGATTTGTAGTACCAATCTCTCTCACATGCAGGTTTTTTTTTTCATAGAAAATCAAAACAGTTTTAGAGGTGCCCCCTCCCCCTGCATATATAAGTATTCATTAATGTGTATTCACATGCATTATTACCCTACCCACTCATTGATTTATATTAACCAGATTTATTTTTAAATTTTTTTTTTAATGTAAGCCATAAATTATCTTAGTTGCAACACCTAGCCAGAACACTCCAGTGACCACAGTCCTCCTGGGTTTTATGGTAACTAATGCCTCCGTTGGCAAAACATTCTTAATAAAATGACTCAAGCTTTGTTTGCTTCATATTGCTTCATTTTTAAAAATCTTTTTTATGTACAATCTTTGCTGTTAGTACACTTCAGATTTACTGAAGTGCAGTAAACTATGAGAGCTCGTTATTCAGAAGCACCTAGACTTTTTTTGATATTAAATGGAAGCCATTAGCAACAAACATTGTATGGAAAATTCATCAGGCGAATGAACAGTGCACATCAGTGAGTATGAGATGAAACTGTTTTCTAAACAGCTGGCAGCCTTCACAAAACAAATTATGTGTGATGTAGCCACTGTCCTGCTGAGACAGCAGAAGGACATAAGAACACAAGCGACTCTAGGGTCAGTGTTTATCCATATTAATGTAGCTTTGGTTCAGAAATTCTTTAAGTGTTGTAGAGCACCTGGTTTAGTGACAAAACACATGCATCTCACAGTGCTAACAGTATAATGCTAATAAACTATAAACTGCACGTTTCAAATATTAATAGCATTTAATAAAAAAATTTACAGAAATATTCTTGTTGACAAATGTGCAGTACAAATGCAAGCTCCTTGGCCACAAACTCTAATTGTGTGCATCAGTTTTGTGCTGGCATAACAGTGCAAGTGCTGAGATTCAAGTATGCTTTTCCATGTTTGTGTTAAGCAACAGATATTACATGATGCAGTTTGGGGGATTTTCTGCTCACAAGGCCAGGACGTGAGAATCAAGCAAAGCAATGCAGCAATGGAAATGTTTGATTTCCCTCATCTAGAAGGCAATCTAAAGGAGGGAAAGCACATTTCACAAGCAAACCACCTTCACATACCACCAAGTTATTGCTTCAGCTAAATCAGCTGTACTAAAATACAGGACCACAGGTTGCAATCTAATCTGCCCTCACATGAAGAGAAGATGAAATCTACAGTGCAAGTCCTCCATGCAAAAGGATCAAATTGCAAGACCAGAGTCCTGTTTCATAGAACAGAATTTATTCATCATTCAGTTTTGCCTATGAATTAATCTTTTTTGCAAGTCAGTTAGATCACAGTCAAAAAAAAGTACATTGTTTATATTTCTGTTTCTAGAGGTATTACTTCATGCCAATTTAGATCTGCTCAGCAACAGAATACAGTATGAACACTTGTTGCCAAAAAATTGCAGGAGTTATTGCTGAAATTTTTAGGGCCAAAATTAAAACTTATTTCACCAAATCAAGTCTTTACTCCACTTAAAAAAAATCTGACATCCTATTAATTAAAAATAAACCAGAAACCCAAACCAAACCCCTCCCCCCCCAACTTAATAGTTTTTTTCAATTAAATAATAATCTAAGATTTTACAAGATATTCACATTCAGGCAACTGTCTCCTAACTTTCATCTGGCTGAATAACAGATGCCATAATAAAAACAAGAACACCAATCTCACATTCTTCCTGACAGCAGTGATTAGTGCAATTTACCACTGCCCTCCACAGTTCTAATAGTGCAAGGTGTGCCTGCTGACATTTCTCACAATCACCTGCTACATGATCGTTATTCTCAGATGTCTGTACCTGTAATTCTCATTAGAATTTTGGCATTTATGTTAACATTTATGAAAAACTATGGCTTTATCCATGAAGTATATAGCCTGCCTAAGCAAAATTTTTAAACCATTTATTTAAAACAATAAAACTGAATTGGAATGAAAGTTACTTGTTTATGCCGTAAGCTGTGTTGCCACTAAACTCAAGATCTCAGGGTTAGCTACAGATCACCAATATGTGTATTTGTGCATCTGTTACAGTCTTTAAAAGTATATTTAAAATGTAACACTGATAAAACTTCACTCTTCTTTACTTCTATTTCTAATAATTTATCTTATTTTTTGCAACATGTTTAATTACTTGTATCCAAAGTGTCATCTGAGTATCGCTGTATTACAACAGGACTGGGACTGTAAGAAACCCATAAATGCACACATAAGAAGGCACTTGTCTTCCAGTAGTTCAAGTCAGAGAAGGCCTTACTCAGACAGTGGCACCTTACACTTTGAAGGATTAGCAAATGTCCCCAGGCTTTGCCACAGTCTCAAAAGCTGTCCTCGTGTCCCTGGACAAAGGTGCTGTGTGTGGTCTATAACACCATGAAGCTCATGACGAATTCCAGCAGTTTTTGCCTGTTGCGCTGAGGTAGGAACGTAGTGCTGAGTTCCAGAATAGTGTCTTTCCTTTGCTTTGTCTGCTTGAAAACCTAAAGCACAGCATGGACACGTGAGTACCAGCATGGAACAGGAACAGGAATCTCACTTCTATCGCCATGTTAAAGGAATCTCCTTCCTTCTGAGATTAAAACGTTACGGTCTATACAGTTTTTCCTTATTTACAAGACTCTCTTTTTGCCCCCTTTCTTGAAGGCTTAGATGGCAATGCCTTCAGGTATTATTAGAATTCCCTCAATGTTGAAGCCCTTCAAGTGTTATGGAAGAAAACTAACTGAGAAATAAGTACAGTTTTTGATAAACAGCCAACCCTTAACAGCAAGGGATTAAACACACAATCAAAGGCATCTGAACTGAAAGTGCATGCACTTTGAAACAAGAATTCAGATGCTATGCTAAAATAGATGCTCAGCAGACATTACTAGTTTCACTTTTCATTCTCATCTCCTGCTGTTGAAAAATGATGAACTCAATATGTGTTTTCTTCACAGCTCTTAGAGTCTACAGGAGGGTACTTTTACTAGGCCAACAATTGTTAGACTATTCAGTATTTTAGAATTTAAAGACAAAGACTTCCAAACCTCCATCTAGCAACATTTTGCCTAAATGTTGATACTTTCAAAATTATAATGTCAGATACTATCTGGCGTTCAGGAATGAAATCAAAACCTGCCATTTTGATGAAAGATAAACACTTCACTTGCAAAATCTAAATAGGTGATTTAAAATTCGTAATACTAGTGGTGAAGTGCCATATTGAATGCTTACTTTACAGAACACCTGGATCCTCTTGGTAGACACCGGAGGTCTATTCTGCTGGAGCATCAATCAGTGCTAAGCCTAAATTCAATAACTAATGCTTTTTTTGAAGATTTAAGTAGCCTTCAAAATTAAATTTAGCTGTTCCTGAGCACAGAACATGCTCTCAGCCTTTCAATATTGTCCAACAGGGACAGGGAGTAGAACAGCGGAGCTTCATTTGCTGTGAATAAAAATATCTACTCACCCAGCCATCCAGACAGGCCTTCCCAGGGGAAAAAAGTGCCCTGTTCTAAGCTTGTGCTTTCTTTTACAACCCTCAGACTGAAGGAAACCAAAATGCTCAAAACCCACAACACATTTCCATAGACAATTCACCTGTTCTAAACTGACACTGAACAGATTCCCTGAGATGTCAAAGTTGCGCTCATTATTGAAATGAAACTTAACAGTCACCAGATTTGAGCACCAAACACTTACTCCAATTTCCTTGAAGACTTTGACTGCATTTTTCACATGACTGTAGGTAGCGCTCTCAGCTGCAAGAAGGAAAACCCAGAGATAAACAAACTGCAGTTCAATCTGGCCTACCCTGTGGTAGGAAGAACAGAATGAACCAAAGCCAGTTCCAAAACCAGTTTAACATACCATACACAGCAACATTCCTCTCCGTCCTGCTTATTAAGTGCCTGTGCAGCTTCTGAATATATTCAGATTCTAAAACAGGGCCACTAAAATTGTGCACAAAGATGACAGCAGAGCTGTATGCCTCCAGTAAAGGTCCCAACAACCTCTGCAGGAAAGTGATGTACTGCTGGTGCTCTTGAGACTGGCTCACCTAAAAAAAGGCAACAAAAGGTTCAGTGACAGTGACCAGTGGAAACCAGAAATGACCTGCAAGATAGAATATGGCAAAAAGGCATCCAAAGTAAAAACAGAAGTACAAAAACAAGTATGGGGCACAGCACAATATGGAAGCATAGCAAAAAAGACGGGGACAAAACAGGCACTGCGCATCACAGATCAAAGTTATTTTTAACTTCTCCAGGGTATTACTACTTTTCCAAGTTAAAATTAGACATCATGCTGTTCTGCAGCAAACAGAAGGGCTGCCATACATTCACAGAGATGGGCAGAAGTTTTTAAGCATTAAAAAGATATCCTAAAGAGTGTTTGTGCCTGCTCTGTGAGAAAACTAGTAATGTATCTAAAAACATAAGCGATCTATGAAGTGAAATATAGGCTGAATACAAATACCAGCTGGATGTGCCCTTTTTAGACTGCATGCAGTCAGTAAATAACACTAAAATACATGAGTCTTTATCAGTTTTCATGACTCTAACCATTGTTCTTCCACCTCCCTGCAATATTGTTTGATGTTTCTTCAACTGTTTTCCTCATGGGAAGGAGACAAAGGTATTTTACTGACTGTACAAAGATAGTACAGACTAACATTGCAAAACAACAAAAAAGCCCCAAAAAAACCAACTGACTCAGTAGAAAGTTATCATTACCCATCCTGAATGAGCAAATTAGTTTATATCTCTCACAACAGGGTTTAATGTTATTAGCCTTAGGAAATTATTACCTTCAGGTAGCAATCTCTCTGCTCTTCTCCAAAATCACTGTCTTCATCTTCCTCGTCACTTCTCCAAGATAATGGCTCAGGGAGTTTTTTATTCCATTGCTGTTCTGTAAGACTGGGGCTAACGTCTTCCTGATCATCCTGCTTAAATTTGAAAGACAAGGTGGTAAATAAGTAAAAAGACCAAATCCAGGCAAGCAATAGGTTTATTTTATAGTTGCATCTGACTTAGTCAATTTGTTAATCAATATTTAATGAAAGCAGATGAGACTCAATTATAAACAGCATTGAGAAAAGGAGAGAGAAGACACATTTGGTGAAAAAGACTGGGGTTTTTTTTCTTGCTTCCTCCTGGGTGCCAAGGTTTGTTTACTGTGCACAAAAAAAAGTTTGGGAAGCAAAGATATGCTGAATCAGCTGCCCCTGCTCCTGAGGTTTTCTTTGCACTGTGCACCTCTGGCAGATAGCACCACACAGCAACTCCCCTACAGCCCTTAAACTGCAAGCTGGGAGTTTTACAGTCATCCTGAGACCAAGGCAAAGGAATTAAGAATAACAAAAGGTTGGGACTCCTGACTCACGTAAAGTAGAAAGTAAAAAGCCACGTAGCTACGCTACAATTGAAAGGGCTCCAATAATAAAATAAATCCCAATTTTCAAGCCAGTACAAAAATGTGTCTTCCTCAGTAGGCAATGAAATTACACACAGAGTCATGAAGAACCACAGGATGACTGCACCCAAATGTCTGCAGCTTGTAAACAGAGCAACGAAGTAGCTCAGTCCTGGGCATGTTGTTACAAGCTTTCAGTAGCAAGGTATTTAGAATAAGTTCCACAAGTAAGATGCATCAACCACCTGTAGTACAGAGTACACCACTCACAGAGTATCTCTATCACTTTACCTCGGCCACCAGAAGAATGCCATACTGGATCAGCCTTTCCACAGATTCATGGCAAACTTGATAGATCACCTGGCAAGGCTGCACAACATGAAAGAAATGCAATGACAAAATCACAGCCATTACACCCATCATAGCAACATCATTCCCTGTTCGGTATGAATATTCTATATGCAGCAGTGTTATTCCTTTTATCCAAGTTGTTAAACTTTTATCAGCATAATCCCAGTGCACCACTCTTCTGTTTATCCTGGCAGACATTAAAAAAATTATAGTGGAATAGGATATTTTAAACATGTCCAAGATTTTTTTCAGAAATGCATTACCACTGGTAGAAAGCCACATTAGTTATTCTCCCCTTTTAATTGCCTCTAACCAAATTTTAGTTTAACAATTCTGGAATAAAATAATCATAAAATTAAAATTATTGAGACTCAGTGATTTATTTGGAATTTAAAAGGAAAGTACTCTTTTAAGAAATTCTCTTATGTGTTTTGAAACTGAATTTTAAAAAACCTCTTTCACATTATTCATAATCATTCAGGAAATATTTTCTTACTTTAAAAAAATAATAATCAATTATTAACTCTGAAAGCAGAAGGATTATATTAGTACAGAACCCCACCATGTGAGTTAACATTACTGCCCGGACAAAAATGCTAAATTTGGCTTATGCTTCAGTAAAAAAAACACAAGACAAATATCACTAGAAATTTAAGAACTAATTCAAGTATTTCTAGAATTTTAAGTAACTTCTACACATAAGGAAAAAAAAATCTAGTCCTTAAAATTGAAAGTATGCAGTGTCTGCAAAATGAGATAACATCAGCTCTCCCCGGTGTTTTGTAACACAACAAAAACTGAAGTCAGGCCATATTTAAGGTTGCCAGTCAGCACTGGGTGTGGCACACCATGACTATGGCACTCCTATGCAAATAAGGAATATCTTTAGAATATGGAACCCTAGTTCCCAACATAATTTCAATCATCTATGCAAACTCATAGGACCTGGATACTTCCAAACACTTGTGGCTTTTTAGGTTAAAAAAACCAACCAACCAGCTTGGGCAGAATGCAAATACAGCTGTGATGATCTAATGACACGAGTGACACAAAATCTGTTAGGTGGCATTAAGAAGCCCAACTAGAGTTGTGGGAAGTTGAGAGAGAAGCTTTTCTCTCTCAAGAAAGGCCTAAAGCCAGCACAGCAGAAATGCTGCAGGCCCAGGCCAGCATCACCCACTTCAGCACCCGCAGGAGCAGCCAGCGGCACTCAGTGTGTGACGCCCACTGATACTCACTACCACCAGACTGTACTTATGGTGAACAGATCGGAGTTGTGACACTTGAAGAAAGCATCCATTCATTTTGAAAGTAACAACCAGAACAAAAATTTGAAACCTAGACAAGGAATAACTTACCAAAGACACAGTAAATTCATTAGAAAGCAAGTAGCACAAGCTGGCAGCTTTTCGGACCAAGTGTTCTTGACTAATCAAACTGGGAGAAGCACCACTGGTTCCATTTCTGTACCTCCTGCTCTGAATGGCGTGAAGACTGCAGGCTGGAGCAGAAACAAACACAAGCCCCATTTTTCAAAGAGCTTTACAGCAAAGGAAACTTCAAACTTTTGTCTATTTCTGAAAGCCGTCAAACATTACACATGCCATTCAAGGACAGAATTCACCACTATTTTGTGTTCAATAATGTCAGATTAAAACAAAATGTCATTGAAATACTGCTCATCAAAGCACAGATTTTGCCACATTGGCTCAGAACTGAGAAAGTGCCTTGTGCCTATGGCAGTGACCAATACACAAATACTGCCATGAAAGATAAAGGATGAGGGGAAAAAAGAATGGAAACATTCCACAAACAAAACACAAGTTTACTTTAAAATTGTTTGTTAAGGTAAAACATGGGCTGAAAAAATATATGAAAGAAAGTAGCGTGAGAAACTAATGAGATTTTTTGTGCAGATACTTGGGCTTCATAGGTTACAAGAAAGTCCCAAAACATACCAATAACGGCCTCTTTAATGAACACATGAAGGACTCCATTGCTGTAGAAGTTGAGTTCAAAGACAGCAGGTATTGTTATGCTGGGAGTGACGAAGAACTCATTGTTTCTGCTCGTGTTTGTGATATTTACACAGTTCCCCAACAAGTGGATGGCATGCATGACAACGTCATCCGAGTTCCCTGAAAATCCCAAGTCAAAGTCACGGGCTAAGACCTCCTCCTTCATGGAGAAGAAATCTTCTACCAGCCTGGAAAGATCAGTTCCCTAGAAATAAACACAGAATCACATAGTTAAACTACTGTGCAGAAAAATTGTTTATCTGTAAATCACATAACCACGCATATATCAAATATAATATACTACTTATCAATAACCCAAAGCACAACAGTCCTGTAAGAAAGACTGATTGTCACTAAGGTTTTGATGGAGTAGTCCCACATGTTTTGAATTACATGCAATTATATTTTACAGTCATGCAACCATTTAGGAATGCAAGATTTTTCTTTGCTTTTTGGTTTATTTCACAGCCTGCAGAGACCTGAATAATTCTTCAAGAACATGTCAGAGATACCATATCTCCAATACCTATGCTATTAAGTGAATGATCAGTTATCTGGGAATCTTGTACTTAACAGAACTGATCAACTGGTTTGAAACATGAGGAAAAGCTTTTCCTTAGGCAGCTCCTTTTCTTGTTTTCTGTAAAGATAGGTTCAGATCCCATTGTAAAATATTTATTTGATTCCACTATTTTAGTAAATTGAAAAGACTGGACTGATGAGAATGGTGAGAATGGTCCACAACCATATCTGACCAGTATTTTTCAATTTGTTCTCGATTTATGTGCAATAAAAGCTTCAGATTAGAAGGAGAAGAAATTTTACAAAAAATGCAAAACACACTTGTAGGAGAAAGACAAATATTTCTTCCAAGTCTCATGCACAAGACCTCAGGTAAACATTAGCATCATTCTGCCATTGTGATATAATATTTTAGTACAGAGGGACAGCAAAATCAGTTTGAAAAGTAATGGAACAGTTTCTAGCATATTCAATAATGATTGTGTTTCGAGATCTAAAAAACAATCAATACAATAAATGAAATCTGTGTCATCTTTACAAACAGCATAACATTTTGAATTACAAGGATCTATTTCCACATGAGCATTTATTATCATTCATCATAATGGCTTACCTTTAAGCATTCACTGCTAACTAAAATATTAGCACTCAGACTACCTGAAATCCACTTTAATTTAAATGCCTCTTTCGTCTTTTATCAGTAAAATGACAAATAGTAAATATGCAATAGTTGAATACTTTAAATTTTTTTTTTAAGTTAACAAGGCCAAAGCAATGTTTGGCTATTTAAGCAGCACAGAAGCCTTACCTGCCTGTGTCTGTACAGCAACAGACAGGCAACAATGTGGGTAGACATCACAGCACAGGACTTGTTAGCAGCTAGAGGTAAACAAGATAAATTTGTTAAGCACCTGAGACATTCAGAACATCAATACAAATGAAAGAATACCCATTATTTTTAAAATAATAAGATATATTGGCACAGAACTGTACCTACTGAATTAAATACAAAGTGTATTATGTCTATCTAGAGACAATATTAAAGTAATCAAAGTAAGTCGAAATAAGAAGGCCAAATAAAGCTTAAATGTTTACTAAGCAAGTGCTGTTTTCTGTGTATCTCTTGGGCCACAAACCACAGATCTCCTGACTGAAGCATCCACCACATAACCTATAAAACCTGGCAACACTGGTCCCTGCAGCTACATGACTACATGTGAGCATAATCTAAGCAATGCCATTAAGACACTCCAACAACTTCCTACATGAAAAGATGAGAAATGAGTGTATCAATATGACAACCACTTCAGAGTACAGCAAGTTTAGTGTACTAGTGCAACACACAGAACAAAAAGCTTGTACTTAATCAGAAAAAAAGAGTTTATTAAACTTTGAAGAGGAAGGAGGGAGATAAAGGATGGAAAACTGACAAGAGAGCACAGGAAATCATGAAACAATCACCTGAATGGAGACAATTAGAAAGTATAAGATTACCAACCAGGAAATTTATGCAGTCAGCAAAATAAAAGAGGCAGCTGACAGCAACCTGGTCCAGTGGAAGGTGTCCCTGTCCACGGCAGGGGGCTTGAAATGAGGTTATCTTTAAGGTCCCTTCCTATCCAAACCACTCTATGGTTCTGTGGTAGTGGTACTCTTCAACACTTACTGAACAAGATGTGCTCAGCCAAGTTGGAGATCAGCTCTCTTCTGAAGGGTTCACTGGTGATATCCCTGGAGTTGGGCAGCGAGGCCTCTGCACCTTCATCCACAGTATCATTAGGTCTGAATACAGAATAAAAATTACATCATGACACTTAGATTCTGATCAAAATGTAAGATAACGTAGACTGATTTCTTTGGGCAGAAAAATGTTACCTCTGAAAAGCTCTACCAACTTTTCCAGATTATTTCTTTGCATTAAGCAACAATGCTTGGTAAGAATACCAAAAGAAAAACTGCAACCTTGTTCTATGACTATTCATGACTTTGCTATAACACAAATTCCTCTTTTTCCTTCAACATGTACAACAGTAGAATAAGCAAATCTGCCTAAAAAACAATAGAGCCCAGTCTCTCTACAAACTAGAAATGGTCTTTTGTATGGACTTACAAATTTCTAAAGGTACACAATTGACTTTGTCTCCACCAGGATCACACGGGTTTGTCTGACTCCTGCAAAGACCCCAACTAAAATGTGTATCTATGTAACAAGTGCAGAACTAGCCCCGGAGCAGTTCTGAGTGACAGTCACCTCCTTGAAAACAAGGAGTTCTCACTCCCAGGTCCTATTTGCTTTGGAATTATTCCAAAACCCTTCTGAAATGTTTTTGAGGTTTAAAAACAAATCCTTCACTTTTAATTATGTAATTTTTCCCCCAAGTTATTCCATAAAATTTATAATCAAACCAACAGAGGTTACTAAAATTAAAAAAAAAAAAGAAAAAAAAAGTCTCCTTGAATTTATTTAAAATGCGCTCATCAGGAAGAATGTAACTCTTGTAATAAATTGCACAGTTGTAATTGCCTAAGTTTTTCATTTTTCTTTCAACAATTAGATTACCCGTGAGTAACTCCTGGAGTTCCAAGGACTGCTTGGAATGTAATGCAGAACACCAAAAAAACAAACAAACAAACAAACCCCAGCCTGTCCTCCCTCTAAACAACACCCCCCAAAAAAATGTCTACCTTGATGGAAGTATAGCTGGTAACAAAGCTTGTTCCAAAGAAAGAGGAGCAGGCACAGGTTTTTGGCTTTGGCTGTTTACATATTCCTGTTAAAAAGAGACTTGTTATTTTTTGTACTTTTCCCACCTTATTCTTGCATTCAACTGATAATAGTATTATAGGAAAAAGACAATTATTCAAAAATGCAACCATGATAAAAAATAGCTCACACTAAAAAAGCAGTAATAAGGCCATAGATAGTTTCAACTTTTCAACAGCTTATTCACTTTTGACTTTATTTTATGCAAAAGCAGACTTCCCACAGCAAGGAATCTGTACTTCACGAAAAACACTGCAATGAGAACAACACATAACCCCTGTCAGCATCCTGCTGGGAACAACTCCTTTGAGATGAGCTGCTTCACGATTAAATTAATGAGAACTGCCTCATTAACATGACTGAGAGTAAAGCCGAGCACCCATTCAGAACCAACGTGGAGACTGTAATTATTGCTTGCTCCTGCTTTCCTCAAATGCCAGGATAGAGAACTCCTTCACGGGTAAACACCAGTGTACAAACTCCAGTTGCAAGACCCCTCACAGTGCCACAAACGAAAGCCCCCAGGAAGCAGGCAGGGTACTGCATGCTTGGAATTCCTGAATCCCAAATTTCTCAAAAGCCAAATGGGTCTCCTTATAGGTTAGCATTTACATTACCCTGTTTTCAGGACACTGTGTTCCCTCAGTTTCTATAAAGAATGGAAACTAAAGAGCCACTTAACCTGCTGGTCAGGAAAACAGTTCCCTCCCAGGAAAGCTGCTTAAAAGACTTTCACAGCCTCTTTCACACTCTCTTCTGCTTCCCTGTGCTCACAGAACTGCAGATGTCCACAATTAACCCCCAAAGCTCACCTGCTTTGGAAAAAACCTGCAGTGACATAACTACAGTTACACTTTTGCAAATCTGAGCTAAGGCATTCTTAAATGACTTATGTCATTTATCACCCTTCTAGAGCACAATAAGGAACACACGTACAAACGAGACCTGACAGAGGCTGCTGGGAAGGTATAGAGTGATTAGCATTTCACTAGATTAAGAGGGCAGATAACCTTCTTTTCCTTACACTGATCCAAGAAGAATTGTTAACTCCCTACCATGAATAGCCCAAGCCTTCTCCTGTGGAAGTGAATTAGTATCTTTCCCTACTACACTAATTATAATGCAGTGCAGCCGGTCACAATAATTTCATGCTGTGGTAACTGAACCCTCCAAAGCTCTCCAACCTACTGCTTCTTCCGAGAGAAGTAGGGCAGAAAGAAGAACACCTAATTAATTTGAATAATGTTCTAGCAAGTTGCTGTTACAGTAGTTAATCTTATTAAAGTCACACTAAAAATAAGGTACACTGTGGCAGAATACAGATTAGTGAAATGCAGATTAGCATAGTACCAGCAGATTCTGCAAAGGGATCAGAGAAAATTTAAAGAGTGAAGGCAGATACTGCCACACCACCCCATTCCCTGAGAAGCTACAGAACAGCATATGGTCCAGTAGTGTAGGTAATAATTGTGAACTAATAGTGAATTATGACTTTCAAAGAATATACAGATTTTTATGATATATTATCCATGACACTTTTATAGCTACCAATTTGCTTAGCAGTTTTTAAAATCCAGCAAGATAAATCACCTTCCTCAACAGCAGCATATGCTGTTGTTATTGCTGTTAAGTTACTTAACTGGAAAACAGTATCCAGTTTTCTTCAACTCCAAATGTCTCTACAGCATAAAGAATTACTACATGGTACAAGAATCATTCTTAAACAAACAAACAAACAACCCCAGTAAGAACATTTACACCATTTCAAAACTAATATATCAACTCTGAGACTTTCAGCTTAACACAAACGTGTCCAAAGACTAACACATTCATCAAAACAGGGATACTTTTGTCCCTCCAGAATAGACTGCAGCATATAATGCTAGTGATGATAACCCACAAAGAGAAAATCAAAGTAAATGTGTCCCACTATTGAAATAGCAAAAATCTCAGAACTTCAAAATGATCTTCAAAATACCAAACTTACTTTTAAGGAGAATGGTTGTGCAAAATCCACTCTGACACACCCATAATTCTTACGCAGCATTCTGAAGACTCCTCTAGCTATACTCCAAAGACTTTCATTCTTCTTAGGCTTGCCCTAGAAAACACAGGTGGTTGTTTAGGTTTTTTTTCCACTTTGCAATTAAAAGGTTATGTTTAAAATTAAAATGCACGCAACAGCAGACAAAGCAAGGGTGAAGCTTTAGATACACATTATAACTTCAAGTAAATCTAGAGAACCATTTTTCTCCATAGATACCCACATAAACACATTACTTGTTATGCCATGGATTTGCATTTAGAAGTATGTCACCTGTACCTCAGCACTCCCCATCAGGGAGGTTTTGTGATTCATGGCTCTATGCTGTTCAACACAGAGTACATGTGACAGAGGACGAGCACACCATTCAACCATGTAACACATCTTCCTGCACACAGGCAGAAAATCCCCTGGGCAAAACAAGTTGTTCAATTGCTCTTACCAGCTGCTCACTGTTATAGTGACCTTCAATTATGCGATCATAGGAGATTCCCACAGGTATTATTAGGACGTCAGGAGTAGCATTTGAGAAGAGGGCATCCACCACCACGGATAAAAGACCTGCTCTTGCTCCAGATGTCTTCCCACTTCGAGACCGGGTGCCTTCCAAGAATATTTCTAGAAACTGCTGCTGTCTCAACAATTCTTCTATGTGCTGAACGCAAAAAGATTGGAAAAGAGAAAAAATACGTGTCTAATTATATAGGCAAAATCACATTTTAAATCTATTTTTGGCAACTATTTCTTTTTAAAAGCATTGGAAGATCATGACTTGGCATGAATACTTCTGGGAAAAAAAGCAATAATTAATTAATGCCTAACACAAACCCAGACCTATCTGCAACTGAATTTGCATGAATATACAAGCAGTATAATGGCATTTGTTCAGTGAGAATCTCTAGCAACAGTTGATCCAGTTGATTCACATTCATCTCTCCTTCTGGTTCCCCAGCACATCCCATCTTCCAAGATGTAAATACAGCTATTATACTGAATGGCACAAAGGATTACATCAACCCGTCATGAACAGAGACTTCCATTATGTTAACTGAGTCAGCGTAGATATGGCTCAGAACAAAAGACATCAGAGAAACAAAGCATAGGTTAAATGTTAACTCAGGGAGCATTAATTCCACATTCTTTAATAAGGATTATGCAAGGTGGAAATTTGGTCATCCTCAAAGGGGCTGAGCATGCGATTTTCTTTCACTCTATAAATTCAAAACTTTATACAAAAATGAATTCCCTTTTTGCAGAATGAAACTTAAGACAAATTCAAAGCAATAAAAGCATCCCCCCGTAACTGATGGAACTCACTTCATCACCCAGCTGAAATGCTACCTACAGAAACAAAGACACGAAATACACACCACGTAGAGCAAAGCTCTGTACAGGAAATCCTTACGACCATCAGGACTCTGATCCAACTTCCGACGAATGAAAAATCCTCCCAGCTTGCGGATCAACGTGCTACACAACAGAGAAGGATTATACTCATTGCTTTTAGCTTGCAGGAAACTACTACACATCCAGTACAAAATTCCTAGCACACATCAGGGACTCGAAGACTAAATTGCATTACGCTACTTGCACGTGCTGGGACCACACAAATATTTCTCTATTGAACTTATGAAGCAGGCTTCTCTTCCCTTGACAGACCACTGACCAGGAGACTCTCGCACAGAGATGCTGGTGACCCATGTAACACTCAACCTGAGCTGGCCCCAGTCCGTGCTGTGCTGCACAAACAGCATGGCCTTCATGCCCGTGGTGTGCTGCACACATCCCTCACCTGCAGGATCAGCTCAGCCAGCTAATTTTAACAGAGCAGTCGGCAGGCAGCTCCCACTTGGCACCTGCAATTACACCACCTGCATGGTCTTGCATTTATCTCACAGCAGCAAGAAAGTCTCATGAGAATATCCCTTCTGCTTGACAGAAGAAATGATGAATAGAGTTGTTTTCTTGCAAGAAAATCCCATACCAGCTCAAAGGACCAGAACAGGGCACCCTTTTCTGCAGACAGGATCTGCACAGTGTATATGTGGACCAGAGGCCTGCTGAATGCTGCAGAACTCAGGGTTCCCAGAATCTGAAGTAACATTAGATTATCTATGCTAAACTCTCTTTCTTTATACTGCTAGCTAGCCTAATAAATAGCATTTTAATCGGTAATTTATATGAATGGCTTTTTCACTGGGATTATCACAGACCAGCACCTACCTACTGGTGCAAAATACTCCGGAAGTCATCTCCTTTCTTTCCTCATTATTTCCCGCCATATCCAGCGTTTTTTTAGATATCAAATATGCCTGAATTGTGTCTAAATGGCAAAATATTATCTAAAATAGCTTAGGTTTTTCAGCCACCAGAAATATAATCTAAATACAGACTGAAGTGGAACACTTTTCCAAAAAGTATTTTTCACCCAGTACTGTTGCTGCCCATTATCCAGCTCACTAAACTGCATGAAGAGCTGTCCATTCACAGCACTTTTTCCCATACTCATCTTTCCTTAGTCACCTATCCACTTTGAGACTCCTAGAGGAAAGGAATATCCTTCCTTATCCCACTTAGGTTATCACAGAGCTTCTCAGAAGGATATTGTGAGCATGTTATAGGAACCAAAGAAGTTCTAAATGATAGCCCAATAACACTGAGATAATTTTACACTTGGACATTTTGCACAATAGGTCAGATCCCATCACCTGAGTCTTTTCCAAATAAAGAGAGGTTATTACCTGAAGATGGGGATGTTGAGGTTGTTCCCTGCAGCAATGTAGGGTGCTTTGATGTTATGGCAGAAAAGAATGAACGTAAGAAGCAGGTAGTCTATGTGGGATTTGTGAACAGGCAAAAAGATAAGAGGCAAATTCATCTATGGTGGGGAGAGAAGGAAGAAAAGAAGTCAATCAGTAAGAAACATGGAATATTACTCCTTTCCTAAAATCCATTGTTGAGATTGCTAGCATCAGCTTCTCTGAACTGATGGCATTTTCCAGTTACCATCATTCAGTTTGTTTACTTCTGGTTTTCCTCCAGCTGTGACAATGAGAACATTTTAGCAAACTGTACTTCTTAATTTTCATGGACTGCAGTTTTCAGCTGCATGCATTACATTAGCAATGATTAATACCCCCAGTTTTTTCAGACTCACAGTATTGAGACACTGATCAAACAATTAAAGGGATGTGGAAAAATCCTCACTGTGAACAAAGTACAGGTATTTCTATTAGGTATTAGCAAGGATTTATGAATAGTAGGTTTCCCAAACACTGTAATCAGAAAATAATAGAAAATAACAGGAACCTTTTCTATTTGTTTCATTTATCTAATCAATATTTCTAAAGTAAATCCTGCAAAAAGAGACAATTCATTTGAGTGTGAAAAAAGGTAGCATTTAGGAGTTTGTTTGACCAATTGCAATAAATATTGAAGAACTGGGAACAGATTGCTAGTAAGAAACATGAAAAGTTTATTTCTTAAAGGGTTTTATTCCAAATCAAGGTAAAAGTGAAAAATCCTGACTAGATCTACTAATTTATTACTGACTGCCTCAGCTCAAAAGAACGGAAATGATGTTGGGTGCAGGTTATCTGAGATAATCATTCAGCCTGATAGTTAAAATTTGATCCTGAATCAAAGGTAAACCCAGAGTTCACATAATATGTTAGATTACACAGCTCAAAGAACATTTTATCTTATTAAGAACACTATTTCATAGATACAAGACAGTACTACCTACAATCTCATTTCATACAGACTTAGCAGAAGTCTCATAAAAAGAGAAGTGCCACAAACATTATTAGAAATCACTTCAGGAATCTACCTTAGATTTTTTCCCACCCTTCCTTACCTCTGTTGCTGCTTTGACCATTTCTATTTGACCTCTGTGGATCTGGATATTCCAGAAAAAGCTGTTAAACAACTTCAGTAACACCCAGCCAGTCAACCTGAAGAAAGAACAAACACAACTCAAAAAGCTTAATTTCTTTCTGCCTCTGTTTTATTTTGCTTCTATATGACTTAGGGCAAAGCCATTAGTATCTGATAACTTATATTCAAACAAAATTACTATAAAATCCAATTGCTAAACAAGCTTTTGCCTGTGGTAGTAGCCACATTTCAGCCTCCTGCAGTTCTGACACAAACCTTGTACCAAGCTCAGTGAAGGCTGTTCAAAGGGTAGGACCACTGTCTATGGGAGAAGCTAACAGAGGTCCTGTGATCATTTATAATAACTAAGTTCGTTTGGTGACATGTTAGGTGACAGCATGTCTCTGGTCTCCTGGGAGAACTTAAAATAGTTACAAAAAATACAGAGCTTGCAACAAGTTGGTGAACTAGGACAGAGACAAATCCATCCAAGTTGTAGACACCACAGGAGAAGATTTTATCTAAATTAAGACTCTCTCCGAGATATTTATAACTACAGATTACAGTATTGAACAGGCTACTGAAAAAATTATCTTTCAGTTTATGATGTTGCAGATATCAGCTCTTGCCTATATGAGCCTAAAACAACAAATGATGCCAATACTGGTCTAAGCATTAGCACCAAACCTAGTTTTGGGAGAAAAGAAAAAGTTTGTATTTAATCTTATAAAAAGATTTATCCCTTGGAAAGGCAGAGGGTTTTTGGTGCATCTGAAAATAAAGAATAAATACTGTTTCATTAGCTAATACTAAAAAAGAGATTATTATAAATAATGTATTATTTTTAGAATAATTATTCATTATTTCTGCATAGTATGTTACCAGCTCTGTTGGTATTACACAGAAAGAGCTTGTCCATCCTTGCACTCACTGCCAATACCAATTAGACACTTTTCTTACCTGATTAAAGCAGGTGACACATTTGCTACCATTTCCTGGAGAATTCTCCTAGCTTTTTTCTTCACTTTGTTGACAGCTTTAGGATCTGCTTGAACAAAACTACCTGGAGTACTTGGTTCAGAAGCTTCATCTACAATGGCCTTCTGCACTCTAACATTAAAAAGTAAAATATATGAGATAGTCCCATAACAGAAAAGTCCAAGACACAAACAACTGCTGGGAATGAGCTGTGTATTACTACAGGAGTAACTTGCAAACATAAAAAGCACCCACATTGAAATACTGTGTACTCCAAATGCACTAAATTTAATTCAATAGTTTTCTGAGCTCTGATTTAACAGGCAGATGATGGCTGAATGGGCTCAAAGGTGACCATATAAACCAGTAGTTCACAGGTACCAATATTAAGTGACTGCTAATTTTCCGAAATGGTTAATAAGGTTAAAAATTCAGGGAGAACAGATGAAATCTCATCTTTGTTAATATTTTCTTTTTCCTGCCATAGCAATTGCACTTACCTCATTAGATAGATTTATGCAGTTGCTATTTTGAACTTCTACAGTATTGTTCTCCTTGAATTCTCAGTTTTACAAAGTCTAACAAAATTTTATAAGGACTATTTTCCCCATTTAAAACATACTCTAGAGACATTAAGTGGTTTAACAAACTGTGACTGTGGCACAATACAGTCTGCTTTCCTTTTCAAAAGCAACACTATCATCTTCAGATGGGACTCAAACATTAAAAATTCAGGAGAATTAGGAATGTTAATGTAGGCAGTGTGTGTCCTCTGACAAAAGTAGACTCAAGGAGTGGGCATGTGGTTGAATTTCTTTGTGTCCAAGGAAAACTGACACCTGAATAGCTAATCAGGAGCTCAACATGCCATTTGAAATGAGGGATAAGAAACAGAAAACAAGATCCACAAAGTAAAGGGTGGGTATTCCATTCTACAGCCTTTTTCCTGGGTACTGGAAATGCTCAGGGTACTCCAAAATGCTGCTTTCCTATTGTTTCTGAAACACTGACAATTTCTGGTGACTGCAGAATGACTTCAGTGATAATGATTTACATGTATTAGACAAACAATGGTTTGAAGAGCTCCCATGTAGCAATTTACTTTTCTGTGTACTGTCTGCTGTTACCCCACGATGCACATTCACTTGTAAGTCTTAAACTCCCATCTTTTACTGTTCAAACAGAAATTGCAAGCTACAGTACTGAAAGGCTGTGCTGAAGATACTGTCTCTTCTAATATTTTTAATAGCGTGATTTGCAAAACTTGCAGTTCCTAAATTCTTAAGCCATATTATAATGTACTAATAATTTTTTTAAAATAGTTAATTTTGCATTATCTTACCTGCTGTTATTCAGCACATTTTCTGTCAGATTCTTGGCAAACATGCCCTTATGAACATCCCTCTCTTGCACAAAAAGGACATAACAAAAGCGTCTCGCAAGCCACCCTCTGTACCTACAAAAATATGAAAGGTATTTCAATGTGAGCCTCAAAATATTTCACTGACAAAAAAACCAGCATTAAAAACATCTAAACATACAATTAAGAAGCAAAAGTAAGTAAAGTTTTGTGAACGGTTGCCTAAAAGCTTCTGTATCTTCTAGTAAATTGCCAATATCTTCATGTTATGGATGAAATAACTGGTGCACAGCACAAAACACCTGAGACAACTGAGGTATGCATCCCTTCAAGGTTATACTGGCCTTGAAACACCCACAGCACCACAGGAATATAGCAAACAAACCAGCATATACATTGTGTCTCTCCACTGGAACCAACTTCCCAGCTCAGCCAGGTCAAAAGAAGTGGTGGTGTTGATTTCCAATTTGGTGACTCTTTCCACTGAGGAAAGTAAATGCCCAGCTAAGAGCTTTGTCAACTTCTTCAAGTAACACTGAGTCCTCTTGGGAAAGTTGCTCATGTAAGCACAGGGTAAACTCTCATGAACACTTCTGAAAATGTTTGCATTAGCCACCAAAACTAAACTCACTTTCTTTAGTAATCTTTTCTTCATTTCCAGTGTTTTTAAAGACCCAGTCCTATGTGCTTTCCACATACATTCTCCTAGCAAAGTTTTACCAGGAGAAGAACCACTAAACAATCAGTAAATCTTGCTACAAATTCAAGTGTTTAAGGCAATTTATCTCATGCAGATAGTCACTTTTTAAAAATTAACCCTGTCCTTTATTCTCTAGATCATAGAAGCAGCAATTGCCTGAGATAAATGTTATTTTGAACATCAGACATCACAGAAGATGTATGTGACATGGAAAGGGCTAAAATCCACTCCCCAGCAGTGGATATCCATTACTATTTTTCTCCTCACCTCCCTCACTCACCAGGACTGAAATGCACAAGCCACCACTGACACACGCACCAAACACCGAGGACCCCCAAACAGCAGAGCTGATGTGACAGGGCACAGTTAACATCTGGATGAAAAACTAAATTCTGGCCATTGCTAAGACCAGAGCAATCAATATTATGTAAAACCCCTGTCCTGAGGCCTGCTGGTGCAATGCGTGGCTGATGCTCCACAAGTGTCCCAAACTGAACCGCGGCTGGCAACGCTCGTGGTGGTTTCCAGGCTGGAGCGCCGCCCGCGTCTCGCTCCTTGTCATCGCTCGAGTTACTGATCTCGGCTGTTACACCTCCCCACCACAGCTCAGTAAACGCATACATGTGTTAAAAACAGCGAGGAAAGATGAGAAGGAACTTCTGCACTGCAAAAGGACAAAGCCCCTGAGTGCACTGTAATTAAGATGGGTGCACACGCACAAGCCATCGGCACAGTCTGACACAGAATGGTTCCACAAATATTCAGACTGTCTTGAAGGAAAAGGAATTTTGCTATTTGTGCTGTCAGAGAAGTAGACTGGTGACTCTGTTTTCATTGCTTTTTTTCCCTTTTTCCCCTCCTCTTTGGAGTTTGAGAGCCTTACTGATTTTCCTAGAAAGCAAAGATAAGGATATGCTTCTTTCTGACAGCAATTTTGGTAACTCTGAACATATCACAATAGCACACAGCTACTGCAGGGATCTGTCAAGGTATGAAGGCTTCTACATACATTTTGCAGTTTTGACATCATGTAGTTTAATTAGAAAAATCAGTTTTCTGATCATGTAGCAATGAGAAGACCAAACCCAAACAGTAGGGACCAGTGAAGGTATATTTAAAACTGGCAGTAGTACTTCAGACAAAGGCTGTGATAATGTCTCAATACAGGTACAGTATGCTAGCAGTTAACGTGAACCCCTCTTGCTTTCTAAGGCCAGGAAACTGTGACTAGTAACCCCATGAGTCCTCAGAACTTCATTAAAATTGTCAATTTTCACACTATAATGACAATCTGAGCTAAATGCGCTTATTTCAGAATAATTCATTACCCCATATTTTGTTGCCCTTGTATTTCTAATTCAAGTAACTTTGACCATTCGAAACCATTCAAGCATTAGACTTTTTTAAAAGTAAAACAGTATTTCTGTTATTTTTTATATATATTAAACTACAAGCTCAACCCTTAAAAAACCAAAATTAATTCAAATTTAATAAAGAACAGCCTCTAACATCAGCTTCCTCCCTCTAAAGCACACACAATGCTGCCTTTCTTCCACTCAGACACTTTAGCTCATTTCTTTCAGACTGCTGGCCTCTCTTTGATTGCTCTGACTCTACAACAAACACTGCAGGACCTGCTTATGCTAATGATTACTGTTAAAAAAACTCAGCAAGCATTATTAACTTTCCAAAGAACAGAATATTTTTGTGTAATTCCAGTATCTTCATCCCAGAACACAAGATATTATTCCAGCAGTGCAAAGACACATCTTCATTTTTAGATCACATACACCATTTTTCAGCAGCTGCACTCTGCCACTGAGGCAGAGAAAAGACAGACTCATAAAACATAATCAGATTTAATTGCCATTAGTGATAATAGTCAATGCCTAAATTGTGAGCCAGATCTGCTCAGTAAATTAAAATGCAGCCTGAAGTCAGGCTATACATGGGAATAAATCAGGTCCTCTCAGCATTATGCTAAAGATGCTGCCATTTGCACTAAAGGAGAAGGGTTTTAAAAGTGCTCTGTTTTTTTGTGAAACATGTTTGACCCCTACACTCCTTGTCTATAACCCCAAAGGACTTTGCCCAGCTCCCAAATACACACAGCCAGATTTAACAATTACACTTGGCGAAGTCAGCACCAAATTTCTGTATCTTAGGACCACAACACATATTAACTCAGTCCAGACTATAAGAGAGATTTCTGTGTCATAAAACCAGAACACATTGCATTTTAAAAGCAAAAGAAAGATTTGCTACTTTACCTTGTATGTGTTTCATTGATGTATATGACATTACGTAGACCCAAAGAAGGAATACTAGAATTGAAGAAGTTATCCTGTAAAACGAACAAAAAAAAAAAAGACTGTTGGACTATTTCATTACATAAGTATAGCTGTGTCTGTTACATTCATCATAATACTTAAGAAAATGCAATGGTTTTCATTTGTACTATAACCAAAGCCAAACCAGAGAAGTGCTGAACCTGCTTATACAGTACACACAAACTGTTCTGAAATGAAAATGAAATTCAAGTCACTATTCCCAACTTCAGTGCTTTCAAAGCATTCTCTAGGCTTTACTCTATGGTTGTACTGGTTATACTCCTCAAGCCACAATATTTCATCAGGGTCTGATGTAATATAAACCAGGACTTGTCAAAATACAGAACTCATCTTTGAGAAAAACTTTTATTAAGCCACATTCAGCATTAGTGTAACCACAAGCATTTGACACTCAGTCTGTGACATCCAGTCTGCCAGCAGATCAGGCATCATGTAACAACAGCCCAAGGGTCAGGATATCCATCCATGGTTAGGTGGCAAATCCCCACATTCCTGCTCTTCCTGAACAACAAACTCAGGCCAGCCTTCTAGATCCTTGTGACAGACTCCACATGGCAAGATATTAACTGGAATGAGTTAGGAGCAGTTCTACTTTGGATAAACAAATATTCCTCAGCAGGAAGACCTAATCTCTACTCTTCCATATTCCAAGTAAATACCTCAACTAAGAGACTGATTTCTTTCTACCCAAATAATACATAATTATAAAATTGGTATCATGCCAGCAGTAAATTACAGCTAACACTACTAAAACTGTACATGTCAAAGAAGACAAGAACAGGACAGTGAAGGAGAAAGATGGTTACCAGCAACAGCAGAGCAGCAGAACAGCCTGACCATCAATTTTGCAAGGGAAGTCAGTAAGGGTCATTTGTCTGTATCTTGTTTAGGACACACCATTTGCCACAAATTAAAATATACCAGTGTTCAATGCCATTTGCAATCAGGTAGAAATTACGTGCTACAGTGGGAGTACAGGGTCTTCTGCTCCCTGCTAAAGAATAAATCTGCTGCACATACAATCCACCAATTGTTGCTCTAAGCTCTTAAGAGGAAACTTCAAGGTAATGCTAGTTTATTTGACTATACACTGGTGAGTTTTTTTGGATCTTATAAGCTGTTGAAATGTTCTGGCAAAGAGAAGTGAAATGACTTGTTCTTGGTCTCCCAAACAATCAGCAATGAAGTTAAGTACCACTGAATGCCAGTCCATACCAGTCTATACCAGTGCTCCAGACATCAGGATACAACCTCACTCTGTGAAACTCATCCTCCAGCTGTAACACCACACTTTAGCCCTTCCTTGTTTAACTCTCCTCCAGCCCTGTGTCAGGCAGAGGATGTGGTTCTGTGAGACCAACTGAGCCAATACAGGATCTCCCTGCTGGCACAAGGAAGAAGCCCAGCTCCCACCACCACATCCTACTCTTTCCTGCTGAACACTATCCCTCACCTCTTAACTTACAGCACCCCAAGCATTCATCAGACCCTTTAATGTGCCAACTTCATCCAGACAAGACCAAAAAAAAGATAGACCGACTAAATGAATAAAGCAGGTAGTTTTCTGCTTGGTTTGGGAACTTCATCAGGAGAGCAGGAAGGAAAACAAAGGGAGAAGCAAGACCTCCCATTCTCAGCTCTGGCAAGTTGTTAGTCTGGCCAACACATTTAAGGAAATCCACCTCACTCATTCATTCCTTTTCCTTAAGAGAAATAATGAGAAAGGCAGATCAAAAAAAGGTATTTGGAATCTAATCAGAGGATCTTCTTTGTTACTGTCAGTGCGAGGAGGGTGTTTTCTCCTTATAGCTGAAGGCAATAAAGGGCTTGCTTAAGTGGGATCTCAGGACAGTTAATTAGTCTCTTATTAAATGGACAAAATACAGAACAGTATTTTTATTTTTAAGGCGTAATTCCCAGTTTGAAAGGAACAGCCTAATTACTAACTGGCTGATTACTTAAAGTACAAAGCCCTATGCTGAGAATTCATACACACCTTTTCAAAAGTCAAAACCCTTGTCTGTTTGAAGCAGTCTCCGTTTATCTAACTGCTTGTCTTGTTGCCCATATCATACACAGCTTTCACAAAACATTTGAATTTCTGCGTTTGTATGTCATTGCTGTATTTTACTGTTCTGGCAGAGGAATAGAGCGAAATAACTTCTCCTTGGTCAAAGAGACAAGCAAATTTTCACTCTGGACCAGCCAATGAAGGAGCTCAGTGCAGGTATAACTGAGTGCAATTTAAAGCCAGGGGTGTGCACACAGTCAAATTACACGACGAACTGGTTGCAAACTGTATTATGTTATTTATCAGCCTTTTGCATCTTCAGCTTACAGAAAGCCTGCCCACTGCAGTTCAATATAGTTCACATTTTAAATCAGCTTGCACAACCTCTCTAGAGCCACCATCTTGATGCTGTTCCCAGCAGACAAATATTCCCAGTATCACAACTGGTACGCCTCGACTCCAGGCTGGGTAGAGAAGCAAGGAATCAGCCAGGTGTAGAAAACTAACTTGTCCCCTCAAGTACAGGACTGATCAAGTTTGAAAGGAAGCATACTGCTTAGTTTCAAAACTGTATTTATTCTGTGGATAGAGAACTGAAGTGTCCTAAAAGCAAACTTTTACATTTTCATATGCACCAAATTCCCATCATTAATCTAACAGAGCAGATGATTTTACTGAAACACTTCCTAGAGAGAATTCTGAGGAGCTGGACAGTTTTATTAAAGGAGAGGAAGACTAAGCATCACAGCAGGTGCATGCCATCCATTAATGCCATGACAAAGAAAATATAACCACAAACAATAGTGAAAAACTATAGCAAAAGTAGTAAAGAAGTAAAAACATCGCGACCTTAATTCTGAAAGTAAGGAAACTACTGCAACTTCAGCACACTGCAACTATGCATTATTGTCAAACATAATCCAGTCCATAATCTTCTTACCCGGCTCTGGGGAGTGCATACATAGCAACATCGTCCCACAAACGGCCTTTTCCTGCTCAACAGGGCCTCCTTCCATTTTAAAGTGGCAGATCGGAAGAGAGTGGGACGAGAGTTACACTCTCCCTGCAGAACAAAAGACCACTCTGTAAGTATGCAGGAATATATGTTTTACTGTGCGTGGGAAAGCTTTGAGGAGGAGGAGTTGCCAGGCACACATACACACATACAAATTACCCCTCAATTACGTGAAGCACAAATTTTCCCAAGATTTTTCTAAAATTTAAAAAACGAAAGTAAAATCTCAGTGTTCTACTTAGGTATCGAAGCACTGCTGCATGTGCTGACGTACAACATTTTAAAAGAAATGAAAACTGTAATTAAGAAACCTCAAGGAAACTGTCAGCAGAGAAAAGTGAAAGAAATTAACAGTACACTGCATTCTCAGTAAGATAAAGGTGCTTGTAATGTGAGCAATTTATTTTAAGGTTCAACTGAACATCACCCTGTAAAATTGCAACAAGACTCAATGTATCCAAAAATTAACTCCATGGACTCTGTAGGCACTTTCAGCAGTTTCATGCAAAGTGGTATGAAAATGGAACCTTTGTGCCTTCTTCGAAGTTACACTGTCTATCTGAAGATTACAGAACAAAAAAATCCAAAGTAACTGCATTCACAGAACTCATTCACTAAGTTAGGACATAATGTAAAAATTGTAGTTAAGCATATTTTCAAACATTGATTGTTTCCATTAAAGACTACTGAATTATTGCTTGCCTGAGAAGGAGCACTGGGTTGCCATTTTTAAACCATGTGTTTTATTGAAAGGGAAGTTACTTCTGAACTTTACTACTACTAAAAGAGAAGTTACAGAAACAAACCAAAACAAAAGACTGTTTAAAATAGCACTTTTTAGCAGGGTAGAACCGATACCTTAAACCAGCGTAAGGGTTGGAAGACACAAATACAGATCATCACTTACTCAGCCCAGTGAGAAACACCCAGAGAGTCAAAAGCCACACTGAAGATGCTTAAAAAATAAATTGTACATATATCTCATTTGGCAAGCACCATGAACTGGCAAATTCTCCAAGGCTAAGTCTTCCATCAGAAATAAACACGTATCAAGATCTAAAGCCTGCCATAATCCCTTGTCTATCACCTTCTTTAATGCTAACTCCAAAATAAACCAACTTTGTAACAACACTATCTTCCTTCTGCTTGCCTCCAAGCCCTGACTTAACTCTCCTGCATTTTCTTACAAAACCTCCTTCCTATCTCTTTTGTCTCACCTGCCCTTATCCCACTTTTCTCACAGACTTCCTGGTTACTGCAGCTTGCTGTTCCATGTAACTGAGATCTAGATAGATAGAAAACACAGCTGCCAGGACATCTGTCCTTTCCTTCAACTCTGACCATGTCTCCAATTCTTCTTCTGTATCAAGTTCAAACTCCTCCTCTCCAGATCCATGTCTAATTCCTCCTGACCTATGCTGCTAAACCAACCATGACCAGCCCAGTCCCCAAGTGGCTCTTTTGGCTCCACCCAGCGCGCTCTGCTCACTTTGTCCCCTCCAAATCCCAAGACTCACTCAACAGAGGACACAGACTTTTAATAGGCTCCTTATTTATATCCACCAATATTTTTCTGCCTCCTGTACTGCATGGAAAGCTTCAGCTTCAATGTGACCGTGCACCTTCAACACCACGCTCCTTTTCACCTGCACATTCTAAACTGCATCATTCAGAGAAGCAACAAGCTTCCAGTTTGACTTTGGCTACTCCAAAACAGAAATCTGTACATTTACTGCTATATAAAATGATCAGCAACATCACACCAGAAGACTGAAAGACTATCAATAGGGCTTGACAGTGTTTTTCTTTGCTAGCAATATTAGCCTTCGGCACAGAACTGAACCGTTGGTTCCTCCTTACATTTCAAGTTAAATTAAAATTAAACTGTATCACGCATGACAGAGTAATGCCTTTTCTTTGCTCTTCATAACAACAAAAAGTCCACCTTCAACCTGAAGAAATAATGAGATAAATACGGCCAGTAACATTCACAATTTTTACTTACCCACTCTTCACTGGAATGCTTACATCTACTGATGCTGCAGTCTGCTGAGGCGGACAAATAGGAAACATCTATTGTTCCAAGGGACAAAGCAGTTTCATCCATGACACGGGAGTTGAAATGAAGATCACAAACTGCAAAATAATAACATATTTGTGTATATATATAAATACACACACACATATATGCCTGCACAGAAACACACGCCTGATTTCAGTGGGCATCTAACAATAAACTAGCAAATTGGCATTTTTTCACCTTTCAGTGGAAGTTCAGTTCCAAAGCAGCTTCACTGCAGCTAGAAATTGGCATGATTTTAATATGCTAAAAAAGCCAGCACATTTGACTTCCATAAACACAGCACATCAATCAGCTTCCTGCATGCTTTTCTCTCCCTGTTCTTCTTCCCATTACAGATCACTGTAGTCCCTTTATAACTTTCCACTGTTGTACACTGCATGGTTTAAACCATGCAGCCACAAAGATACACATTTCAGTCACTTTCAAAAGTTTACTATTCTTGCACTCCAAGACCTCACTCTTTCATAATTTGCTTCTCAAGGACACCTATGATCTACAAAAAATGTCATTAATGTTCTCTCCTAACCCTATCACACAGTATATTTTATGTGTCTGGTCTAGCCGTAGTCAAACCAGTTTGCAAATTCCTCGTGAAGCAGCAGTGCTCTATAAAAAAAGCACACCTCTAAATCTGAACATGCTGCTGACAAGCAACATTTCAGGCTTGTGGGATTAAAAAGCAGTGAAGAAGTTTAAACTTGCATTATTTTGAAACAGAAGTTTCATAGTTCATATAAAAAGCATAGTAAATAAGTTCTCCCTTGGCCAAAGAAAATAGGAGGGGCAAACATATTAAAACAACCTAGTGTTGCATACTGTACTTGAAAAATACTACAAATTGAACTGCTTTGTTATTGAGAGCCACTGAAATAGGAATCCCACCATTTTCATCTAGAGAAACTGTAAAGAGGCAATACCTCCTCTTCCATCTGTCACTGCAAAGAAACTTCTATCATGGCCAAGCTGTGGGCCATCAGGAATGAGACTGTTCCCACCCTGTATGCTAAGCTAACATCTGCAACAGCAAGGCCTAAAACTTTAGTCCAACATTTTTACCTTTCTTAGTGCCTTCCCCAAGCTGCCACAAACCCATCCCGTGACACCTCCACGCACAAAGCTCCCAATACAAGCTCGAGTCTGAGCCAGTATAACCATGCAATCCATGCATATCCTTGCACAGCCTAAGTACCTAAGTCATCCTTTTGTCTTTCCTGGCTCTTACATTCAATCTGCCTTTTCTTTTTAATTAGTGCTCAGGCATATTGGTATCTAAACCTCCCAATACTGAAATGCCTGTAAACTCTAAACGCTGGAAGCAGAATGCGTGCTCCTCGTGCTCAAGGTGACCTTGGCTGCACCGGTATATACAAAAGATGAACTTTAAAAAATACGCAATTAAAAGCCCGTTTGAGGAGGAGCAGCTGCAGGAGCAGCAGCCGCATACGTACCTGAGAGCCAACCCGCCCCCCGAGCGCCCGCTCCCCGCTGCGGCGCTGGCGCTCTTCACCTGCCGGCCACCGCCATCCCCGCGGGCTCCAGCAGCGCTCCGGGATCAGCAGGGCTCGGCAGGGCTCCGCAGGGCTCCGCAGCGCTCCGGGCTCCAGCCCCGCCGCTCACCAGACCTGCTATAAATAAAACCGCGGCGCTGAGCGCGGTGCGGGTGCGCAGCGCCCCGGGCACCGCCGCTGCCAAGGGGCGGCCCCGCGCCTCCCCGCCCGCCGCGAGAGGCGGGCGCCGGCC